>JAYGXS010000003.1:26743393-26766451 GCA_036362985.1 Ligula intestinalis | reverse complement strand
GGTGACTATTGTATTTCAGTAGCCGAGCTGACGATTGACATGTCAAAGGAAAAGGGGGAGAGGTCGTAAGGGGTCAGTTTGGTAAGCTTCTCGTCTGAATTCGAGACCAGGAGCGAAGTAGTCCAACAATAAGTTCACGTCATCCCATCGTCCTCGTCTCGCGTTTTGTTGGGAGGTTTGAGGACACCAGGTGTCATCGTCTCTCCCCTGCCTTCCCTCTAATTACTACTGATTGATTGATAAGCTTTCGTCAACTCTACCCTCCCTTGTATTTTTGTATTTGTCTGATGATGAATTAAGCAAGGACGTTCGTTCGCCTTACTTGACTTCCTGAATTTACTTTAGTGGCTAAAAAAAATGCAAAGGATTTGGCATAGCAGGATTTGTTGCAAGCTAGACTTGTAGGCGTCCGTCGCCCAGCGCAACAGTGCTGACTCATCTGCCTTCGACTAATTTGACATTCATGTATGACAAATTATCCGCTCCGCGCGCTTTCGGTTTTTTTTAACGCTATCGATTAACTTGTGACTTGATAAATGTGTAAGGTCTAAGTCAGTCAATACTGCCGCTTCATTTTATTGCTTGCAGACGGGAGAAAATTCGCCATGGCACGCAAGGCTTCACAAAATATACCTTTATTACTGACTCGACTGACCTTTGTAATCAGCCATTGCAATCACGCAGCAGCAGCTATTGTGAGAATCCGTTAGCGCATTTAATCTCTTGCTACTAAATCTGTCTCAGCCGACTTTTAATTCGGGGATTTTCTTCTGTTGTCCGCCAGCAGGGTTATGCTTGGCTGATGAAGGCTAAAAAGCCCGATACAGTTTTGGATCAAGCTACCCCCAAATGCTGTCATACCCCCATTACTGCTTTTATGACTTGGCCGGAATCGGCCTGGCAGGCGGTCACCCGTTGGGGACCTCTGACCACCACATGAACTTTGTTTAGCTCAGAAGCCTATTCGAGCGGTGTTCGCACATTTCTGAGTGAATATATACCCGATTAGCAGTGACAGCAAATGGCAGGTGGCGAGGTGCTGATGCAGTGCGGTTCGATGAAGTGCTTATGACCCATCTGATAGACACCAGTGGTGGACCAACTGCACCGTCTCCGAGTGCGTTTGTTTGTGTTGGCCGACCAGCTGGTGTTCAGGGTTATGCTTGGCTGATGAAGGCTAATAAGCCCGAAAGAGTTCTGTATCAAGTTACCCCAAAATGTTGTCATATCCCTCTTACTGATATATCTATATATGAATATAAGCGAAGATGCTCACCCCATGTATTGGAATGGAAGGATAAGGTAAGGCGATCTCTGGGGGAGAATGTTTATTCTTCTAAGCTTTCGTACTCATGCTCGTGCACATCATCGGAGATAGATATTTTGGGTCAAGAACATGAGTTAAAATAGGAGCTTATTGCTAGCTGCTGGTTTGTCCACCGTACCTTTGTCTTATTGGACATCGTCTCGTGCGCATGTGCAGTTAGCAGTAAGCCCCTATTTTAACTCATGTTCTCGACCCAAATGCCTATATCCGATGATGTGCTCGAGCATAAGTACGAAAGCTTAGAGGAATAAAAATTCTCCCCCAGAGATCACCTTATCATATCCTTATATATATATATATATATATATATATATATATATATATATATATGTATATATTGATATGTATATGAAACGATAAGGCGATCTCGGGAACCATTGCTTTATCGTCCTGACGTTTCAAAAGCGAACAGGCTTCCGTCATCAGAGGTGGTAATTGTACCGCACCTCACTCTATTTAAAGGTGTTGGCAGTCATAGTCAATAGGGTTTAACCAATACAGAGGAGGGGGGGAGGGAGGAGGGGGTTAGACGGGATGTTCAATCATCGTGCCCTGTGAAGCGTAATAACCTCAGTCAAGGGGTCTCTCGTCGACTTCCGGTGTTCGCGTTTGTGCAGCCATCATTGACCGGAGCTGTCTTCCCAGGTCGGGAATCCTCCTTATGCCCCTACGTCCATCCGTTTTCACACTTGCAGGCAGACCGGATGAGCTGGCTGAGCTGATGACCTGGCTGAGCTGATGATTGCCACTTCCGGTTGTGGCTTAGCCGTAGGTGTGTCCATCATCGGCTCGCGAGTATGCAGATTCGCGTTCCGTCTGTGGTCTCGTTTGCTCTTTTCTTCATTCAGATGCGTTCGAAGGGCTTGGTAGGCCGTGGGAAGTATAACAAAACGGTTGATTGAGGTTGTCCCCGTGTGCCAGGCCTCGATTGTCTCCCTGACCACGCGGTCATTTCCTCGACCCAGGATTTCGGCATTTTGGAAGGAGAATTTGTGTTCGGAATTCGCGCAGTGTTCCGCCACCAACGATCGATCGTCCATCATGTTTACTGCCCTGTTGTGTTCTGCCATTCGCGTCTGCAGTCGCTTCCCCGTCTCTCCGACATAGTCGGCCGCACTCGAATCGCATTTGATCCGGTAAACGACGTTGGTGGTTTCACCTCGGGGCAGGGGGTCCTTCGGACGCATTACCAGTTGTCGTATTGTCACCTCTGGCCGGTGAGCGATGCCGACACCCAGGGGTTTCAGTAGACGGGAGACTGCCTCTGACACTCCATCAGTGTAAGGCAGCGCACGCCATACTGTTGGTTGATCGGCTGTTGGACTTCGGTTCGGTCGAGACTGCCTGCCACGTTCGATAAAGTTTCGGGGGTAACCGTTGGCCATGAAAAGGCGTTGGAGGTATTGCATTTCAGATTTCCGGTCATTTGGCTCACTGCAGTGTGTTTCTGCCCGTTTATACAGCGTTCGCACACAACTGCGTTTGTGGCATGCTGGGTGCTTGCTGTGGTAACTCAGGATTTGGCGCGTATTGGTGGCCTTCCTATACACCGTCATTCTGAGATTCCAATTCGTTTTTCGATGCACGAGTACGTCTAGAAACGGCAGTTGATTGTCGTTCTCGGTCTCCATCGTGAACTGGATGTCAGGAAACACAGAGTTCAGGAGATCATGGAATTCCCGGACCATGTTTTGCTAAATGATGACGAAGGTATCGTCAACATACCGAGTCCAAAATTTTGGCCTACAGTTTGCGAACACGAGAGTTTCTAATTTTTGAAGCACTGCCTCTGCGATGAAACCTGAGAGCGGTGATCCCATTGGTGTCCCCATGATCTGTTCGTATGTCACCCTCTCGAAGGGCAGGAATGTCTTCAGGCACATTTCTAAGAGTTAAAGGAGATGTCTCCGTTTCACCGTTTCGCACGCCTCGTCGCATTGGCTCTCCAGCAGTTCCGGACCGTGTCGACTGCCAGGTCTTGTGGGATCGAAGTAAAGAGGGAGGTGACGTCGAATGACACCATGACCCCGTCTTCAGTGATTTGAACTCCCTTGAGACGTTCCAGGAATTGGGTGGCCGAACATACCGTCGTGGCCGCGTCCGACGTCAATGACTTCAGATTTCGAAATATCCATTTAGCCAGATTAAATGTTGATGCCCCGCGTAATGATACGATTGGCCGTAGGGGAACACTGGCTTTGTGTACCTTTGGCAGTCCGTAAAACCTTGCTGCAGGGGCGTCTGTTAGTTTAATGGCCAGTCGCACCGACCTGCTGATCGCATCGCTGGTCTGCATTTCGGTGAGCATCTTATCCAGTTGAGTCACCAGCTTCCTCATTGGTGCGTCGTCACACGGGAGGTAAGCTTGCCGGTCCTCCATTAAGGTTTTTGCTTTCTGAATGTAGTCGGCCTTATCCAACACGACTGTCGAACACCCTTTGTCTGCTGGGAGCACAACTATGGTGGTGTCAGCCCTCAGTGTCTTGAGCGCCTTCTCCTCTGCTCTGCAAACGATTGCGCGTGGTTTGTGCACCATCACCAAGGTGGTAATCTGTTGCTGAATGAGCTGGCTGGTCTCCTCAGGTTGTCCGGATGGTTTCAGGATCGATTCGACCGTGGCCACGAGATTGACCGGGTCGGCATCTGTGGTGTTGAAACAGGCTTCGTGGCTTAGTACTTTCAACTGTGTCGGCGTCAGTTGTTTGCAGGACATGTTGTGTACTATGACCTCATTAGTCTCTTGCGATGCATGAGATAGATGCTTCATCTTCTCAGCCAACTCGATGACCCTTCTTGTCCGTAGGTCTCTTCTTCGCTTGGTGATCACCTCTCGCAACAGCATCACTCCGTCCTCCCCAATTAGTGTGGTGCACTTGTTAACTGCATCGCTCAAAACCCCATTGTATTTGTGCACTCGAAGATGGCAGTGTTGAAGGAGTCCTCGAACCATCCGTCTGCCATGTTCTGCCACCCACCGTTTAGCCAGACTTGTGTTCACCGGCGGTATGTAGGACAAGCTCTTCGGCAGCACATGGTTGTCAAGGCATCTGTTGAGGAATTGTATTTGCGCGTACGTTGAAGACAAACAAAGGGCAAATACTTCCCAACGTCGTGCTGACTCAAGCGCTTCGCACCCAAAAATATTGCTAATAGAAGCGAAGATGCGCGTCCCCGGACATAAATGAGAAGATAAGGCGATCTCGGGAACCATTGCTTTATCGTCCTGACGTTTCAAAAGCGTAGAGGCTTCCGTCATCAGAGGTGGTAATTGTACCGCACTTACTGTATTTAAAGGTGTTGGCAGTCATAGTACATAGGGTTTAATCAATACAGAGGAGGGGGGGGGAGAGGGAGGAGGGGGTTAGACGGGATGTTCAATCATCGTGCCCTGTGAAGCGTAATAACCTCATTCAAGGGGTCTCTCGTCGACTTCCGGTGTTCGCGTTTGTGCAGCCATCATTGACCGGAGCTGTCTTCCCAGGTCGGGAATCCTCCTTATGCCCCTACGTCCATCCGTTTTCACACTTGCAGGCTGGCTGAGCTGATGATTGCCACTTCCGGTTGTGGCTCAGCTATGGGTGTGTCCACCATCGGCTCCCGAGTTGGCATCGATCGAAGAATTCGTCCTAGGCCGGTAATCCTACTTGCGCTCATGCGTCCATCCGGTTTCACACTCGCATACTGACTGGAAAGGCAAGGCGATCACAGGAACCAATGATTTAATGTCCTGACGTTTCGGAATCAGACAAGCTTCCATTGTCACAGGTGGTAAATGCACGAACGTTCACAGTATTGATAAGTAAAATTTAGCTAGGCATGGGGATAACTGTTGTTATGCAGGTGCGGGCTCGTCTTATCCGGGGGTGGTGGCATTGGTGAGTTTATTGCCATTGATCGGGTGCGCATCGTTCGTAGGTTGGGCCCGGCTGACGTCATGTCGCGTTCACACCTTCCCCTTGATGTGCAAATTGCGGTTGCCATATTCGCGTTGACTTCTCGGTTGCTAGTTGCCTGGCCGTCAAAGTCACCGTCGTCTCTTATCGGCGTAAGCTGGTGTTCACCCGCGTTCCCATCCTTTTGGCCATCTCGCAGGCTTGTGGTCGAAACAGCTTGCCCTCATTTGTGTTTGCGTCGGGTGTTCCTACGCCCTCGTTTGTGCTGTCGGCTGGTGCGTCTGGTCGGCTTTCCTGTTTGTGGTTCTGCTTCCTGTGCTTTTCCCGTAGCCTTTGGTAGGCCATTGGTAGCGTTTCACATCGATTAATGGAGCTACTTGTGGTATGCCAGGCTTCGAGCGTCTTGCTGAGCGTTTTTACGCTTCCACGCCCTACGATCTCAGCGTCTTTGAAGCGGACTTGTGCCCAGTGGCGGCACAATGTTCTGCCACTAGAAAGCGTTTTTCCTGTCTGCGGACCGCTCCCACGTGCTTGGTCATACGTGTCTGCAATCGCTTGCCCGTTTCCCCTACATTGTTAATTCCGCAGGAACTGCAGTTGACCCGGTACACGACGGCAGTTTCACCTCGGGACAGGGAGGCCTTTGGTTTCATTACCAATCGCCTGATCGTTGCCTCGGGTCTGTGGGCGATACCGATACCCAATGGTTGCAGGAGTCGAGCAGCTGCTTCAGACACGTTTGCAATGTACGGTAACACCCGCCAGATGTTTAATTGGCTGACCGTTGGCTTTCTCATCGGGTTAGTCCGCCTACTCCACTCTATGAAGCTCCGGGGGTACCCATTGATGGTGAACATCTGCCGTAGATAGCGGAGTTCACCCAATTTGTCGGCTTTTTCACTGCAGTGGGTCTCAGCCTTCTTGTAGAGACTTCGTACACAGCTGCGTTTCTGACACAATGGATGGTTGCTTTGGTAACTCAGGATCTGGCGAGTGTTGGTAGTGTTTTAAAATTTATATTTTGCAAATCTGCCAAATTTCGTGCCATAAAATTGAGAAGTAAACTTTTGAAGTTGTTCTTCGCATTAATCCATATTGAATTTATATTTTATCTTTAGGGGGTTACAGGCAAGGAATGCGTTTGAGAACTTTATTAGTATATGACAACCAAATTAATTGTACAATCGATATGAAATTGGAGACACTTAACATAACAAACATTTGACAGAGTTGTCACGGGACATTGCGAAACCGTTTTTTTCAAAAATCGCCGTTTATAGTATTGCCACTCTACTTTGTATTTGTTATTGTAGAACTGAGTCTAAAAGAAACCAATTATGCTGAAAACTGCTCCGTTTCAGACAAAGGAAGAAGCTCTTTCATTTATAACAGAAGAGATATCCCTAATTGTAAAGGAAATCAATTCACTGGCCAAAATTTCACATTCTGAACTTTGACTTTATCATCAAAAAATTAAAGTACACAGACCTCAGATGCCAAAATATATAAGTTAAGTTTTTTGCAAGAGTAAACGTTTTGTGGAATTTTTCTAAATCAATCTTGAGCATATTTATTCGCGACTTTTGGACCAGACGTTCATTTTCCTCGGCAATGAGTTCACATGATTGGGTGGTTCTGAAACTATGACACACAAAGACAGCTACATGAGAAAAAATGGTTAAAAGCTGGTTATTTATGTAAAAGCTTTTTAATATATCTTTTTTGAAGGTTTTGATAAGCACATAGTATATACTCATTATTAATGTTCAAGTGACTAAAGCCAGTTAAAATTGTAAAGTCTCTATTAGAATTTCATGGAAGATCTGAACCCCTTCCAAATAGAAATATCGAAATAATTATAAAAAATAGAGCGGAAGGCAATACCACATAGTGCAAAAAATGGTACGTTTACAATTGTTTCCGACAATTCTAATTACATTTTTAAGTCACTGACCGGCATGTCTGCAAGTGAGCTCAAGCAATATATTACTCTTATGATCTCCCAATGGGGCATATCAAGCAAAAACGGGGGAACCTTAGTCCAACATAAGTCAAGCGATGCATACATGAAAGAAACAACTAACAATTCTCGTGAAAACGTGTTAGAATACATACTCGAAATTTAGGCTCTTCGGTAACACCCATACACTATATTGCACGTAATATGGAAGCATAGATATTCAAAAACTTGACAAAGTGATTATTTCTTAACGTAATTTTACTTGTGCTGCTCTATTTACCCAGTGGTTTTGCATGAACGGTCTTCCTCTACATGTAAAACGCCTAGTTTACCAAGTACGTTCCATTTCCACTTTTTCGGAATTTTCCACTTGGTTAAAAAAGCTGGTGTTTCTATAAAACGTTATATTCCTACATAAATCATAATATGCCTTATTGTGAAGAACGATCATAACTTTATTGCTGTAAGACTTTTGGGGCCACAGCTTGGGCTGCGTTTGAGTAAGAGGAAGTTACTTGTAAAAATCGTAGGACTGCATGAGTTTGGCAACCTACTGTACCTAATTTGACACGTTGAAGTGGGAGTCAGCTCAAAATCTGCCTCGATATTCGACCTCCGACGCTGGCCCAGACAATGGTTTGCACTGTCCAAGTCTGTGGCCACGGATCGTTGCGCTTGAACAAGCACCATATAGGAGGCCCGCTTGATCAGTCATGATCACAGCTGCAACAAAAACAAGTAAGTACATGGTTTCAAAAAAATAATTACAGAAGTAGCGGTTCTTAAGCGCAGAATCTCGTAATACAGTGTCAAAAGCAGAAAGCTCAAAAACCAGTCAACTGTTTCGGTATCCTGTTAAGGAAGCCGCACAAGGGATCCATATTCTACATATAAATCACTAATGATCTACTATGCTGACATCGCAGTTAGTAGATCCATGCCCCCGGCATCCATACAACATAACGACCCGCGCCGTGTCAAGTTGAAGGTCTGCCTACGGCTTTCGGCCAGCGTCCCCTACTCCTTAAACAAAAACACGATTAATAAAACGGACGCAATGAAGTTCACTTTCCACAGAGGACAGCTAAATGAAATGTCTATGGCTAAAATTAAGGATCTTAGTATTTTTGTAACTGTTGCATGGCCATGGTTTGAAAATTTATGCATTTCTAAGCAAGGTTTACTTACTAGGTAGAAGGTCAAATAAACGTTCCAATTTCCGTCCACCCGACGTTAAAAGAACAGCACGTTTAAAAAAAATGAGCATTTTTTATAAAGGCCCATATTGCTTCCGACTTAGTCCACGGCTATCTATATTAATCTAGCTAAGCACAACCGATCTCAAACAACCAGCAACCCAGGGCCTCCTAGAAATCCATAGTCACTCGCTCTGGAAATCCATCTGGTTTGAAGGAATTATATACGAGCAGGTTAAGTTACTCTGATTTGTGCGCCAATTTCTAGGCTCTTGGGATTGGAAAACCCATTCGACTGCCTTTGATCTGCTCATGTGTGGTCCCTTCGATGATTAGGAATCTCCTGAGACGATGCTCCATGAGTTCTATGACATCCTGAGCCATTGATTCATCATCTTTATCTGACGCAGGAGATCACGCCTGGTAAAAAAGTGTGATGACATCGAACGGCAGACGTTCAAATCTGGCTCCACTGTGAGCTTCTCTATTTTATCAAGGAACTGTACGGCCAAGTGGATTGCAATTTGTGAGGCCACCATTAGAAACCTCAACCTCTGGAATATCTAGTCGACCAAAGCGTTTGGGCCAGGACACTGCTGATAGAGGTAATGTTCCACTCCTAAAAATGCTAATTCTAGTAAGCATACCTACTTAGACAAGCTGATTGTGTATTCTAGCATCACACTTCTATACTTGTGTAACTAGGTGGCATGCATCCTATTTTTGCAATAAACATAACAGATAGGAATATCAGCTAACGCGCTTCCTAAACATAATCTAGGCTAATTTTTAAGACACCTGGATGAGTGTTCACGTCCGGTAAGACTGTCAACAATAACATGCAGTGGACAGATAAATACTGGTGCCCGTTATCATGGCACTAAACGCGAACGTACTCACTCCTATCTGCCATTTTCATCAGGCGACGTTTTTTTCTGCTGTGATTTTTGGACAGTATATCACACGGATGTTTTAACAATTGTTTGAAAGAAGGTTGAGCTCACTGTTCTTGCCTGGTTGTACTTAAATACCCATTCAGTATTGTGACACCTATCCTGTCTGCTGGTTGTATACCTCCAGCAGTGGAGCCGGAGACGTAACTGAACCGTCTGATATCAAAAATCACTATCAAGGTTGTGTCTCAGTCTTCTTCTTTAGAGCCAACATGACTGTGTCAATTACTCCAGCCACATACAGACGCTGCGCTAAACATAGGTGAAATAAGAAACTCCAAACTAGCAATGACTAAGGGTTTTCATAGCATTTTTGATCAACGTGAAACAGCTGACGTTATCCTTCGCTACATCTAACAGGACAACGACGATAAAATCGCTGATCTGGCGTTTTAGAGAAAGGAAAATGCCTGCCAAGGTGCTTTATTGGACTTTATTGTCTAGGCGGGCATGTAATGCCCACCTGGAGTCAATTTACCCTGAAGGGGGTTCATAGAAGTTGCAACCGAAATTGAATGAATTTCGATTTCAAAAACTGTTTATGTCAACGCGTGGCATTCGCCGTGAGCTGGGTGTTGTACCTATGTGCGATGCCCGTGCGCTCGTCCGTCCGTTGACTGTTGATTGGTGCCATTTTCTCCACTGTTCTTGGCACCGCAGCAACTAGCAGTTCTATCATACGACGCAAAATTTAGCCCGGCAGATGCGTGATCAGAAGACTTTGTCACATCCTTCGAGTCGGCACTCCAAAAATGCGAGGCAAACGAGGAGTGTAAAAACGCCATGCGGCAGCAGTTGGCAACTTTACTCCTCCAACACAAAAGCCACGTGACAATTTCTGATGCAGAAGAGCGCGAACTTCTGAAAATACAACTACTGAAGAATATCGTCACACGGCTCGCAGACAAAGGACGCTCGAGGTTCGTCATGGATGAAGCGGAGTACGAGACCAAAGGGCACAATCTTTTGACGGACAAGGTGTCTTTTGTGCCATTGACGACTTACGAGTTGCAAAAAACTCACGAACAACATCAACAGGACGATCGACAAACTGAGGAAGGCAGGAGCCCTAGCCAGAAGGGAGGCGCTATCTGCAAAGGCCGCTGATACTGCGATGGCACGTTTTTACGGCATCTAAAAGGTGCACAAGCCAGGGGTGCCCTTACATCCCATCGTACCCTTAAGAGGCACCCCAACCTTTGGATTGTCAAAGTGGCTTTACCAGCGATGGAGTTTCCTCACAAAGGATTTAAAATGGACAGTCAAGTCTACTAAAAAGTTTTTGACCCGCATCCGACACCTAGAAGTTGATGGAGACGAGGTGATGGTGTAATTCAATGTGGTCGCGTTGTTCACCTCAATTCCACCCGGTCTGGCTATCGACACTATCGACGGCCTCCTCCACGAAACATATGAGAAGACCAAACACAAACTGAAGCGAGTGCATATTATCGAGCTCCTGGAACTGTGCATTCCAACTTACTTTACATTCAAGGTCCAGGCTTACCAACAAAAGAAGGAGACTCCGATGGGCTCGCCTCTGTCTGGGCTGATTGCCGAAGCCGTTTTGCAGAGGCTAGAACAGGCTGTATTCAACTCCCCCCCAAATTCTGAGCAAGATATGTTAACGACACATTTGTCATAGTCAAAAGGAGCGACGTGCCGACCTTCAAGACACTACTTAATTCAATCTTTCCGGACATACAGTTCACAATTTAAGAGGAGGTCGATAATCAATTGCCCTTCCTCGAGGTTCTAGTCACAAGGCTGGCGGATGGGAAAATAAAAACGACGGTGTACCGTAAGGCGACAAACACTACACGCCTCCTTCACTTCAGAAGTAACCACCCGGTCGGGCACAAACGCAGTTGCAGCAGAACTCTCTTCCAGCCCGATCAAACACACTGCAGTGAATACGATGATAGGGAGGAGGAGAGAAAGTAACTTCATGCCCTATTCGAGGCTAATGGTTACCCGAAGTCCTTCGTACACAAGTTTCTCAGGAAGTGCCGCTCTGAGGTGTCAACCGAGGAGAAACCGAAGTTCTGGCTGTCAATTCCCTATGTGACGAATGTCTCAGAGGTGACTGCAAGACTCCTGAAACCGTTCAGGATTCGCGTGGCTCACAAACCGGCACTAAATACCAGACAACGGGATATAAAGCCCAAAGATCCGCTACCAATGACCGATCTACAGCATCCCTTACCAAGATTGTGATGCAAAGTATGTCGGTGGAACAGGCTAGCGTCTTGACAAGGGGTTGCATGAACACCAGTTTGCAATCAACCGCGAGGAAAAGCTTTCTATGGTCTACGGCCACATGGAGCAGTGGAACCACGTTTTCGCCTTTGAAAAGACAAGGGTGATCGGCAGGGTAAATTATAAGATGGCTAGACTAGTGCTCGAAAGCTGATCATCGACCGGCACGCTCAACGCAGCCATCAAGATAATCCCCGCCTACCAAGTCATCCGCGCAAGGCTCACACCCACACAGAGCGAGGCGCTAAGGCAGGAGAGTGGCGACACAGAAAACCTAGAACCTGCCGTCGCCAGCGCAGTTGGCAGCTCACGCGAGTCACATGACCGGCGTGGCATGGGTTCTCGTGAGGACAACTGTGAGACCGCGAACGAGAGGGAGGCCGTCGAAGGCGAACACGAAGACACGAATGCCGTGAACGCGTGGGCGTTAGAGAAATCAGCTGGCGCAGTGCCAATGACAGTGGAGAGGATGGCGCCAATCAACAGTCAACGGACGGACGAGCGCACGGGCATCGCACATGGGTCGTGACATGTTAACACAGCATATTCTTTTTTATCCTTTCAGCCTTTCTCTTCAAAGGACGAATGTCAACTCACGTCCAGTCTACCGTAGTACATTCTCGTATGAAGTGTTCAGGAGTTGTTACTTTAGTTCTGTTACGGTTGGGACTGACGTTATTTAAAGGACTTGAAGAATGAGGAATGAATAAGGTTCACCTTAACAAACTTACCGGAGCGAGAAAATTTGGTCTGCATCTGTTGATGCCACTCTCACGCGTAGTGTGTGAGGATGGACTCCTTTGTTCCACGAGTCCGACAACCAGCATGTATTACGGGTTAATTATATAATGGTGAAAAACGTTTGCATGGCATCTACCGCATCTTATTATGATAAAGTTAATGCTAAGGCAATCCGTTTTAGTGCGGTAGTATTGATGAAAGCGACAAAATAGAGACACGTACGTAGGTAAGCACGAGTATTGTGGGTTATATGAGGGATTTGGCGAGCATTACTAAGTGAGATTGTTGAAATGCAATCGCTGGTCTGCTCAGAAACAAAAAAGGAACTTCGGAATAGTTCATCCACTTCTGGCTTGCCTTCATTTATTGGGCGTAGAGTATGCATGTCTTTTTATGTTTCCGACATCCACAAATAATATATACTTGATTTTTAATTTAGCATTTCCTTGTTTTTGTGATATTTCAGCTAGTCTGCAGCCTAAACCCTAACCCTTAGCTGGACCTGTAGTTGACTGTCAGTCTGGGTGGATATTTCTGTTTTTCCAAACTTTTCGGCAGACTGCAATTAGCAAGGGGGTATTAGGTTGCATCTTCCGCATTAGGTGCCGATCCTGGTGACATGTGCAACTCCCCTTCCCCTGTTGGACCGTCGTGCCAAGAACGGACGTTTTCTGTTTATCTTAAACCCCTGTCTCCATCAAATTTCTCCCCCCGCAAAAGCCACATTTTTTCTCCAAAAAATGACAAGGAGTATTGTTAACTGTCAGCTCTTTGAAAAGAACTATGAACCACCTCATGGCTCAGGAAAATTTGGCCTCGCAATCAAAATGCTGTACCATTTTTCTGCTTCCACGACACACATGTACAAATAGGGAACTCAAAGGCAATCTTTTTAGGTATCCCTCAAATATACGGATACTGATACTGCATATAGGTGTTCTAAACAATATGATAGTTTTCAATTTAATTTTTACCGTTTGGTTATCAGGATCTGGTGCTGTTAAATGCTCGAAAGCTTGCTTTAAAGCAAAGAAAATTACACTAAAATATACACGGATGATTTTTATTCAGCATACAAGTCAATGTAATGGAAGGTTGACATTACTTAACGGGTTTATTTATCATTTGAAGCTCCCTTTTTGGTAAAAAATAGGTTGTGGTAGAGAGACGATAAGAGCTTGTTTAATCCTGAATAGGCTTTTTCGACTGCTTATGAAGATTGAGATGAACAGCGTTATGAAGGCTAGAGGAAAGTTGCAAAAATGCACATGGTGCATACTTTTGCTGCCGGACAGCTGGTGGAACCGAAGGAAGCCTTTTGAGTGATCTGCAGGGTCCCACAAATTATCCAAAGTCCCTGTGTCAGTATCTGCTAGCAACAGCAGAAGCTACCGCTGTCACAAAAGAACTTTCTACAAGCTCCGTACCTTGCGTGACCCACAGTCACTTAGCGGCATGGATTCATCTACCCTCTGTTTGACGCCTGTTTAAGGCGGTTTATCTATAAATTCCAACTGGCCCTTAATGGAAACTCAGTTCCTTTCTGGAAATAAATAAATTCATTGAAGGAGCGTTTGCATAATTGGAAAAGTAACGTTCGGCAAGTGTTAATTATTTTTACATCGTTTCACTAAACAAAGTGGGTGTTAATCGGAAGCTGATCAGTTAAATCCTCTTAAATTTCCAGTTCACACTGTGTGCTTTTGTAGAAAGAAGGCATGTTTATCTTCTGTCAGAAAAATAGAAATTTTTCACAATTTATTAAATATGCACGCCAGGAGCCAAACACACAATCTTCAAGATGTCTAAAATGTGGTCAGGCCCTTCAAAATCTCAGTGTTAGCTTCCGTGCTTAGTTGAATGATTTATGGCGACTTTACTGGATTTAATGTGCTGCGGGCCTCAGATATGTATTTATTCAGAATTGCATAAACTCAGATTCACCCTCCTTTTTCAGATCGAAAGGACCCCCACGCGAACTTCATTAACATTGTTTTTGTTGGTAACTCACTGCGACCCGGTGACTTGGACACCTTTAGCTCCAGCTACCTACTTGGAACCCTCGTTGCGTTTATTGAAACGCCCTAAATTACTATTGCTTCACCGAAGTCGTCTACACCAGTAGTAGTTCCAGTTTCCCTGGCGAAAAGGGATTGGAAGAATTATAAAAGCTAAAAAGCGTTCGCTTCATTTTCAAAGTGGTTTATATGATCAACAGACTTAATTGATTCTCCTTTTTGCCTGTCTATATAGAGAATTCGGGTTCTATGAGACACGGCTAAGCAAATAAAATTCGAATTCCGGACATGTTCGTAGGAGTAAGTATCTGACTCCATTTCCTACAACTTATGCAGTTCCTGGAACAAAACCATCTGCTATCGGATGCTCAGCATGGTTTTCGTAGAGGTAGGTCCTGCGTTACAAACTTGCTCTACTGTTTAGAACGGTGGACTGAGGCAGTCGATAGTGGAAACTCAGTGCATGCTGTCTATATTGACTTCAAAAAGGCTTTCGATAGCGTGCTGCACCACCGCCTCCTTTATAAAGTCAGCCGCATAGGAGTAAGGGGTAGGCTCCTTACGTGGATAAAAAGCTTCCTAATCGGTCGCTCGCAAACTGTCCACATCAGCGACAAACAGTCAGCCAAGGTTGAGGTTGAGAGTGGTGTTCCCCAAGGCTCCGTTCTCGGCCCTATCTTGTTTGTTATCTACATCAACGACTGTGTCCGCGAACTGGATTGCGGCATCGCCATGTTTGCCGATGATATAAAACTTCGGAGCGAAATTCGAACTGTGGCTGACGAAGTGCACTTACAGGAAAATTTAAAAAGACTTCAAAAATGGTCGGCGGACTGGCTCTTACCGTTCAATGAGAGCAAGTGCACCACTATTCGAGTTGGTAAATCTGGTTCTTCAAACGGCACGGCTTACCGACTGAATGACATACCATTGAAGGAAGTGAACGCCCAGAAAGACTTGGAAGTCTGGATCACACCCTCGCTTAAACCCTCCCTGCATTGCACAAAGGTAGCCAAGTCCGCGATGTCGATCCTATACCTCGTCAAACGAGCTTTTTCTACCTTCAATGAAGAGTGCTTCACAAAAGTCTTCGGAACCTTCGTACGACCGCACCTAGAATCCGCTATCCAAGCTTGGAGACCCTGGGCCAGGAAAGGCATCAACATCCTGGAAAAGGTACAACGGCGCGCAACCAAACTTGTTATGGGGCAGGGCTCGCAGCCTTATGAAACACGGCTGTCGAATCTCAACCTCTTCCCTTTGCGCTACAGGCAGCTTCGAGGGGACCTGATACTAGCATTCCGCGTATTACGTCTTCAAGACTGCTGTCTTATATCAGGGGATTTTTTCGAATTAGCAACGACCACGAATCTGAGGGGTCATCCTCTCAAATTAAAGGTGACAGGGGCCAGGCTGGACGCTCGGAAACACTTCTTTTCAAAAAGGGTGGTTGGAGCGTGGAATGCGCTTCCTCAGGACGTTGTTATGTCGGAATCGCTAGAGGGTTTTAAGCAAAAACTGGATCGATATAGCAGTGCACGATGGATCGGAACTGACAATTTGCAATAGCAATAATGCTACTTCCAATTTTTCAGTAGTATTAGTTTTTATATCCATTCACGTTTTCTATTTATAACGCCCTCTCACGCATAGTCTCATGCGAAGGTCTCCGCGGTCTACCCTACTTGGCTATCTGCGTACCGTGATTACCCGCTGGCGATCTTATCAGCCAGACCTGCCGGTCTAAACAGTCACCCTTGATTCGACTCAAAGCGGACTGTCGACGATCTGGACGGATGCCTCTGTTTTTCCAGTTCCGTGGCGGACTCTGCAATCAGCAAGGAAGAACCAGGACGTGGCTTCCACACGGTGATGATCCTGGGAACCTTTGCAATGCCCCCCCCCCCAGTGGGAACCCCCTTTTTTCTCCTAAATCCCACGCATTACCCCCACAAGGGCGACAGTTTTTCTCCTAAAAATCCCTGAGGAGTTTTTTCACTGTCTGCTCCTATTTTCATCCTATGACTCAGGACAACTGGCCTCGCCAACAGTCTAAGCAGCAAATTTTTTGCTACCACTGCATATATGTACAAATAGGGCACTCAAAGAAATTCTTCCTACATACCCTCAATAAACTGATACTGATACTGATTATGGGAGCAGAAAACGCATCGCTTAATGCTTTCTTTGGCTGGTTAACCTTATTTTCCAAACCATGGAGATCTGTTCGTAGACATATTTGCTGAAAGGAGAGAGTAGTTTTCGATGGGCCTGTGCGGTATTACTCAGGACTTTTCACGGTCCTCGATTATATTTTCTAACGGAATGAACATTTTCCCATTCAAAAAATTTGTCGAAATCACTGCACCCAATGAATTTTTCTGACTGTTATGGGTATCTCGGGCATCGAATGCAGTGAGAACATCCAAAACAGTAGGAGACGGTCACTTTTAATTAGAGGAAGGGTGAGTTACCCATACATTGCTCGCACTCTACTTGAAGAAGTGATGCGTTCAGTGAAAGATAACTGTTGTCTCACCTTCCGAAGGCCAGTTCTTATCCATATGTTTAGGTCCAGATCACGTGCCTATGAGACGTGTTAAATTTACACGGGATCAAGATACACAACAGTTTATGTTGATTTTCTTATTCCTCTCGCAGACGCGCATTGGCAATGAGAGCTCTTCGGTGACCTCAATGCTATTTGCAGCAGAGATCGCTGTTTTGGTTTACGACAGGGCTAGGCAGTGTTCTGACCTGTAATGAGTGGGATTTTCGTGTGGGTTGACGTCAGTATCGGCGGTAGCAATTGAGCGGTTATGATAGTTCTGTGGAAGGATGCTATCAATGAATGGGCAAGTGTGACTGGGTGGCAATGGAGTGTCGCAATTTTACCCACCATTGGGGAATTTAAAAAGCTGATTCTGTGGAAAATTCGAAACGTCAGAAAAATTAAATCCTTAATCTAGTGATCACAGCTTCTCTAAAAATGCTGCCTGGCACTCCCATATTTGCTTTTATCGGCAATTGTAAGTTTGCCTCATTCGGAGCATAGATAATAACTGTCAGCCAAGGCTCATGTTTAGCGAATACTTTGTGGTTGTGTTACGTATCTACGTGGATTTTGGCTCAGTTTTATCAGGTGTCAGGCATAGGTTTCTTGATAAGAACTCACATTCTGCAAATATTCACAGGTCTAACTGTGCATTGGTATGATTGTCTCATGACGACGTCGATGATATCACAGTCTCACTTATTATTCGCGATAGTGTCCTTATAGCCGGAGTACTAAACACTGTGTAACAGTGTCTTGGAATACAGATAGATTTTCAACACACAGTAGGAGAACCACTTACCCGCTTACGTAGCCTGAAAGCTGAACAAACGACAAACGAAATGTTCACATTATCATGGCCGGTGACCGAATCGAATCAACCAAATCGTGCATTAAGATTGTTTCGCTCTGTTAAGCTACTAGCTACTCATATTCTCCATTAATCACGATCATGTTTAAAATGCGTCGTGAGCAGTGCAGATAAATTTGAAGTATATTGCCCCCTCGTCTTGTTATTCACGCAGCTACTGCATCAGAGGACCGATTAATGGCTGGCAGTTAGAAGTAATTGGTTTTTTATTTTTCTGCCTTACTTGTAGATAACATTATCAGTCAGAAAACCCCTCCAGAAAAAAGACTCCAAATGCACTAGAAATAGGTAGGTAGCTCAGAAAAATGAAAAGAATTTGGCTTGATTTTGGAATTTTGCACGAAAATCTGTAGTTACAGTTGCCAGTCAGAAACCATCCTCCCGAGCAATCGAAGTTACTTCGTGTGAATCGAAACCTGCGATTTTATTGAAGTCAGTGGATGAAGGAAATGAAAACTGTCAACATGTATTTATCTTGCCGTAGGCTTATCTTCCATGGTTCTTCATAAATATGCTGGAGGCTAGTCAAGCTGCCACGCATTAACTGGCATCAAAGTCTCGGTGAATTCGGCAGAGCTGGCAGGGAGCGCAGAATGTGCTGACACAGCAGTCCTTCCAGTGGCTTCCCTGTAGGGTACAAGACATAAAAAGTAGATGACTTCAAGCGCAAAGTATTGCAATATAGTAAACATTTGTCCGAGCAACGATGAGTGTCAACCATTTCTATTAATCTGTGCATTCGACCGGGAATTAATGCCATCATTCAGCTTTCTATCGAATTGGAGCGTATGGCAGAACTGCAAAACCAGCCATCGTTCACTGAAAGCCTTGAGCATACTAGTCTTCAACTCGAAGCTATTCCTTTATCCACCAACCTTGGTACAATCTTATGTGACGTATCGTGCGGTGCCTCCCGACCTGTAGTGCGCTGCACAATCTTGCTCATCCTGGCATCCGCAGTACTAAGCGCCTAGTGAGCGAGCGCTTCGTCTGGCCAAGCATGAACACTGGTATCCGCCAGTAGACCCGTTCATGTTTGGTTTGGCAGAAGGCCAATATCGGGCGACACAACAAAGCCCCAATTGGCACATTGCTTGAACCCGGTGCACGTTTTGCACATGTCCATATCGATTTGGTAGGTCCTTTGCCAAAATTGCGTGGTTGCAACTATTTACTTACTGCAATTGACCGATTAGCTCGTTGGCCCATTGCAACCCCCATAACTGATAAAACTGCAGATTCAGTTGCTCACGCCTTCTTGGAATGCTGGATCTCGCATTGTGGCGTCCCCTCAACTATTACTACCGATCGAGGCCAACCATTCGAGTCTCGACTATTTGACAGCCTTACCGACTTACTCGGATGTTTCTGCACACCCACGAGAGCCTATCACCCGTTATTAAATGGCTTAGTTGAACGTTACCATCGTCAACTCAAAGCCTCACTCCGAGCTCACGACAATCCTTCCCATTGGAGCGAGCACCTGCCTTTGGTCATGCTTGGCATTCGTACTGCCCTCAAGCCCAAATTGGAGTGCTCCTCTGTCGAGCTTGTTTACGGTACTACCCTACGGATCCCCAGCGACTTTTTCAAGCACTCTCAAAGCCCAGCCGACCTGGATTCCACGGACTATGCGAAAAGACTGCGCCAAGCCATGTCTCATCTTACATTTAATAGGGCCTCCTTTACATAACTTCGCTTAACGCAGTTTGCTTATGCGGAAGAACAAGTGTGCGGCAAAAAAAATTTCCAACGAAACCTTTTTTGTTACAGCATGCGTGCAAAAAATCTTCACAGGATAATTAAACCTAACTTTTAAAACTAAAATTCTTGCTTGATTCTGAAATTAAATATGATTCCTTAAACTTGTCTTCACTTCCATTGGATCAACTTTGCACAAACTTTTCCAGTTCTTGAAGGGATTATTATTCCACTTTTTTACTTATTCTGGAATTCTTCTACAGCACAATGCATATTATTAAAAATTTTAGTTCTGTCGTACCTTATAGCATAGGAAATTTATGCGATAAAAATCTACTCATGGTTTAACCAAAATTAGTGCCTATTTCGCTCCATAATTTTAAGTACGATGTCAGTTTTCCAAACCAAAGCCCTTCTTATTATTAAATCCACTCAGTTGGTCAAAATATCCTGTCCAGATATATGCTAAATTACCAAGTTAAATTTCGTCATGAAAGCTGTTTGCAGGACTTGCCATACTTTTGTTCGCCAACAAATCATGGCGATCCTTAGCTATTTGACCGAGGAACAGTTCAGCAGCAATTTCAGGCCAAGATGGGTTGCAGGTGAATGTAATAAATAGATCTGGTTGTCCAAAACGTCTAACGTAAACCAAAGCATCTTGAGTTTTCTTATGCATATAGTGAGGTGACCTAGTGTGGCTTGAGGGTAAGATGAGAAGTTGACGGCGACCAATATTACCCTGTCATTAAGGATATCGTCTCTTAGGTAAATGTAATTGTCCGCACGAAGCTCTTTCTGAGGTGGGTTTTTTCGGCTTTTGGCGGTAATTTAGCCAAAAGCAAAAACAGATGTGATAAGTATGGTTGAGTTCCATAAACTACATAGGAATATTCTTAGAAAAGGTTGAATTTGTTCTTTTGTTTGACTCTTGCATTCGTTTTTTGGTGTCACGTCTCTTGACGCAAGCCGCAAAAGAAACCGTCACTGTAACTTCAAGTCGTGGACACTTAAGTGTTCAATGGTCAGAGGCAGCGGATTTAGCCCTTGCTGCGTCAGCAGCTGTGGGGGGAGGGTGATAATGGTTCATGTGGCCGCGGCCGCATGGGGGTCTGGGTGGAAGTAGGCAAATTTTGTTAAGGTCATCGAGTCTGTCTGAAACAGCTGATACGGAGCGTAGGATAGACAGCTCGTAAATGCGATTGCCAACAGCGGCGGACAGACACGCGTCAGTGGCGCTTTTGCAAACTTTGCTATCAGGCGAACAAACCTGTTACTCTTGACGCCAACCAGTCAAAAACGGAATACGAACCACACAAAGCTACAAGACCTCTTTTATAAAGTATACAGACTGAGCTTCGTTATACTCTGTTATGGTTAGTTTTCGTTGTTGAATCATCCAAACAATTTCCATTTATCAATGTTGCGATTCATGAAATAAAAACGGTGGTCTTTTGAAGGCCACCTCAGACGCTAATGTATCAAACGAAAAGCATGTGCACACGTGGGTAAACGTCAAACATTCCCTGTCAATTTGAAGTACAATGTATATTCTGGAAGCAGAGCTATCATGAATCCATCTCGGTAGCCAACATACTTATTCATTCTGCCGAAAAATTCGTTCTATAGCAATCGCAAGCTGTCGCTTAGCGATTTCTAAGCTATAACTAAGTGGAACCGACGAAGCGGAAGGATAAGTGAATTGTCATTGTTGGCTTATTAGTCATCTAGAGCCATTGGGTCTAGCATGTTTTGCGATGATCTTAATCTTGTCCTGTTTGGCGACTGGCATACCACACTGTCTTTCAACTCACTAGCACAGTTTGCATCAGTTGATTTGCAGCAGGCAAATGCTGCTCTTACTGAGCATGTCAAGCTTCTATGCCGGTAATACGCACATCTACGTTGCGAATTCACGTTCCGTTTGGTCGCAGTCCACAAAATGCGAAAAAGGAAATCCATTCTACAATCAATTAACTCTTATCCTGAAGTTTTTGCTAAAAAACGGCGATTTGAGCTATATGTTATCATCGCAGGTGTGGCAAACACAAAACCTTGATTTCGAAGCGTGGACTCTTCGTTTTTGGCACAACGCCCTTTGACATTGGGCCTAGAGATTAGCACACATATCAGATTGACTAAATCTCATCGTATATAATGCCATCAAACCCGATGTGTGTCTAGAGGCAGTGACTACCGAATTCTGAAAAGATATTGGGTTGTTGGCCGTTTGAGACAAGTTGCGCTTAGCTAGGTTAACTTAGATGACCATGGACTAAACCGGGTCAATATGGGCCTGTTTTTCAAATGTGTTGTTCCTTGTACTTCGGGTGGACGGAAATTGGAACGTTTATTTTACCTTTTACCTACAGCAGATTACATGTATGATGAAAGGTTAGAGATAAGGAGATTTAACACAAAGTTGAGCTTAAAAGAAGAAGAAGATGCGATCACTGGAACAAGGACTACATTTTTTGACGTTTCGGATTCCCTCGGGAATCCTTAATCATTTGTAATCGAAGAACAGTCTGAAACATGCGCAGATTGTTCCAGTGATCGTATCGTCTTCTTCTTCTTCTTCTTCTTCTTCTTCTTCTTCTTCTTCTGAACTGCTGCCTGGAACTCATATATTCTCCTCTATTGGCAAATTTTAGGTTGTTTATTGAGTTCATTGGGTTGATTTGAGGCGCAAAATGATGCTTACTAGAATTTAGTCCCGCGCTGATCAGTATACTGGGAGAAAATAGAGTCAAAAATGGGCAAAATCCAGCGTTTTTTGATATCCGATGAATTTTGTATGCTATTATACGTTGCAAAAAAGAACTTTATGTTTATGCATGTTGCACTATAAAAGAAAAATCTTGAAGAGCAGGAACGTTTTAGTTATATCTGTTCAGAAAACGGAAAATTTTGTTTTGCATCCTTGAAATTGAGGTTAGTATTATTTTGAAGTCGTGTATTATTTTTGGAAAAACGAGCCAACTAAGTTTAATCAATTATATTTTGCAAATTTATGAAGTTTTGTACCATAAATTTGAAAAATTAACTTTTAATGCTGTTACTTGCTTAACCCAATATAAAAATGTATATTTTATATATATGAAGTCTTGTAGGCAAGAAAGGCGAATGAGGACGTTATAAATAATAAGTAAATAAACCGATTGTGCAGTCAATGTAATGCTGAAGACAGTTAACATAGCATACATTTGAGTGAGATGTCGCGGGACATTGCGATACAGTTTCCGCAAAAATCGCCTTTGATTTTATCGCTACTCTGCTCTGCATTTTTTATTTTAGAACTGAGCCTAGAAGTTACCAAGTATATTGAATTTTTTTCCAATTTGGATAGAAAGGTTAGCTCTTTCATTAATAAAAGCAAATGTGTCCATAATTTTTAGGGGAATCAATCCACTGGCCAAAATGTCCAATTCCGATCTTGACTTAATCTTAAAAAAATAAAATATGCCCACTCCAAATTAGTAAAAGGAAAAAAAGCAGTAGCAGTGGTGACAGCGCCAGGTGTCGTCTCTCCTAATGGCACATCGTCCACGCGAAACAGTAGTAGTATTAAGAGTACCATTCTTG
>JAYGXS010000003.1:26697020-26723393 GCA_036362985.1 Ligula intestinalis | reverse complement strand
ATAAAAGCAAATATGGGAGTGCCAGGCAGCATTTTTAGAGAAGCTGTGATCACTAGATTAAGGATTTAATTTTTCTGACGTTTCGAATTTTCCACAGAATCAGCTTTTTAAATTCCCCAATGGTGAACGAAATTGCGACACTCCATTGCCACCCAGTCACACTTGCCCATTCATTGATAGCATCCTTCCACAGAACTATCATAACCGCTCAATTGCTGCCGCCGATACTGACGTCAACCCACACGAAAATCTCACTCACCACAGATCAGAACACTGCCTAGCCCTGTCGTACACCAAAACAGCGATCTCTGCTGCAAATAGCATTGATGTCCCCGAAGAGCTCTCATTGCCAATGCGTATCTGCAAGAGGAATAAGAAAAGCGACATACACTGTTGTGCATCATGATCCTGCGTAACTTTAACACGCCTCATATGCACGCGATCTGGACCTAAACATATGGATAAGAACTGGCCTTCGGAAGGTGAGACAACAGTTATCTTTCACTGAACGCATCACTTCTTCAAGTAGAGTGCGAGCAATGTATGGGTAACTCACCCTTCCTCTAATTAGAAGTGACCGTCTCCTACTGTTTTGGATGTTCTCACTGCATTCGATGCCCGAGATACCTATTACAGTCAGAAAAATTCATTGGGTGAAGTAATTTTGACAATTTTTTTGAATGGGAAAATGTTCATTCCGTTAGAAAATATAATCGAGGGCCGTGAAAATTCCTGAGTAATACCGCACAGGCCCATCGAAAACTACTCTCTCCTTTCAGCAAATACGAACAGAAGGACAGTTGGCGAGCATACGTATACTTTCGAAAGTATACGTATGCTCGCCAACTGTCCTTCTGAATTATCGAATGGGGATTTTCGCAACGTTAAATACGAACAGATCTTTATGGTTTTGAAAATAAGATTTACAGCCGAAGAAAGCGTTAAGAGACGCGATTTCTGCTCCTTTAAGTGCAATTAAGTTTTAGGAAATCGAGTCAAAGACTTATTCTTCAAAACATGTCCGGAATTTGAATTTTATTCGCCTAGCCTTGTCTCATAGAACCTGAAATCGCTATAAAGACAGGCAAAAAGGAGAATCAATCAAGTCTGTTGATCATATAAACCACTTTGAAAATGAAAAGAACGCTTTTTAGCTTTTATAATTCTTCCAATCCATTTTCGCCAGGGAAACTGGAATTACTACTGATATGGACGACTTCGGTGAAGCCATAGTAATTAAGGGCGTTTTAATAAACACAACGAGGGTCCTACGTAAGTAGCTGGAGCTAAAGTTGTCCAAGTCACCGGGTCGCAGTGAGCTACCAACAAAAAATATGTAAGATAAGTTCGCGTGGGGATTGCAATATCACTTTCTGATTGTCTACACATACTTTTAGGCTGGATATGTTTCAGTCTATCAGTTTTATTAACAGTTTGTGTAAGAGTGAAGGTCACCTCCTCCAAACCGATTGCACTCTAGTCAGCGATACTTCCCTTTAAAGTTATATAAAATTATTTAATCGAGGACTTTGCACTCCTTATTTTACCTATACAACGACAAAAAATATGTATCTATCATGCGTAGGCTATTCAGAAAGAAAATCTGGACGGGACAGTACATCAACCTTCACAGTTTGGTCACTTTAAATATAAAACGAAATCTAGTTGAGAAATAAGCAGCTAGGGTATGACATACTCACTCTCCCGAAAATGTCGATGTAGAACTCCATTAGATGCCGGGCGCACCTCTTGCAAATCTTGAGTTGTATATAAAGGACACCTAATAGCTTTTTTCCAAACTGTGCGATTTTCATTATCCCTGTACGTGTACAAGACTGATGATGAATTGCTGAAAAAAGCATCTGGTAGCCGATTAAACTTTCGAAGTTTAACATGAGACTGTTCACACAATTTACATTATAGCAACTTCTGAAGGGCCTTTAGCTGCGTGCTGCACCATCATCTTCAAAGTACAACCTCCGACTATCGTGGTTTGCCTATTAAACTTTTGAAGTTAATGGAGGCAATACTTTCAGAATCCAGATTACATGAAATGCTTAAGGGGCTTCAGCTACTGTTGCGCCATTGCCTTTAAAGTAAACCCACCGAACCTCATGATTTACCGTCTCATGGAGAAGGCTTGTGTGCGTGTAGCTAAAATTGCGACTGGATTAGTTTCTCAAATGTCAATTTGTGTGTACTTTTGAATTATAAGTAGGTACTAGGTGGTTCTGTACAAGCATTTCGCGCCAGATGTGATCAGGACTCTGTCTTTGAACGGGAGACTTGGTTGAATTAGCAATAACAACGGAATTTAAAATTTATCTAGTCAAACTACATGTGAATGGGGCCAGAGTGAACAATCGAAAGTTGCCCGAACTTGGAAATGCTCGGTCTTGGGATGTTGTTATCACCGCAACATTAAAGGTTTCTAAGAATATGCTGGATCAACGTAGCAGTGTGCATTATCATCTCAGCTAACATTATGCGCGTGACGCCTGCAAAAAATCTTTATGCATTTTTACAATACGATTTGCTTTATTTCAGTAACTGTTTATTATGGAATTTATTACCGCGCCACATCGATCGCCTACGACGAAACTGTCAAGGCAAAACTCCAATATCTGCTGGGCGCAACTCTTGAAAATGGATACCCAGAACGGTGCATCCTCAGTATTATTGGCTAACCTACCACGGAGCCCCCTACCTTGACCACAGAAAACAAAGACTTGTTCATAAGACTGAATTTCTTGAGCCGACCCCGATAAGACTACTGCGGTCACTAACGCTTTCCCAGAGGTGAACTTACGCGTTTTCTTCACGAACTCTCTCTAGCTACAATTGGCAGGAAGAGTCGGACTCTTGGTGAAGGTCACATGCTTGCGCATTTACTCTTTCATTTGCCACTGTGGAACAGGGTACGATGGCCAAATTACGAAGTGCCTGGAAATGGGGGTATTTGAAAAGATACCGGCCTGGTTAAGAAAATATAAATCTAGATCACTCTCGAGTTCTATTTCTGCACACTTTGCCAATACTTATCACCGAGTCGACACTAATAAAGCCTTTCAGGTTGTCTACGGGCCGAATGCAATCTTCTCTTTCGCCAACGGGTGTTTAAAACAGCCGAGATGGTGGCTATTTGGCTGTTGAATCAAGTGCTTCGTTTTCAGAATACGCTATTACGTGTACTTTCACTTCCATGGCCGATATTGATGCTAGGTGGCTATTGTATATCCCCGCCACACCCTTGTGTCAGTCACTCGCGCCATGCAAATAGTTGTAAATATCAATACACGCACCTCACCCTCGCTTAATCCTCACAACTGACGATGATGAATTGCTAAATGCATCTTCTGGCCGGTTAAACTTTTGAAGTTAAACATGAGACTGGTTGCACAATTGACATTACAGTTACTTCTTAAGGGCCTTCAAAGCATCTCTAATAGCAATGCGCGTGTTATAGTCCTACGCAAATGCGAGCTTCACGTGTGCTTGATTGTCACTGGTTTGGATAATGACGTAATCGACAGGTGATTGGCTGGTCTGCGTGAACGCCATTGTGACGTGGCGCAATCTGTTGATAACACGTGCAAGCGAGCTCTCCTTTCTGTGAATGCAAATCCGGTAACTCTGTTTTTTTTATGGCTGCTTTCTTTAGCATCTATAAACCAATATCAAGGAGATCGTTAAGAAGACGTGCTTTTTGCGGATATCTTAAAGATTCACGGGAAATTGAGAAAGAAGCGAGGGAAATGACTAGATTTTCAGATTCTCTTGACTCTTTTTGCAGTTATTCATCTGACGAAGCTGACTGTAGCACAACTTCTTTGGACGATATCAGTACCTAGAGCTATTCATAATCGGGAGAAATACCAGAACCTTCAGCAAGCAACGTTACTGGGCACCCAGCGATGGAGAAGGAGGGAACCCCGGAAAGTGCTTTGCGGTCTTGGACAATAAACTGCAACATCCCGATTAAACGTTTGATGAAACAACTCAAAATGTAGAAGCGTGTGCCCCCGACCTACCAGGTGATGGACGTGCGCTTATGGGAAGGAAAAGCACTCGGACAAAGGTGACGGCAATGGGCAGCGGTGAGTATGTCCACATAGACATGTTAAAAAATTAGCTAAGCAGGTAAGTCAATATTTCATATTTATTTTTGGAAATAAGATAGTAATGCATTTAGCTATTGATGTATTGCCTTTCTATCGTAAAAAAAGTGTGACTTGTAGCCAATTATCGGCCGCCTTATAGAGCCTTTCATAAAGGAAGTGTTTGTCGTGGGAATTTATTCCGGCATAGGCAAACATTCTGATGTTCAGGCAGTCTATCTCTGCCCACCGATTGGGTTTTCAAAGCTCTATTTGCCGATGAAGTGGCAGATTTGCTAAGTTTTCACGGGCGCTTGGTCCATCAAACATCGTTTGAAGACTCCGAACTATATCCAATTGTCACCGGCAAGAACAGACCTTTCATGCTATAAGAATCTTCAGCGCAGAGGTACTCGAACAGAGATGCCGAGTTCTCAATGTTGCAAAGACTGACACACTGAAGGCCTTAAAACTAACCTTCAGACGTGCCCATGATCAACATCAGCGGCATAGTGGGCGGTATTCACAATCTACAACCCGAAATAATGAGTTAACTTATAAACTTAACCTTGTCACTTACAGTTATTTTTCATTTCCCTACCTACGTTTACATGTATTATGTCGTCCTTTCAGACATACGCCGCAACGATGAGGCCGATGATGCGCCATGGCCGTACGGGCTACCAGCACCGCCCATGAACTCCCCAGTGCTGCGTTCGTGTAACCAGGAATTCCGAAAAAGCGGCAAAAGAAACCTTTTTTATTTTTTGAACCATTATATTTTTAAGCCCGCTTTTTACATAACTAAGCGAACAGTCTTCAAAAAAGTTATGTTTGGCTGCGTTTCGAAAGAACGGGGGGTTTTCGCCGGAAAGGGGGTAACCCCCGTCCAGATGAAAAATGAAATTCGATTGTTCGAGCTTCAAGCGCGACAACGCGAGTTCGAAACGAGCTCATTCTGAGCTCGTTTTGCTATCAGGGTAAAACCTCCGACCCTCGTGGTTTACTGTTTCATAAAGACGGCTCTGGTGCGTGTAGCCAAAGATGCAATTGGAGTAGGTTTTCAAATGTCAAATGTTGTATACCTTTAAATAAGAGGCAAGCAAGACGTGGTCTTGTACAAGTACTCCACGTCAGGTGTGATCAGGACTGCTGTTTTCTATCAGGAGACTTGGCTGAATTCACAACAACAATATAATTTAGAACTTATCCAGTCAAACTACCTGTGCCTGGGGCCAGACTGGACAATCAAAGTCAATCTAAGTTGGAAATGCTCTTTCTATGGATCTCCGCATCTTTGCATCACTAAAGGCTTTGAAAAGGAAGCAGTGTGCATTATCGTCTCATCCGACATTTTGCGCGCATCACCTGCAAAAGCTTTATGAGCTTTAGAGTATGACTTACTTTATCTCAGTAGCTGTTTATTATGGAAATTATTATTATCGCACCCCATTTATCGCCTATGTCATCTGAATTGCGCCATTGCATTTGCAGACCATTTATGGTGTGCTTGTTCCTCGGTATTTTAATTACAAATAAAATCAATCGCTGTAATATTCACAAAGTTGAAATTTAATTGAACATCCATTGATGAAAAATAAGTATTGAGTTCAAACGACTGTCGGCAAGTTCAAAAGCTCAACAACGCCATAAACAAGACGACATACAAGTTGAGGAACATGGGAACCCTTGAGGGAAGGGAAGCGTTTGATACGAAGGCCATCTGTTAAAACCTTGTGTACGCCTGCATTGACACTGGCTATATCCCCCAGCTGTACTTTAGGAAAGAAAGGGAGATGAGATAGCAGAGGATAGGTTGCAATAACTGGTTCTGCTTGTACATAGATTCTGGCGTCTGTGCGCACGGCAGCTTGGTCTCCTCTGCATCTCGGTCTTGTCGTCAGCATGGTCTTTTCAGCAGCTGGGGCTTGTCAGCAACTCGTGTCACGTCCGTAAGCAGCGTGTCTTCTGCCGTCGGTCTCGCCTAGCTGGCAGCAGTTCTCGCCAACAGACGCTCGTGTTGCCAGCAGTAGAACCTCACCTCGTGTCGGTGGCAGCGTAGTTAAGGACCAACGGCCTTTGTTTCCCTTTGGCCATCTGCAAGTAGCCCATGTGGGCAGCCATCATGTGGTTTCCTCACTGTGACACTTGACGCGCACGCTTTGCCCCTGACCAGGCGTGACCTCAGAACCCGGCCGACGGCTGCCCTTGCATCCTCGTGTGCCGGTCCTTTGATGGTCGCGTTTTTGTCCCGTTCTGCCTGTCTCCGCTGGCATGTGAGTTTCCTTTGTCCTCTTGTCCTTAGGCTGGCCAGAGTGGTGACTTGCGTGCTGGCCGTCATAAAACCATTGGTACTGTAAAGGCGCGTTTCTAGGACGTGTGAAAAGAGGAAAAGTCGAGAATGCCCGCATATCTTCTTCCTAGTTTTACTTGGCATCCCTAGGTTTTAGGTCAAAAATAGCTGCTGTAGGCCCACTCATATATCCCTAGTCCCAGCATTTTGTCCTGCAACAATGATTGTTATAGAGTTTTAGAGGGGGAACATAGGATAGGCGGAGAAGGAAATTTTTAGACGTACAGTATTGCGAGTCCCGCAAGCAACTTACCAAAGTTTGTAAATGCTTGATTATTTCTTCTATACCAGCGAGAAGGCATTTGCAAAAAATTATAAATAATAACGAGCAGCATTAGGCATATTAAGTACTTAAAAGAACAACAAGAAGTACTTAATGTTTGTTAAGACAAATAAAGTTTTGTCGATAATCCCCAGGTTCTGGAGAAGTCAAAAATAGTTATAAATTAGAAAAATAAATTTAAATATTGCCTATGCAGATGGCCATGTTGGTCAAATGTGGAAATTCTTCAAAACAGCAAACCTCATTGTAAAGCATGCAAGATGTCTGCTAGATACTACACATATTTTTATTCCTAAGATTAATAAAAAACCTTCCATGATTGGTCACCTCCTAAAAAAGTGCTTTTATTGGATATTTTAGTGACGAACTTCTGTGTATATTACGTTTTTCAAAGGCAGTGTCACAGTGAAATTGGAGACTTTTGAAAATTTCTTTAATTTTTCTGAGCAAAAATGACTAATCTGACTGGAGATGAAAGACCATACTTTTCTCTTTGTAACGGATTATTTCCCGCGAACAGTAATAAGCTTGCAAATGCAAAAAAAACAGGCCACATATTTAAAAATTTTTTCCAATACTTATTATTCTTCTGTCTGTTCCGTTTCTTAATAACGTTTGCGCGGAACGCATTGTTTACAAAAAATGTATTTCTACGTGACTTACATTCAATGAGGCCTTCTATGGGTTGTCATCGCGGTAACATAAAGACACCCTGCTTACGCGCACGGCCAGCTGTGCGGTAAAAGAAAAATTTCTACCAAAATGTTTTGTTACTGCATTTTGTGCAAAAAAATCACAGTATAGCTAAATATAATTTCTAAAAATTGTATCGCTGCTTATTTCTGAAAATAAATTCGACTCCTTAAAGTTGGCTTCAATTCCATTTGATCAACTTCGCAGCGGTTGGCACTACTTTGTGTCACCAATTCATGGTAAAAGCTTGAGCCAAAATTTCTGCATGGCTCTCCAAACTCCACTTTTGTCCAGTCTACGAAGGTCGTGTAAAGATGGATGTGCATCTACCAGCACTTTTCCTGTAGCTGCCGCTCGGCCAAGATCATATCAAATGTATCTCGATGGCAAGGAAGACCACACTGGCTTTCCGGCAGGAGCCCTTGTTCCATATGGTTGTTGAGGCGGCATAGGAGGACACGGACGAAGATCTTACCAGCAAATGTGAGCAGCGAGATTCGTCCGTGATTGTCACCGAGGGTTCTACCTTCTTTTTGCTCGTAGAGGTAACGATTCTTGCGTCTTTTCTGCCCTGGCGCACTTGCCCTTGACTATTCATCTCCTGGAAGACTGTGGTTAGGTGATGGATAAGTCGGCGGCCTCCATAATGCTATATCTCGGCCGGGATAACGTCGAGACCGGGTGCTTTCCCGCTGGGAAGCTGTTACTCTGCTCTGATGATTTCCTCAGACGTGTGTGGGAGATCAAGGGCATAGTTAGTCGCTACCTGTCCTGAAGAGGGGCTTGTTTGAAAAGAATCTGAACTGGTTTGCTTTCGTTCTTTAAATTGACCAGAGGCACGAAATACTGTTTACTAGAAATGAATACAGTTAAAAGCTGTTTGCTGAAGGCAAATATGGGCGAATACGCGATAAATACAACTTTTTTTGATACCCTAGGAATGTCCTCTGCACTTCACTAGGCATGTAATAAAAAAACGATTTATATTTTCGTTCAGCACATATGAACACCTAAAAAGTTTTCTTTTTCAAGCATGTGTTTTGAACTATCAGACAGAATCAGGCAGCCGTATTATTCCGTAAAGACGTTTAGGTGCTGCGGTGTGACACAGTATTTATAGACCAACATAACTAATCCTTACGGACTACTTATATTTACTGCTAATCTCTAGTACTGCTCTTCTTAAGGTTAATACTTGTAGTGTGTTCTTTCCTTACTGTACTCATCAATTCTACCTTGAAGAGGTATTTGCACCATCCCACTATCAGTTAATTAGAAATAACACTGCCGCTACCAGTACTATCAGTATGAAGAAATAGCAGTGGAAGCAAGAGTCTTAAAAGTAACAATGCGAAGCTAGTTAAAAGCCTTACCTGTCGGATGAGATCGAATCACCTCAGCTGATAAACTCATATTTCCACCTGTTATACTGAATTGATAAAAAATAGTATGAAGTTCACCGAGCGAACAACGGTGTCAGATATTGAGCTATCATTAAATACACATTTTTCAACCGTACTGTTATTAAATTCCAAAAAAAGATTAAGGCTGAATACAAGGTTACCATTTTCTACATGCATGTACAGGCCACAGTTAAGGTTGCTTCTTACTGGCTTTAGCAAGTATGATAACTAGAAACAGCACTTTAAACCTTGGCACAGCACTTTTAACAGAAGTATCCTGAAAAATGGCACATGTCACCCTGGCAAAAGAAGTCGTTTCGTCCACCAGAATATTAGTTTTATTCATCTGAGCTTTCAGGCTCTTACGGAAGTCCATCATCAGAGATTAAACGTCAGCGAAAGCGAGCAACAGTTATAGGGGTTAGGAACCAATCAACTTTTACAGGGGGGAGGGGCTGTAGGGAGGTCAAATAGTAGGGTCGGGTTGGGAGGGGGTGAAGGAGTACGCGAGAGGTTGAGGAGAAGGAGGGGGGGAGACTCATTAATCACCAGTCTCGGTCATGCGTAGATGCCTGCGGAGAGCGACGTAGGCGGGCGCCAACTCAGTGCATCGGTTGACTGAGTTGTCATCCGTGACCCAGGCTTCAATCAACTCTCGTGCAAGAGCGACTTATGAACAAATCAAGGAAACTCCAATGGGCTCCCGAATCACCAGTTTAATAGCGGAATTAGTCCTACGAGAAGTAGAAAAGATTGCTTTCATCCTACAGCCCCAGATCATTTGGCACCGTTACATTGACGACACCTTTGTTATCGTCAAGAAGAACATGCTGCAGAATTTTCATGATCTTCTCAACTCGATATTCCCAGGTATACAATTCACGAGGGAAAAAAGAAAAGGACCAGCAGCTACCTTTTCTTGATGTACAGTTCTGCGAATCCTGCAAACAAAATTCAGATTGAGATAAAACGGGGTAATTTAGCTTACATCTGGACAGGTTATTTTGATCAACTAAGTGGATTTAATTATAAAAGTGGTTTTGGTTTGGAAAACTGCCCTCTTACTTAAAGTTGTTGGGGGAAGTAGGCTCTCACTTTTGCTAAATCATGAGTATGTCTATATAAAAGAAATTCAGTATGCTATAAGGAAAGACAGGATAAGACTTTCTTCTAATATACATTGTGCTGTGAAAGAATTTCATAACTAGTGAAAAAAGTGGAATAATAATCCCTTCCAGTACTGGAAAATTTTGTGTGAAGTTGATCAAATGGAACTAAAGCGAAGTTTAAGGAATCGCATTTATTTATAGAAACAAGTAGCAATTTAAAATTAAAAAAATTAGATTTAGCTATTCTGTGAAGTTTTTTTGCAAAAAGTGCAGTAACAAAAGTTCTTGGAAGAATATTTTCTTTGACTGCACAGCTAGTCGAACGCGCAAACAAATTTCTGCATGTTACTGCGCAGACGGCCAAAAGAAAGACTTATTTAATGTTAGTCAAGTAGAAATATAGTTGTTTGTAAACAATAGGTTCCGCTCAAGCGTTATTTAGAATTGAAGCAGACAGTAAAATAATAAGTGTTTCATAAAATGATGTTATATGTGACCTGTTATTTTGCATTCGAACGTTTATCACGGATCTTTTAATAAATAACCTTAGGTATTAAATAATCCGCTAGAAAGAGAAAGGTATGTTCTGTCATCTGCAGTCAAATATATTCGTTTTTCTTCAGGTAAATTAAGGAAATCGTCAAAAGTCTCGAATTTCACTGTGACATCACCTTGAAAAGAGTTCATGTACACAGAAGCTCGTCAGCTAAATCTCCAATAAGGGCACTTTTTCAAGAGGTAACCTATTATAGAAATTTTTTATGAATCTTAGGAATAACAATATGCGTGGTACCCAGGAGACATGTTATATGCTCGAAAAGGTGGTTTGCTGATTTGAAGCATTTCTACATTTGACCAACATCGCCGGCTAAATAAAAAATAATATCCAAAAGCTCGTTGTTTCAGTAAATGCTGTTAAGTTTCATCTTATTTTAAAGGTTTTGATATAAACCTCGAACAGAAGGGAAGATTTACAATATATCGGTGAAGCCACTAAAAAGGAGCGAAATAAAGAGACGACTTATTCAACCATATTCAATATATAGGTAAGCAATAAATACCATATGCCCAAAATATTTTGACGAAAGACAAGTTCTTTTTTCATAAAGAAAGTGTTTGCTTAAAGTGTTACACTTCACAAACTATTCGACTTTATTTTTCTAATTTATAGCCATTTTTGACGTCTCCACAAGCTGGGGATTATCGAGAAAATTTTACTTTTCTTAACAAACAATTAGCTCTCCTTATAATTCTTTTATGTTATTTATATGCCTAAGGTTGCTCATTATTGTTTATAAGTTTTCATGAATGCGGTTCCGCTGGTATGGGAGAAATCGTCAAACCTCTATAAATTTAAGAAATTTTGTTTGCAGCGCTCGCAGAACTGTACTCATCATGCGAACTTCCAATGGCCAGATCAAAACAACGGTTTACAGGAAGGCGACAAATACCACACAGTTTCTCAACTATTACAGCAACCACCCAGTGGCTCACAAACGAAGGTGCAAGAGAACGCTGTTCAAAAGACTTCAGACTTATTGCAGTAGCCCGGAGGTCAAAGCACGGGAGGCCCGATATCTCTGCAACCAGTTTATGCGGAATGGCTATCCGAAGGCCTTCATTATCCGATGCCGGCGTGCCCGCCCTCCGAGGAGCAGACCAGAACCAGCCCTTACCATATGGCATGCGTAGGCGTACATCAAGCATGTGTCCGAAACGATCTAGCGCATTCCTGCGGGACTAGGCGTCGGAATCGCGCACCGCCCCACGGCCACCATGCGTAGCCGTATCAAGAGAATCAAGGACAGACTAAGCCCCAGTGAGCAGTCGGTCGTAGTGTATCGCATACCATATCTGAACTGTCCCTGAAATTATACCGGACAGACAGGAAGAATGCTTGGTTCGCACACGTCCGAACATAAGCTAGCGGTCAGACAGTGTGACGCACAGGCTCAAGTGGCGGCCCACACCTATGAGACGGGCCACGAATTTAACTTGAAGAGTTAATTGAAGCCTGGGTCTCGGATGACAACGCGGTCAACCGGTGCACTGAGTTGGTGCCCGCCTACGTAGCTCTCTGCAGGCATCTACGCACGACCTAGACTGGTGATTAATGAGTCTCCCCCTCCTCCTTCTCCTCTACCTTTCGCGTTCTCCTTCTCCCCCTCCCCCCAACCCGACTCTACTCTTCGCCCTCACTCTCCTCCCGCCTGTAACAGTTGATTGGTTTCTTACCCCTATAACTGTTGCTCGCTTTTCGTTGACGTTTTATCTCTGATGATGGACTCCGGCAGGAGCCCAAAAGCTCAGATGAATTGAACTAAAATTCTGGTGAACGAAAAGACTTATTTTGCTAGAAAAATACCTAAGATGCGAACCTTTGCCTCTACGTGTCACCCTGTAACCACCTTAGTGTATGACAGGTCCTCAGCTCTTGCTACATACACCTTTCTCTAACCTTGAGCCTACTACTATCCCCTTATAGGTTTATCACTGCACACTAAGCTAAAATAGCATACATGTACGCACAGGCCGCATGGTAGTCTACCACCTACTGGTCTTAGCAAGCATGGTTATTAGAATTAGCACCCCTAGCATAACACTTTTAAAAGTAGTATGCTAGAGATCAAGAGAACACGGCCCCAGACCAAAGTCTAACCAGCGGAACTACTGTCCTCGAGATGAAAGTGCGGAAACCAAGTCAAGCAGAGCTTGCTCAGGCCCCCGAAGCATGAACTTACCCGAAATAGTTAAACCCAGACTCACATTCCTGTTGAGAGCAAAGGGATATGGGCCCTAGCGTTGGCTTAGTCCGCATCACCATTGACAAATGGCGGCATCAGTGCTAGCGCTAGTTCTACTACACTTCTTGTTGAGATTGAGGGACATGAACCCCGTGCTGACTCTAGTACTCCTGCCATATGTAAGTACCTATAGCAGCAGCATTTTAGTCCTTACAGCTCGATGATTCAAGTTGAAAGTGCGGAAACCAAGGCCTATGCAGCTTTGCTCAGGACACACAGCTCAATTCGTATCCAAATGCTAAGCACTTTTACCTCACACAGACAAGGAGTGCATACTGGGTGCGTCTTCTTACACAGAGGATACAGAGGCAGTACATTAAAGAATAAGAGCGATCCGTGCTGTTCTTTTTTTTAGAGTAAACTTGATAGAGAGGTAAGCTGAAATGTTGGTTTGATCCGATGCAACTGCGAATATATCATCCCCGTAGTGCCTGTATTTTTCAGATTATTTATCTGTTTTAACGAATTTTAAGAAAAGTGCAGCTGGATAGTCAGAGTTTTTCGCAATACCCTAAATGAACATGCAGATTAACAAAATCTACAGATATTAATCAACAACTTTCTTGAATATTAAAGTGTATTCCAGTGCCTGTACTTATTCTCCGTCCATAATATTCCTATAATCACCGCTTCCGCAGGAAAAAATACTGGGACTAGAGGTATATGTGGCGCACTACTTTAACTATTATTACCCTATTTTATTTTGAAAAAAAATCAAAATTGCGTCATGATAATTGTCACCTTATTTATTTACACCGAAAAGGAAATTACGTTTATTTTTCAAATAAGTAGTGAATTGCTTTCAAAATAGAGTTTAATAACTAAAAATGGTTACCTTCTAGTTCTCGTACTCTTCGCCAGCCACTCACACGATTTACAATGCAAACCAAAATGCGTTTATGATATCATATTTTCCTGCTCTTTAGATCCAGTTTTAACTACTAAAAGCCGAGAAAATGGCTAAAGTAATGACTGCAAAAATGCTGAAATTTACAACCTAATTAGCTCGGTTGTGTGAACGGAATAATCATGTCACAGATAAGTAAGCGTTTATTTTGTACAAACTCTGAATACCTATAGTTCTCTGCTCTTGCTTAGTCAGTCAGGTCTGCGTATCTTTGATTCACAAATTCGAAAATGGCATGCATTTTTAAATAGAACTATATGAGAAAAAAACATAGAATGGGCTTTCGGCGTACAGTTTTTCCCAGTTTTGAGTATAATTTGCCTATTAAAAAGGTGGAATAGTCCTTATGGACCTTTTTATTTGACGCGTGCATGTGTCATGTGCCGGACAATACTGAGGTCCTGCCATTTTCAATCATTGATTTATGATGGATATTTTAACTTCAAGGTCGATCTCACGGAACTGCCATTTAGGTGAAATTTTGTTTTTTGACAGGTACCACTTTCAAGAAGTTACCTCTCAGGTAAGATTGGTTTTCACTGAGGCCATGGAAGAAGTAATCTGACATGATGATAACTAGATATCCGCATGCGCATTTAAGTTAAAATGTGACAGTTTTTTTTGAAAGTATTATAATTGCCGATTAAATAAGGCATAGCTGATCATTGCTAGTCATTCATCGAGAATACCGACGTCACCGCACTTTCGAGTGGGTGACAGATGGTTTGGAGAACTTCTATATTTTGGACCACTAACCTCTTGGGCGTCATTTGCCTACAGCTTATTTCCACGACATTTTGTATCAAAAAAAACAAGCGCTGAGTGATAAACGACGGACAGTAAAACAGCAACCCGAAGTCTGGAGGCCCATGCCCTACATAAAAGGAGTCTCCAAAGCAGTCACTTGACTGCGACAACCCGCGTGAGTAGACATAGCCTATCAACCACTGGCGACAATACGCCGCCGAGTGATGCAACTTAAAGACAGACTGTCTCCTACTGAAACCTCCGCAGTTGTTCACCAACTACGTTGCAATGATGGAAACGGCAAGTACGTTGGAGAAGCAGGGCGCGAATTGCAGACCCGCCTACAGACCCGGAGACTAGACCTTTACTCAAAGCTTGCAACGCATATCGGAAAAACTAGCCACGACTTCGACATTTATGCAGCGACGATCATTGGTCGAGGATCCTCAAAAGCTAAAATATTGACGCTCGAGGCATGGTGCGCAGACGCTAACTCTGTTACTAGGTACCTGGACCGCCCTGCGGCCTACAAAGTCCTACGCCCTTACGTAAGGTGAGGACACGACACGATCAAACCGAAGTCAGGACTTGCAGACGAAGACGACACTGTGATGAAACCACCAGAAGAGGGAGGAGGATTACCAACATTCCCTACCGTGGGGACGAATCAGAACAGCAATTGCCGTCAAACCAAGCCTAAATCCACAGGCGCGGCCAAACAGTGACCGGAGAAAAATCGATCAGCCTAAAGCCAACACGCACAGCCGCAACTTTAAACCTACTAATCGATAAAGTCAGTACTCACTTCAATATAAGACAGCAGGCCCAGCAGTCCCAAGCGTCAGCAAATCCACAAATTTATTCCGGTAACCAGAAAATGAATATGTATTTCAATCTAGAATTCTGGATTTTCCAAATTTGAACACTAAGTACTGTTTGGACATGCATTTTACACAGTGGTATGGGTTTCGGGTATTGTTGATAAAAGGAAAAGCATACAATGTGGTTACTTAGAAGTAAATGCTGGCCTAGCTAGGATACTATTTTATGCACACAGGTCCAACAATAATGGCAAAATAAAGAGAGACGTACTCATAACCCTGAGATAAGGAGGTTCGTAAGACACATGTAATGTTTTTTATAATAAAAAAACAGAACAACCACACAAAACAAAAGCATGTATTCGTCATGGCTTTCATGAAAGCATTTAATCCTTGAACCGAAGGCATGAAACACTATGGCCTATATTTAATGTAACATGTCGACACAGTATCAAGTAGGGTTGAAATACGGATTATTGTGTAGTGTATTCTGAGATAATTTCAGTCGCGATAGGATATTGGCTTTTTAACGAACTTCCCTCTGGCAGCTTAAAAAAGGTGCGTACCGTTAAAAGTGGCTTCTTGTATAGCATGCCTTCTTATCATTGATTTTAACCGTCATATAAATTCAAATATGTATTACGGTAAACCAATAGGGATAATTATTTATTGTATCCTTTTGGTGGCAAATTACGACTTCTATACATTTTATACTCAAAGAAACGGTATCATTCGATCTTCAAACGTTTGACTAATATATGATAATTATCATGATTTTAAAGTTTATTACATCGGTTCCATCGATTTATCAATGCTGCCTACAATGCATACAGCATGTTCCACATATATTTCTGAGAACTATGTGGCTTCTTTCTCAAACCGTAGGCGAAAACGTACTTTTCCTTAAACAAGATATACACGGCTTGCAACTTGTAAACTTTGAATTCAAGTGTAGCAGCAAATAGGTTTAAAAATTATAAGGGAATTTAGAACCCATTTCAAACCCTAAACATACCCTTTGTTTGAGTATAAATTTGAAGAGGGTGTAATTTGATACCAAATGAAAACAAGAAATAATAATTTTCCATAAAATACATTGAAGCTTAAAAAGGCAGTCAAAATCAATGATAAACGGCATACTGCTTAAGTGGCCTCTTTTTACAGTACATATGTTTTGTAAGCGACCGCAGAGAAGTTCGGTAAAAAGCCGGCATCTGATTGTGACTAAAATGACCTCAGAATAAACTACAACATAATATTTATCACAACACTACTCGATGCAGTTTATCGGGAGAGTATCAATCTTTCGCATATTTCCATATGCTACACAAATTCTGAGTCGTACAGTAGTTGTTCATACAGCATTACGATCAATAAAGGAGGCGTTTTAGGCGTTTGTATAACTAATTGGCCTGATTTAAGAAGGCGATCCAATGATAGACTCGATGATACTCAATGGTGCCTATGGAAACTATAAGCGTGTGCAATACGGAAGTCCTTCAGAGCTGAGCTACAAAGGCAGCGACTGTATACTTTTTTTTCCTTGAGAATGGACAAGCGCAAGATTTTGAAACGTTGGGCTAGTAAACAACTGGTCCCAGAGAACGCTTTACCGTTTTCTATTCAGGTACCTGGACCTTGCATCTTTTCTGCCATTCAGAATATAGAAATATAGATTTTGACTAACCAAATTGTGAAAAATTAGCGGCCTCGGTGATAGGGGAACCCACACAGCAGGGAAGGAAGCTGCGCAGCCAACGCTACACAATTTCAACAACAAGGGTCAAAGTGCACCCTAAATTTAATGCCACTTGGATCGATTGGTTTGCCTGGCTTCACTGCGCGTATGAAGTCCACCAATACGTTCGCAGTAAGCCGACTCCCGGGCAGGGCCTTACGCTATTGCAAACGATCACATCCAGACGCCCGCCGTAATTAATTAGCCCATCATCCTCCATACTCACACAACTTTCGGTGCTGACGTGGCCATTTGGCGCCCAAGCCTACACAATCCCTTGCCCCTCATCCTCCTTCCCTTCTCCTACGACTTTTTTTTAATTGCCTATTCCCCCATATAACTATTGCTTGTTTTTGTTGACGATTCTATTTCTGTAAATATTTCCACCTAACATGTCGATCTTACCTACTGGCACAGGCTAGCACAACCCTCAGTGGCAAGTCGGCAGCACAGACACACAATTATTGATTTTTTACACGTTCAAAATTTCAGTTATTGTACACACGCCCCAAGTAGCTACCCCATTTGTCGCTGTTTTTCCACCTCTGACGATGAGTTCCTGCAAGAGCTCGAAAGCTCAGGAAAAAATACATCCCGTTCCAGTGCTCAATAATTTGTCTTCTTTACCAATTTCCTAATAAGTCATCTAGGAATTATCGAATGGACTACTAATTCGATTGACCTAATTTTGAAAAATTCGCAGCCTCGCCGGAAATGGGTGCACACCGATCCCATTGACACCACGAAGTAAACAAACGTCGTATGGATGGTAGGGGGCACGAACAGGCAACCGGCTGCCAGGCCCAAGTCGGCCAAACTATAATAGACGAGAGATAAGACAGCATTTGGTGGTAACTTGATACAGAACTGTTTCGGGCTTATTGGCCTTCATTCATCCAAGCATAACCCTGACCACCAGCTGGGTCAGAGAATATAAACATGCGCGCGTACGCACAAATGGTGTAGATGGTCCACCATTGGGATCTAACAGATAGGGCATAGGAACTGCACCGAACGAAAGTCCGCCAATGCCTGGCCACCTGTCATTCGCTGTCACTGCACACTGGGTATGCATTTACTCAGGAATGGGTGCACCCGGCTTTACTTGCTTCACAGAGTAAACAAGCTCCATGGTGGTGGCTAAGGTCACTAATAGGCAACTAATTGCCAGGCTTAAGCCAGTCAGGTTATAATTGTAGAACGGAGATCGACGACAGACAATGCGGACAGCTTGCTGAGTTACTAGTAAGTTCTAGCTTTCCGATAACGGAATATACTCCGAAAACAAACAGTTGTGCAGTGCGTTGATGGAAAACGCGTTCGAAGAAAGATCAGAGGCACTGACTTGCCCGTTTGAATGAATTCATTTCGTCAATGTGCAGTTGGAACCGATGGTGACGGCTGACGTCTCAGCTCATCCGACAGAGCACATCGAAGGCTTAAAAAATATAGCTTGAATGGTGGACCAGTGATAGACCAGTGGTGGACGACTTGTGTCATGTGTTTGTATGCATAGATGCCTGTATTTCCACTGCGACTTGGTGTTCAAGGTTATGCTTGATAAAAAGAAGGCAAATAATCTAGAAGCAGTTCCACATTAAAGTATCCCCAAGCGCCGACCTCCAGTCCTGATATGTCTATGAAGTACAGAAATTGGAGTATAGAAATACAGAAGCACAGAAATTGGTATGAGTACACGGAAACTACATAAAAAAACTACAACGCCAAGTGTTCGCAGGTGCAAAGCTAAATCTCAGTATGGATAAGGGACGCATGTGTCCGTGATAAATTCCATAAACAACTATTCCTGAAATATAGAACGTCATATAGGTTGCGTGCATATGCGTCAACCCAAACTAGATCGGGTACATTTATACTGCCCATGGCTATATCGAGCCTGCTTCACTTTAAATACCTCCAGGTATGCAAAGTTCACGACAATCATAGGTAGGGCATGTTTTATTTTGAACACATTTCGTGTGTCAAACAGGGTCCCGGTCACGCGTAGTTCAAAATGAGGATCATTGTTGTTGCTAACTCGGAGAAGTTTCTTGACACAAGTTATCAGTCCCGATCGTAGAGGATGCAGAATTTTCGTGTCAGATTGCCTCTTATGTGCCTGAAAAGCAAAGCAGAGAAAGTGAGTGGTAAAGGATCCCAAAGTTCGGATAGAAAGATTCAGGTGCCGTCGCACCAGGGCAGAAAATACTTAAGCGAGGCCGTCTTCATCAAATGTAGAGTAAGTCCCTTGCCAAGGTACAGAATTGGCTAGTCACTAAGTGGCTACTGACCGGGATCAAGAGTTAGCCCCAAGGCATAACGGCAAATGTGAGTCCCGTACCGATCGGCAAGTGCCCATATAAAATAGTGCATAGGCCTGATCGAAACCGGCAGCGCAACGAGCCCCCAGTGCGGTGGCTAGAGCACAGGGCCTCTAACTAGCAGGGTCACGGATTCGAACCTCGGAATTGGGTATGGCTGGCTGATGACGGCTAGTAAGCCAGACATTGTCATTTCAGCCTCCCTTTTACTTGTCTGTAATTCTATTCTGCCGATATACGCATATCCTCTTTCGTGCACAGTAAAATGTTTATTTGGGCGTTGTTAATTCAAAGGAGTGTTCAAATACAAGATAGCAGTCCTGATCACGCATAATATGGAATGTTTTCATCATGTCGCTTCCTAGCTGCCTACAAATCAAAGATGCAACGTGGACGGCATTGACTCTTTATGGCACCGTCTACGTGCAAACTCAGGTTGCAATCCTGCCTCAACTTTGTCTTACAGTAGTAAAAAACGAAAAGCAGAATAAACGTCAGGCTTCCAGGTTTGTCAAACCTAGCCACATATACTGCAGCGTGTGATTGGGGTCAATAGCATTGCCCTAAATTCCGTTCAAATTTTATCGGACCTTTGACGGTAAGACGTATGCTTCCTCGAGTGTAACCAATTATAGAAGGGCAGTGAGAGGACTGTTTTGTAGGCAGAATTTTATCTTATAACTTAGTTACTTACATGAGCACTACACAGTAGGGGGAAAGACGTTAACTTGGGGGATGGGCATTTTCCGTTTCGCCTGCCATTTCGCCTAAGTAGTCAGGCAAAAAGCCTTCCGTTACGTCTTACACAGGCGTCTCCAGCGTCGAGGTTCTCGTCTCTGTTGGAAAAGAAATGAAATTTGTATCCCGACGGATTCAAGGCTGGTGTCACGTATGTCCTAGCAAAGAGAGTACTTACATTAGTCAGTGCGGGCGTCTTGCCTGAAAAGGTAGAATGTGCATTTAAGCTTATGTCAGGTTACCTGTTGATAACACGTGTTCATTAAATCTGGTCTTACATCAGATAGGAAAATACCTCAGTCTAGAATATTTAAGCTGAAAATATACACGGGTAAACAATCATCCTCGGTGAAGATGGTCAATGAGATGGTTAACATTGAAAAAGTGCAAGGCAGACATACCTGTAGTGGTTAATGGTGCTGATATAACCTCGTCTCCACTATCCAGCACGAGTTCCGTCTGCGTACACGAGCTTTGTATTCCTTGTGAAACTGCTAGCTCCACAAGCAGTTATGGAGGAACCTGTAGTGAGTCGACACCCCCTCTGAGTGGCAAATCGACTTCGTGCGTTTAATTGCACTTCAACTCCTGGACATGTACGCACAAGAAGTCTACGTTATTCGCTCACCGAATTTGTTGAATTCGTTTGTGGTACCTTAGCATCCTACCTGTGCGCGACTCTAGGAAGCGACCGAACTACGCCGGAAAACCCGCTACGCGTAGACATACGATCCAGACATTCACACTGAGACTGATGCTTAAATTCCGCCATAACTACTAACAATCGATGACCACCTGCTTTGTTGATCTTGTCGCTGCATTCGGTTTGGTCTACCGTGAATCCAAGTGGCGCATAATGGCACTAGACGATGTACCAACAAAAGCTATCGCCATGGTCAGGGCATACTAGTGGGCCACAAATGCACGAAGTTTCGTCTATATAAACCTTTCAGAATCGTTTGCTGTTCGGTTTTTCATTCTGCAAGGCTGTGGCTTGTCGCCCGATCAATTCAACTATACCTTTGACCGGATCCGTAAGAGGGCCCACTGTGAATAGGATGGTGATGAGCTGGTACCTGGATACAGGTTGCCTGATCTCGACTACGACAATGATATCGCTTTACTAGCGTCAGGCGTCAGTGATCTACAGTCTGTAATGCCACGGGTGAATGAGATCGGTGCGTAGGTCAACTTAACCATAAATATTGGTAAGACAAATATATTCTTAAGCTGCATCCCTGTTCAGGAGGAAGAACTCGTGGGATTAATGGCCGTAAGCTTGTTAAAGTAGGCAACTTTTGATACCTCCTGGTGAGGCTGCTACCGAATGCACAAGATAAGAAAGACTTGGTCCCCCTTATCTATGCTCTTCGCCATGATTTTCCCATCATCCGAAAGTGTCTTTGGATCTGACGCGACATCTCCACCGCCCCCCCGCAATGCGTGTGTCCCATATATCCATCCGGTCATTCCTCATCTACGGATGTGAATGTTAGGATTTGCTTGTGAAAAATGAGTGAATACCAGAGATACTTGAGCAGCACTTCCAGAGAACCATTATTTAAGTGGAGTTTATCGACTCAATTTCAAATGAGACAGTCCACAATCGGTTCGAGAGTATCACAAGGATATATCAGGCCATCCAAGAAAGACGACTGAGTTGGTTTGGACACGTTCTCTGTCCGACACATCTGTTGACATAATTCTTGTCCGTGGACTAGGCTTCGATAAATTCTCCGCTCGTCTTGTTTCCCGCGTGGGCAAGTACCTCGACGGCATGGCCTGTTTCGTAAGTGTGAGCTCAGGATAAAATACAAATTGTTCCGGTTTTCAATCATCTGTCTTCTTTATCAGTATTTCAAAATAGCAAAAAGTTCTCTGTCCTCAATCTGGCGCCGCAGCATACTAGGATGCCCCAAAAAGATGAGCAACCCCAGATTAGGCTCGACAACGTTTGTCAGAACATGGAGGTGGTTCTTGCATACAGTTCTGTGGCTATCGCGGTTCCCATTAAGGGTCTCTTTCGCCGAAAAATCATACTTATTTCGAAGACTTTAGAGAACCTGAAAACAACTACAGACATTGAAAATATCATACTTTATCCGTCGACCTAAGAGAGCTCTGATCAGAATATTTCAATGGCAGGCAGGTCGATACAATAAATAAGTGAACTATATTTGACTCATGACGAACACTTACTGTGCGTGCGTGCATAAGGAGGGCGTTTGGTGGACCGTTTAGTCAAGTGCGCATTGAGTCACTCTCCCAGTGAGGAAAGTGTGGGCATTTAAAATTCTTTCGGCATTATTAAGTATGGCAACTTATTTTCTTTGTCGGGCAGTTTGTTCTAGGCTTACGTGTGTGCTGCTTACTTGAGGCCTGTGTGGCCGTCGTCTTCTGCGCTTCCTGTACGTAATGATGCAGGACATCGTAAGCTCAAAGAAAATATCAAAATATGCTGATCCAGTTGGCATCTGTATTGCACGTCTCAAACTTATACCGTTGACACCTTGAGTTGCCTGTTCTGAAATAAGGGTGCCCTGCAGATAAACCGTATGGCTCGTGTGCGACGCAAATGGAGAATATGGGTGTGGGGTTCGATCTGTTCATCTGTGAAATTTCCGCTCTGTTTCGCCTACGCAATTGTAGTCTCCTTCGTTGCAAGTAATTTTGTAAAACACTGCTGTGGTTTCAGTCAATGGCAGCATGCCCTTAGATTTTATCAATCGTACGCATCTAAACTGCCTGCCGAACATCCTTTGTAGCGCAGTGGCAACACGATAAATCTCTCAGCCCGAGCTCGGCAAACGTGCCATGGCATGCCACCTCTGTTTCTGCTCGCTTACACACAGTCAACGCTTTGACAATTGATAACAGACCAAGATGAATAAGACAACATTCATTGTGTTCAAAGCATTCCGAAAAAAAATGTAAGAGAACAAAATGCTGCTAGGAATCATTAAATAAACAGCAGTTTATTTACTGAGAGAGATACACAGTAATGGAGTTGCGTGCATTTTCAACGTTATAAATGTCTCGTTAAATGGTATTTTCCCGGTATGTATATTTCGGGATTTCGAAAATGTCTAAAACAGCATAATTTTAATATGCCAATTGGCAGATTGTTCATATAATGCAGTTATCTCGCTGACTGAATGAGAAGTGGATGGGGAAGTATTGGCACAAGACTTTTCTGACACCGGAATATTGTGTGCATTTCGGAAGAGATAGGCGTGATGGTAGCTACCATGGATAGGTAGGAAGCAGTGAGAAAGATAGGAATATAAGAGTCAATAACAATACTACCTCAGTAATGGGAAGCTATGAATAAGATGTAGGTTAACTAAGCTAGGACAATTCACGCAAGAAATATTGGCAGGACAAAAAGGAGGTCGTTAATCGGTGCCCGAAGTGCCGAACAAAGACTTATATAAAAAATTATGATACCCATTTGATTTATGGACGTCTTGGGTCGATTATAAAAGAAAACAATAGGCCATTTATGTGAATTAGGCCTCCTAAGAAAACTAATTCTCAACCCAATTATAAATCGTACGTCGACTGGGTTTGGCATTTCGGAGAGTTACCTAACACCATAACAGATAGAGGTTTTTCATCAGGTTTAAAAAACTCACAGGAGCTTCTAATGCGTTACGTATATATTTTTTCGATAAACTTTTTTTGCACTGAAGGACGGAAGAGGTAGGCGAAAGCTCAGCGGAATTGCATGACGGCGATATGAGCCTCTATCAATTCGGACGATATAATAAGAGAAGTTCAATTACCGAACCTCCTCGCAATGGTGGTGAACTACCTATGTTGCTCGAAAAAAGAGAAATAGCAATAACAAATCGTGGGAAGGTACGATAAATATACGCAAAAAGCGGTATTTGGTCCCCTTTGAGGCCCTTTTTGATCAAATATATCAGCAGAAACATACTGGTTGTAATGGACAAGAGGGAAGCATATGGAAACTACCCATGCAAGGTTATGACTATTGCACTGTTAATTATTCGAAACGTTTCAAAAACCCGCACGACAAGTATGCACGCGAATGAGATTGAGGCCTACTGAAGTAGGCTAAAGCGGCAGGCGGGTTTCGGGAAGCGCAAGTGGGGAGCACCCAGCCGTGGTGTAGTACAGGGTATGGTTGAGACTGAACTAACTTGGCCTTTACAAAACCTGGAAACTCTTGATCTCGCACGTAGCGCATGCATATGCCGTGAAGTAAGACAAAGCAACTGCAGTGAAAAAGACTGGAACAATGCTAGGTATATATATTAACATGACTAAAGATACAAGGTCCAGATAAATTATCCCGCTCCCCATCCCCCAAAGAAGATGAAGAAGAAAAGGCGCCTTCATGGACCACACTGTATTGGGGCTGACGTTTCGAAAACACGCTTGTTACCATCATCAGAGTGGTGAGGTGATTGTTCCTGCTTGCCTGGATTCGGTTTGTCTTGGAATTATGCCTCAGGACGTTCTTCGCCTTCAACTATTGAGTTAACGAGAAAAAAAAGGGGACACCGATGGGCTCCCCTCTGTCTGGGTTAATTGCCGAGGCGGTCCTGCAGAGGCTTGAGCGACTGGTCTTCCGATCGCACTGTCCAAAATTCTGGGCAAGGTACGTCGACGAAACATTTGTGGTAATCAAAAAGAAGGACGTTCAGGACTTCAAGACCTTGCTGAACTCGATATTCCCCGATATTCAGTTTACGATGGAAGAAGAAAGAAACAACCTGTAGAGATGAGGACGGGAGAAAGGAGGAGGCAAAATATTTACACACCCTGTTCTCAGCCAATGGTTACCCACGGTTCTTCCTGCGTAAGTGCTGACGGAAACCTACCGGACAGCGGCCGAACGACGAAAAACCGAAGTTTTGGCTCGCGATCCCCTATGAAAGGAATGTTTCGGAGGCGACAGCTCGAATCCTGTATCCTTTTGGAATTGGGATTGCCCACAAACCGGATTCGACTATCCGACAGCAGATAATGCGACCCAAGGACCCGCTGCCGACAACGGAACAATCAGCAGTGGTCTACAGCATACCTTGCCAAAATTGCAGTGCAAGGTATATTGGTGAAACGGGTAAACGCCTTTGTACAAGACTACACGAGCACCAGTTGGCAGTCGACCGCGAGGACAGACTGTCACTGGTATATGGCCACATGAAATGGGAGAAGCACAAATTCGCTTTCGAAAACGCCGAAGTCATCGGCCGATCCAACGACAAAATGGCCAGACTGGTGCTCGAAAGTTGGTCCTCCGTAGACACAATCAATGGAAATATTGACTTAAATCCAGCCTATCAGGCTCTACGTACCAGACTTCAATCGATCCAGCCGAGGCCCACTACGCCAATGAGCGACTTACAGCTTCATCAATGGCAGCCTTCAATGCAGCAAGGGGCAAGAGTTAACCGCAGTTCGCACGATTGGCATGAATCATCAATCAACCGGCGAGCCCAAACGAGCGATCGGGCTTATCACGGCGGGCCACAACCAAACTATCCACCAGACTATGAGGAGAGATCTCGCAGCAGCCACCCTGACGCATACGAGTGGCATGCAGACCCAGCGGTGATTACCTCAGTCGTGCAGAGGGTGGGGGACGCACGTGACCGTCAGCAGACCGATGGCAGACGCCCGCTGAGCGCGCGCAATGGGCGGACAGATCCACCGATGACTACAACAGCCGTGCAGTCGATGGGAGACACGCAAGACCGCCACCACTCCGGTTGCAGTCGCCCCTCGAGTGCGCGCGATGTGTAGACAGATCCCTCGGGGACTACAACAGCCAAGCGGGTGACGGGGGTCACGCGAGGTCGTCTGCAGCCGCCCACGGAGAGGCAGAGGCCAATCCAGGACCAACAGAATGACTAGGGTCGGTGCATTGGGCCAAACCCAATCAACAACCAGCAGGACGACCAGGGTGCGCACGTAACACACCCCTATCATACGAGACAGTCAGCAAGACAAACCAAATCAAGGCAAGCAGAAACAATCACCTTACCACTCCCATGATGGGAACAAGTGTGCTTTCGAAACATCAGCACCAATACAGTGTGGTCCATGAAGGCGCCTTTTCTTCTTCATCTTCTTTGGGGGATGGGGAGTGGGATATATATATATATATATGAGAAGAAGAGGCGATCTCGGGAATAATGGGTATAATATCCTGACGTTTCGAAAGCGTACAGGCTTGCATCGTCGGAGGTTGGTGTTTGTACACGCCTCACAGTCTTTTATAGGTGTTATCACTGACTTCTCGTTCGCTCTCCGTCTATTGGCGCTAGATCCCCTGCGGGGGCAGGGCTGGAGCTCCGTCATCGTCCTGCTGACCAGGGTTTCTCGCC
>JAYGXS010000003.1:26633118-26692020 GCA_036362985.1 Ligula intestinalis | reverse complement strand
AATATATATATATATATATATATATATATATATATATATATTCACCAACTTCGCCGTCTGTGAGTGCGTTTGTTTGTGTTGTCCAACCCGCTGGTGTTCAGGGTTGTGCTTGGCTGATGAAGGCTAATAAGCCCGAAACAGTTCTGTATCAAGTTACCTCCAGGTGCTGTCATACCCCACTTACTGCTATATATATAATCATTTACTACCAATTGCCGACTTTGTTCTAGTTATCTTTGATGACGAAATGTCAATGTTTTACATCAAAAGGGCGATTTTAAGGCAGATACTGCGCTACGCACAGCTGTAATGCTCTCAGTAATCGATATGAACACCACGAGACTCTGCAGCTTAGTCTGATAGACAAGTCTGGAAATGAGACCGTGCGACTCACATAGTATGCCGCGCCAAGTCGGTGCAAGCATGCATACAGGATAAGAGCGCGATAAAAATAGTTTTCAGTTTGGGGGTGGGGGTGAGGACCGCGTTAAGGTCACGAGCGCGCCAGCGAACGACACAAAATGTTAAAAAAACGCTAGCCAGTGCGTAGGGCTCCAACGGCAGTTGCATGTCAAGTGCGCACTCTGCGGCTACGTCGTGCGTAAAAGAAGATGGAAACAACCGTGAATGGGGGTGCAGGGACACGTAGACGTCAAAGTCGATCGTACACGAAAATTGCGTGTACAGGCGTGTGCTGTGCACTTTCTCGCAAAGACAAGGGTGACGGGGGATAGCCACTTCTGCTTAAGGTGCCTACACCGTATAGCAGTGGACTTACTTGGAGGGCAGCAATTGTCAGACCAAATTCTGGTCGTATGTAAAAGATAAGCACTTTGCATTGCTAAAGCCGAAGGGCAAAACGCATGCAGGTGAACGTTTCCGTGAGGGAAGTGCAATGGAACATAATGGCCTAGTGCATAAAGCCAGAAAGCAAACGCATCTCGTTAAAGTGTTTCGTAAGAGAAATGCAATTGAATTTTAAATGCAAAATACGAACACAAGAAAAGCCGTAGAAACCTTATGCATCAAAAACTCTGCAATCCACGATTATATGAAATAATAAAACAAAGCAGACCTTCTATAACGAAATAAGGAGATAGTTATGCAAAGTAAAGTACATGTTTTCACATGCAATGATGGCAGTATGGTTTCAGTCTCACTACGCTTACTTTGCATAACAGCGTACTCAGTTCTTGGGAGCAAGCACATATACAGTAGTCACCGAAGATCAGACAACATATGCGACATATGCGAAAGATTGGTACTCTTTCGCTTATCGGCATTGACTCAAGTTGTGATACTGAGTATCATAAAGTCTATTCTGAAGTCATTTCAGTCATGATAGAATGCGGGCTTTTTCGTGGCTTTGTTCTGACCACTAGCAAAACGTATCTATTGTGACAACTGGTTACTTATGTAGTATGCCTTTTGATAATTTATTTTGACTGGCTTTATAAATTCAAATATATTTAATGAAAAACATGCATGAAAAAAGCATTTTTTGCACTAAGTTGATAACACATTATGCCTTCTTTAAATTTTACACTAAAATTAAGGGTAGCTTTTGGTTTTAAAAAAAGTTGCTAAGAATGAGCTTTTTTACAATCGTGCGGTGTTGATTCATAAAACATCGTATCCGTCAATTTATGAATTCCTCTTATACTGCATAAAATTTGTCTTAGTTTACTTCAGCTGTTAGTTTATTAAGTTTATCTGGTTCAATTTTAGTTTTGTTTTTAGTGTAATCGTTCAGTTAGTTTACAACAAGCTTACTATTTAGTTTTATTAGGTTGACTGTAGCTTTAGTTTGCTTTACTTAGTCATACTCTGGTTAGTTAAGTTTTAGTTTTCTTAGGTGGGAAGTTAGTTTGGTTTTCGTTTTGTATATTTTTACTGTATTTTATTTTAGAGTTTATTTCAGTTTTAGCTTACTACATATTCAGCGTAATCTTGGAAACAAAAAAGGCTGGGGTTATTCCCGAAATTATCAACAGTTATTTGAAACATAAGTAACCACGTTTCCAGAACTATTCACATAGAGATAATCAGCCAAGAACGACAGAACGGTGGATTTTGAATTTTTTTATGAAAGAGTTTCCTGACTTCCAAAGCGTATGAGTGTTCTGGGGATAATAAGCGGGATGATGTGCGGGATGTTTGCTTACATAAAGGGATAGCACGCTGTGAGGAAAGTATAGACACTAAAGTTTTATGCGACAGTTCAAACATGATTTCCCCGGATATCTCTGGTGTCTTAAAGCAAGTTTGGAGAAGCATCGGTGACTGGTTGATAAAGTCGTTTATGTTGCTTACAGACTTGCGTAACGCTCTCCTTACTTAACTGGTCCACGTACCGTGTAAAAGGCAAAAATCCTGGAGGCATGGCAGGGCGTAGGTGGCAGACTGGGTCTCATAGCCTGCAATAGATGCCTGGTTGTCGGACAAGGGAGGCTATAAATTATACCGTTAAGACATAAAAGCTTCTAAACAACAAACTCAACGAGACTGCCATTAAAACAACTTAAAATATGCGGATATTCTCATCGGAGAATTCAGAAGAGTAGTCGGCGAGCGTATGTAAATGTTCGATAAATTCTCGTCAGCTCAATATGGGAAGAGATAAAAGTTAAACAAGCGATCAAAAGTGGTCGACTTTTCCAACAAGTGAGTCGTAGAAATCGGGGGAAATGTCCGAAAAGAGAAGGATGTTTACGTGGGGAGGGCTTCGTGGAGGGGAAGGGGGAGGAGAGGAGCAGGAGACAAACAGAATGTGGATGTGTGCATGCCACTAAGTGATTGTGGGCCAAGCCAGCTGCGGAGCTTGTACTGTTGTTAGTCTGACCGTCAGTCCCGATAGGTGGACGGACTTATTCTGTTGGTTGACGAAGCTGTTGATTAAACTGCGTCCAATTGTTGAGTTTGTTTACTCTCCGACCCGATCCGCTAATTCAACAGGCGTATGTACTGATGAAAAATGCGGAGTACTATGGTTTGAAGAGCGATGATTAACAGCAGGTTCTCAGGGTTACGTTACTAGTCCATGCGGCGATGGGCCTTCTTTTGGAAGGCAGGTTAGTTAATGCAGGAAGGTAGGCAGGATTCATAATTTACGGAAAGTGTGGACCGAAGAAGGTGAAGCAGCAGTAAAAAATTTCATTTTTCTTTGATTGAAGTTTCAATGGCAGACATCAATAACTACGCACCATCGTAAGGGGTTCACTAAACGGCTGATTTTTTCAAAAAATAAGGTTTTAAAATTTTACGAAACAGGCAGCATGAGGGTCGAATCGTGAGAAACACATTTATAAATGAGGATTTCTGATAAGCTTAAAATAAATGGCAGATGTCGTTGGTAGTTGGTTAAATTTCAACCACTGTATGCTCTTAACCAAATAATAGAAGTCCAAACCTCACAAATTTTGGCCGAATGGGAAGTAAATCATCAATTTTGGAGATGCTATTTGGCGATAAGTAGTTGTTCCGAATTATGCATACATTTACGGGAGCATTTGCATGCACACCAAAACAAATCTTTTTTCATGTCCCTACCAAGTAATGGAGATGGGGCAAACTCAAGCTGTGCATAGTGAATAATTGGAGGCTGATAAAATACAGCGGCACACAACTGAACCGTTTAAGTTAACTTTGAATTTATTTGAGAAGATATTTTTGAAAACTAGTATAGCATAAAAGCAGGACTACAAGAAGTAACGGATGAAGAAATGGGCCGACCAATGGCGTGGAAGGGGAGCACACAAAGTGGTGAACGTAAATGTGACTATTTTTAGATGGGCAAATAATCGAATTTTAAAGTTTTGAGCAAATTCAGGATAACTCCTGTGCACGACATTCTAGCTTATAAATTCTAGCTTAAAAGAAGATGCATCACAACATTATGATATATGGTAGAGAAATTGATGGAGTTTAAGAAATGATGTTGATCGAGAAGCATTAATGTTCTTGACAGTTATGTGTCCAATTGCCAATATAAGCGAACATACGCGAGTCTCAGGAACAAATTGAGAAGAAGACAACTCGATCAATTTGATAATATGGTTATTTGCCTGAGGTTTTGAGATCCGTAGCGGATTTATCATCAGAGACGTAAACAGAGGGCAGCAGCAGATACGGGTAGCATATGCGCAGGAGTTTGCAGTATTAACAGGATACCATCATTTCTGCAACCATACAACGACAATTCCCGTTTATTGCCTTTTGCGCGTTAATATTTCGTTGAGCGACATGCGGGCTTTGACTTGCTGAATTTTCGTCGCGCGTGATTTACTCGGGCGTGATGATTGTTCTTCCATCTGGCCCTCCGGTGTTGGCATAGGATGACGTGGGGGCCTGTCCGTTTTCCAAGTGGGGACTTGCGTTGGCCAAATTGGCTCTCAGCACCGAATATAGATTGGACAATTTGTTGCACTTGTTTATGGATTTGGGGCCCATGAACCATGACTCAAGTAATTCTCGGCTCACCCAATTATAATCTGTTGCAATAATTTCGGCCTCATGCAATTTGAAGGTGTGGCTGGGTCTCGTCGAATGAGCCGCAACTTGATAATTGACACCATTTGGCCGCACTGCTGCCGCGTGTTCGAAATTTCGCGTCTTAAGATCTCTGCCAGTTTCTCCGACATAGTTGTTTGGTATCCAACTGCTCCATATAAGGTAGATGACTCCAGATGTTTCTTGCTGTGGCAGTGAGTCTTTTGGTTTCATTATCTGACGCCTTATTTTTGCGACCCCAACTCTCCGATACGTTTTCGACTTGGAGAATCGCTCGCCAAATTTTGGGGTCGGTGCGATTTCATGAGCCAGCTCGTTTGTGCAAGCACCCATTGACAAAATTGTGCGGGTATCCATTTTCTCTGAACACCCGTCGAAGTTATTGTAACTCGGCAACTTTATCTTCTGTTTCGCTGCCGTGTACGCGAAGAAAAATATCCACTGCTGCTTAGTATTTCCTCAGAGATAAAACGCTAACTTGACGTTAATTAATGCAGATTTCTTTTACAGGCTCCATAAGCTATTTTGACTGTTTGTATTTACCTTTGGAATCAGCTGAAGAAGTTCACGGTGGACTGATTTGCTTTGATCTAACAATAAATGTTCGCAGCAATAAAATGCAAATAATTTTTAAAACGCAAAATAATCAGAACAGAAGGAAGACTGGAGTTATTCAAGGCAATAAAACTGACAGAATTATCTTCCGTATTAAGATATTTTGCCTGCTTGGCATTTATACAATAGAGACATAATAGCTTATATATAAGTCAAAGAGGTTGCTAGTTGAGAAGTGTATTTATGCATAAACAAAATGCTGCCCTCAAGCTCTAGGAAGTAAAATATTAACGAAATTGTCCTTAAAGTCATAGCGATTATGTTAAGTCAATCAGAATGCACATCATTCGCAGTGTAAAGAAGAAGGAAACTGTTAAGGTTTTTTAGATGGAGAACAAAAGATAATTGACGGACTGCACAGTAAACAAATAACGTTATGTGCTTTTCCAGTAGCAAGTGACAGGGTAGCAGGTATATGCCAACAACCTATAAGCATGTTTATTAATTCGCAGAGGATTTTGACCGGTTTCAGTACTTTATTTGACCCACTCGTAAAAAAGCCCGTGACCTTGGTAGGATTTGAACCCGCGCCAGCCAAGTGAAGGCTCTAGTATACGTTAAGAATATTAATTTATTAATTGTTTATGCACCGATCTATTCCTCAGGATGCACCCATCCTGGGATAATGCTTTTGCAAGTCGGATCATCAACTGTGTTCCGCAAAGCTACTAATACTTGATATGTTACTAGTTAACTGTCAGTAACACATCTTTTTTTATGTTTTTTGTCATATGCGTATTCCGGCTCAGACAAGGCACCGTGATATAGCTATTTCGGGCTATTGGCCCTCATCAGCCATGGGTAGCCAACTCTAGTGTAGTGATCCGATTTGCAAAAGCATTATCCCAGGATGGGTGCATCCTGAGGAATAGATCGGTGCATAACCAAATAATATATACTCCTGATCTACAACCGGCTAGACATCGACCTCGATGGCTCAATGGTTAGGACGTCTGCCCCTGACCGGCGAGGCGCGAGTTCGAACCTCGGGTGCGACGGCAATTTCAGCTGCTACACTAGAGTTAGCTACTTGTGGCTGATGAGGGCAAATAGCCCGAAATAGCTATATAACTGTGCCTTGTCTGAGCCGGAATACTCCTATCACAAAAAATTATTAATTCAGTTTTTTTTCCGCTGATGCAAATCTCACAAACAAACATCAGTGGTACTGGAGTTTAGATGTGCCTTGGCAAGGTTGTTAAATTGCCTTAAGTTAAAAGTACATGCTTATCCGCTCCTACTTCTTCGTTCTTATTTAAGCTTTGAGCCTAAGGTAGGGTAGATTGTGGCTGCTATCAAGCAAATATTTGTGAGTACCTTTATCCTCTCGACTACCAATGCGTTTTCTTGCACTAAGTCAATACTTACGCACGCTCCTCGGTGACAGTCGAGGTGCACGTGCCTTCTCCAGATAGTTTAAATGACTTGGGTGAAAGTCACATGCTACGGCGTCCACATCCTCTTCTAATTTAATCCTCCGCGTTTCCATGACAACTGCGAACTTAAAATATTTCACATTTTTTACACGTTTACTATGCCTTTTGGTTGGAAAAGTGCAAAGGCGAAGGTCTTAAGCGCATTGCTTGCTGATAGTACAGCGCTTTAAACAGTAATTTTTCTGCCACGTCTATTTTATAACCAGGAATAAAGTTCATTTGCAGTTGTAGTACTCGGTTTTTCTGCCTGTAATCTCTTCAGTGTGTTTAGGGGAGTTGGGGACGCAGTATACCATTTCATGCATACGACATTCCAATCGTCATTACTATTTGCCGTTTCACCTGTTGCCATTTCACACAACATCCAGCCGCCACGCTACTTAACTGCAAAAACCGTAATTTAATAAGTAATGTACATTCGAAGGTTCAATTCACACTGTCAGTGGAGCAACGCAGCTGACATTGTCTTCATCAGTCCTACAAAGCCCATCCACCTCACCGAGCAAAGGATGCCTTGCTGTCGCCCGAAACCTCTAGTTCTGTTTAGCAACTTACATAAACCAGCGGATGTAAGCGTATTGAAGGAATGCAAGGGGCACTTGGCCGACAGGGCCACTGAGCATTCGCCTAATACGAGTTTCGAATGAGGAAGTAGAATATCTTTGATCGATTACTTAATGCCAGGTAGACAGCGACCACTCTGTTGACATCAAAACAGTTTTCTGCATACATTTTCGGGCACAAACGACTCGTAGGCGGTGGTCTTTCAAAGCACCCTGTATATACATGGAGTATCGCAGTGCTTTAAAGTAATAGGCAGAATTCAGGTGCCCCATCAGTGGGTTCGTCTACTAACAAAGCCGTGAATATTTCACTGTTGGGTTAACTGAATTAAGCGAATCTTTTAATCCCAATAAGAGTGTGTAAAGCTCCTGTCGCTGTAATCTTCAGGTCCTGTGCCGTGTATTTATGAGGATAAGAGATGAGACTCCGCTTGTAGGAATAGTTTATTCTGTACAGAAGTGGTGGAGAATTATTTAGAGGGAGTTGACGGTCGGTCGAGTGCACAGCCATCCATGAGGGAGCCCCTTCCAAAACGAGTGAGAGTTACAATCTTCACAGCGTCGCTAGAGCAGTTTTGCTGTGAGTCAGCCACAGAAAGATGATTGCCCATACTTGTGTAGTCTTCACCATTCTTGCCTGTGTGATTTAGCCCTCAAGATGATTGGTCGGACCGGATTATTTATAGACTGGCAGGTTATCGCTTCTTAGATATTGAGCAGCTTCAAAGTAAATGCTTCTTTGCGATTTTTTTGGATAATTGTCACCCACACAACTACGCAGCGAACGGTTTTGACCAATCACAGTGCGAGAATAACCTGCGTGTGGATGTTCCGATTGTCAGATTTACCTCCTCATATTACGGCTCACATTTCACTGGAATGAGGACAGTCATAGATTAAGTGGGTTTCACAACCCTCTTTGCCTTCAACATAACGACTTGAACGCATACCATGTGGTCAAGGACCTCAACGACAAATACCATTTGTCCGAAATAGACGGGTGGGGCCAAAGATTGTCACCTGAGATGACGTAAAAAGTAAGAAAAGCACTAGAAGCTTTCAATAAGTTTACATTTATGACCTAATAAACTAACAGGGCCGTCAAGTAGTGCGCACTACCTATTTAATTTGTCAGGATAAGCCGAAAGTGAAAGTCCAAATGCGAAGGTCTCAACCGCATTGGATGCTACTATTACGAGGCTTTCAACAGCCATACCTCCGCCACCTCTTGTTTGTTTACTAGATATACCATAAATATGCAGGTTTGGTACTGAGCTTACGACCCTGAAGCTCTTCATAATGTTTTTAAATAATTGTGAACATGTTATGCCATTTCCAAGATATGACATCCCTACCAGCATTGCCACTTGCCGTTCTGTCTGACGGCTGCATCAGACGTGTGCCGCAACATTTGGGCGACGCTGGACTGTTAAGATAATAAAAAAGCCGTTGCGATCACCAAGATCGTAAAGAAAATACTTGGGAATCATTTTATAGAAAAACAGTGATAGCCAGTTTTTGTGGGTCTAGATTTGGTTGACTAACAAACCTTAATCGACGAGGGGTCGTTAATAGTTCTCTGGTATAAATCCGCCAGGCACATGCCTTTCCCATTATTATCGCCTGGTAAGTCCTGTGTCAGAACAATAGATCAATAGCTGCTAGAGATTGGGGCGAAATTTTTTTATTTCTTGCCTTATTTGCAAGTGAATTTAGTAATCAGAAATTCCGTTAATTGACACGGGATTTAAAAATGCCACATTCATTTGCATCAGTGGCTGGGAAAGAGATGAAAGGAATTTGCAGAATAAAGTCTGTTTTTGGCATGCAGGAGTTCGCTGTAGATGAGGCCAGCTACTTTTATCCATGTATCAATTGGTTTCCTGCTTCCTGGAATCCGCATCTCCTCTACTGCTGGCCATGAAATCTCGGTGTATTTGGCATAGATAGCAGGGCGCACAGAAGTTACCGAGTAAGCAGTCTATAAGCAGATTTCCCTGTTTGTCGCAAAAAAATTTAATTACTTCCTCAAAAACGTATTGTGTATGATCATATATTGTCTAACATATATAATACCATTAATTTCTATTCAATAAATAATTAATAATTTTTAATACGCGAAAACGAATAATGAAAAATTATATATATATGGTTTGGCTTGTTTAAATGTATATTGTAAGTATATTATTATTGGCCTCTATTTTCTTTCAAGGTCTCTTGTGAGTCCTGTGGCCAATCGGTATAGGCCTATCTTTAAATGTATATTTTTGATAAAACACTGAAAAGAAAACGAGCATGTGATGCAGTAGATAGAGGGTTGTACCTTAATATAGAAGGTCGCGTTTTAAAATTTCCAGCGGCACAATTCCTTCTGAGACGATGGTCAAAAATTGCCAACCTATTCTCCCTTGTCTTTGTCAGAAATGACCTTCTGCATTTTATTGAGTCGCCTCGTGGTGTGGCTGGAACATGAGCGAGACGAGCGCGTCCTCTAGCTGATAGGCGAATGCCTATCTGTCACGTTGTTTTTATGAATATATTATAGATTATTATAGTTTTCTAAGGAAATGGACCTAAGATGTGATAATTACTTAACGATTATTATACTCCTTGCATGCCAACATGGAAAATGTAGCGCCCGTACTGTCGGTTTCTAGTGCAGGAACATCAGTGCAGCCTAAGTTTACTTACTAATCAGCAGAGAGCGACAGTCACTCTGCTTAATGGCCCTCTGAATTTTATAATTTCAGACTAGACAACTGGTATAACTTGGAACAAATGGAACAAGTTTTGGGGAGGATTACTTATAAAAAACATCACAGTAAAAAAACAGGTCGGTAAGTTTTATGCAACTTGGCAGCATTTCTCATTGCTTTGATTAGAATCATACGATATTGACCTATTTGATTTCAAATAAACGTAACTCTAGGATTTAATCCAAATAGGTAAGAAATAGTTCGACAAACAGATTTTTTATAGTAACAGCAGTGGGGTGGTGCTGTAAGGCTACCTTGATATGATGTTTTCCCCGATAATACGCAGCTAATGTGACAAGCGGATCTGCCATGAGGATTGCAGTTCCACAGAATTCCCCCTGTATGTGATATTCATAGCAGTGCATGCAGGGGCAACAGAGAGCAGTCAGCACGCCTGGAGCAGAGGGAGAGAAATAACCCTTAGACACAGGAAAAAATGGCCAAAAATGGGACCGTCTTAAGTTTTATAGATATTTAACAATGGACTTTTTGAAAATCACATGCTTAGATGCGAAATAGGCATTCTTAATGAAACCACAGCCAATTCAAACTTTTTAGCCACCTTTTACTTTCAAAGCAGCATTCAAAACTTTACTGAAAACTAGGTATTTAACTCTTCATGAATGAACAACATGCTTTTTGTTTATAGAAAATAAGCGGTATCGGTGTCCCAAAAGGTGCCCGATTAACCCCTTCTCCAATTAAACACTCGGAAAGGCTGCACGTTCAAGCATTCGTACAGCTTGGAAATTAAAACAACAAATAAACTTTTTCTGCCCAATAGCCAATAATTAAAACCCCAGCCTCAAATTAGACGCAAAAATGTTTGATCTTATTTAACTAAAATTCTGCACTATAATTATATTTATTTTAAAAAAGCCTTACAGTTGTTCACGTCGTTTGTGCAGTCGAAAAGACCATCATGCCATCCACGTAAATCCGGTTGTGTAGTAATAGGTGTGGTAGACGGGCCTGCAACCTCTTTTTTCTCGGTAATAGGGAGTGTTCCTTCGTCTGAATCCTGCTTCGTCTCTTGTTCGAGGGCTTTGTCATTTTTTTCTCCAGTAGCCTGAAGCGTCATTATAGATTGTTTCTGTATATCGAGAATTCAAGCAGACGATGGCCAGGAAACCGAAGGCGTTGATGAAAATATTTATTAAAAAGGAAGTGAACAGAAAAATGCGTAGAAAACTGAGTTTGATCTTGTAAAATGGCAGAGACTTCCTCTTTCTTCCCCTTATCGTCACTAGACTCTTGGCTTTCCAGTGAGTCTCCGAGATTCGCTTCTATGACAGTCGCTAAAAAAGACGATTTTGCCGGGTTTCAGAAAAACATACAACGGCTGACCAACCAAAAGAATGCCTTAAAACAAAGAATGGGCTAGGGCTCCTACAGGCCCCCCTCCTTCAAGAGTCCGCTCCCTTCACGGAACCCTTGTCAAGGTCAGGCTGGGGGATCTCTAATTCGCAGGTGGGTTGGAGGACGAGATGATGGGGAGGATAGGTGGGGAGTCAGGGGTGGGCATCGTTAGTCTACCTCTATAGGGTGTCAAATTGTCAGACTGGGGGATCTTTACTTCGCAGGTGGGTTGGGGAACGAGATTAGGGGGTAGTATGTGTAGCGAGTCAGGGCTGGCCGTCGGTAGAATACCTCTATAGGGTGTAAATTTGTCGAAGTAATTAGTACAAGAAGAAGAAATTCTAAAACAATAAAGGGGCCCTCCCATGGTTTATAATGCTTTGCTAAGTTCCCACAGGCGGTACGGAACGCAATCGAAGGACGAAGTCCCCGGGTGCAAGTAGAGAGCCATGGACTTTCTGGCCAAAGTAAGTTTTCGGTCGTGCCGTCGATATCTCAAGGTGTCTTTCCGTCAGGCTGTGGGCGATGCGTAGCGTCTCTTGTTACCTTAATGCGTAGTCGTCCAGTGAGAAATCAGGAGGTCGTGGAAGAGGTAAGAAAAATGACGGCCGGATAGTAATCAATAGGTCGCATAACCGGCCAATGTGTGTAAATTATATCTATACGCCGTCAGGGCTTAGGGTAGGTACATAACCTAGGTACCTCAATCATAGGCTTCAACGAACACCTTTAGTAGGTTAATGATGGTTTGGTTAGTGCCTTCTACCCGGCCATTACCTTCCGGGTGAGCGTGGGTAATGCGCGTCTTGTGTATTTGCAGCAGACCGCAGACATCGTGTATTAATTAACTCTCCAAATTTGCCCCACGGTCTAAGTGTAGAGATACTGGGGCGCCGAAGCGACAAACCCACATGGTAAGTAAAGCGGTGGTAACTGAAGCGGCATCTTGCCAATGAAGTGGGACAGCTTCTGCCCATTTCGTGAAATTGTCTACCATAACCAAAATATACCGATTTCCCCTGTTGGTGGGTGGGTTAAATGCGCTAACTTTATCGACGCATACGCGCTCGAATGGAAAGCCAGTGGTCATGGGTTTTACAGGTGCCTGTGGTTTTGGTTTCGGACCTTTGAAGGTAGCGCACGTAGGGCACGTATTGCAGAAAAGTGCAATTTGTTCTCGCAGCCGTGGCCACCAAAATCATTGTCAAGCGACTGTTTCCGTTTTGGTTTGTCCGACGTGGCCCATTTCGGTGTGTTAGTCGTGTAAAACGGGCATGATTAGGCTGCCGGTAACAACTAAACGGTGGGAATGGTTGGTATCGTCATGGGGAACAATAGTTCATGCAATAGTTTGTTAGGAGGTGGGCTGATTCTGAGGAGCCGTAAAGCTCATCGTCGATGGGCTTATGCTCATCATTTTATTGGTGGTCTTATACGAGGGCTATATTCGGGTCGGTACTTTAGGCAATGGCCCATTGATGTTCACTAATAGTAAGCGCAGCAACCGTTTTTATGCTTTTCGGGGTGTGAGCATCCTCTGTATCCGATGGCCGTCGTGAGAGTGCGTCGGCATTCGAATGTTTCGAGCCGGGGCGGAATTCGCATCTGTAATCGAACTCCTGTAAGAATTTTTGTCAGCGTGCCAATTCATTTAGGTAGCATTAGTCTTTTGCAGCCGATGGAGAGCTTTTTGGTCCGTTTGGAGGAAAAAATGTCGGCCAATAAGGAAGAGCTTGAACTGCATTGCGAAGATCAATATTGCAAATAATTTTCGGCAAAAGGTAAAATAAATGCTCTTTGGTTTAGTTAGAGTTTTGCAGGCGAAAGAAAGGGGTCTTTCTACGCCAGTACCTTCACATTGGGAAAAAACCCCAACTTTGGCAAAACTACTCGCGTCTGTGACAAGAATGAAGGGTGGCGCATCTTACGCTGTTAGGTAGCATAAGGACGGCGGCGGATGTCAGGCGACCTTTGAGTTATTTGAATGCGGTTTGAAATGCTTTGGTCCACAAAAATCTTCTTGGTTTCTGCGGTAGCACTTTTAATGGACGTGCGACTTCCGCGAAAGTGCGAATGAACCATCTGTGGTATTAGGTTAGACCGAGGAAAATTCTCACGTCCGTTGAGGTTGTCAGAACTGTCCACGTTTAAATACACACTGTTTTTTCTGCGGAGGCTTTTATACCACCCGGGCTTACCTCGTAGCCTAAGTACGTTAGTTTACTACGCAAGAACAAATATTTTAAAGCGTGTAGCGCGTTGGCTAACGCGTCAAGTGTAACGTTAATCTGTGGCAGTGGAAAGGAATCACGAGTGTTCAGCGCGTTCAGTCTTCTGTAATCTATGCAAAAAGGTTAATTTACCGTCTTTCTTGGGCACGAGCATCACCGGTGAAGCCCATGGTGGGTATGAAGGATGTATCACGCTGAATTTCAGCATATGATCGGTCATTTCTAAGACTTTGCTCTGGAAATGTGGTGGAATACGCCTGGGCGGCTGCCATACAGATTTAGCTGTACCTGTGTCATTTGCGTGCCGAAGGACAGACGTACGTCCAAGAGAAAATTTGTCCGATGCGAAAAAGTCTGAAAATGATGTTAGCAGTGACATCGGCTGGTCGCGGTCGTTTTCCTCGAGATGAAAATGCTAAGTTAGTATACTGTGTATGTTCGTCTGTGGCGGAGCTACGGCGGCTGAAATGGCTGCACAGATCTCATCCTCGTCAAACGTTGCTAAAATGGGTTCATAAGGTAGGGATCTGGCCCCATAACGCAAAATGCGGTTGCTAACATTGAGGTTACCCTTAAACATAGTAAGAAAAGCAAGACCTAACACAATACCCCAAGTAACATTTGGACTAACTAAAAACGTGTGCTCTTTGTTACCGGTGCGGTAATCTAGGGACAGCTGGATCGCCCCGATGATCAGCATCCGTGCACCACTAGCGTGCGTAGATTAAGCATCATAAGTTTTGTATCTATGTTGCGCCTAAGCTGCTGTGATAAAATATCGGTCTTCGCTACTGATAGGGTGGCACCAGTATCGAGTAGGACCTTGATACACTGATAATCTATTGAAACAATGGTATAAAAAGTAGGTAACTTGTGGGTTCAAAGGAGCAGATAGGTATAAAAATGGTACCGGCGTCTTCTTCCCGTAGGTTGCATGGTGGTGTGGTGGAAGAGGGATAGCAGCCACCTTTCTTGTGAACCTGGGGTTGAAGTAACTACCTGTGTGCGGTCTGCGTGGATTGTCTTGTCTGGGTGTGAATTGTGAACATCGATTGCCCAACGCCAATCTCTCAGGCTGTAGAAGTCAAGCAGCTCTTTGAACTGCAGTTTATAGGTCACCCGGAATGGTATGCCGAAGATAATATTATATTTCCTCTAAGTTGAGGCCGGCTTTGAAGTGGTATTGCACCACATCCTCTTTGTTTGGGGCTGAGAGTGATGGGTAGGCGGCAGATGCTAGCAGCTTCAAGGCCTCACAGAACACTTCAGGGGATTTCCCTGGCCGGTTTCGACGATGAATAAGCTGGTGAACAGTAAATGGAAATGGAAATAGATCTGAGCTGTGACGAATACTTGACTATTTTTATACTCTTCGCATATCGAAAAGACCATCCTTCCTTTCACGTAAATCCAGTTGTGAAGTAGTAGAAGTTGTGAACGAAAAGCCTCAGTAGGAGGTTGCTAATCCGATAGTGACTGTTTTTGCGTTCGAACACAAACTGACTGCCCAGTTTATTCAGCATGGAAAATTCGCGACCTTGAATGCACCAATAAGGATCAACCAGTGGCACAGGTGAAGGCATTTATCGATTTTTCTTTACGCTCAAATTTTACGGCAGAACCATGTGTACACGCTAACTGTTTCTGCTAGTGACATAGCAGTCATCAGGGGGATCACTGTGCCTCCTTCTTCTATATCGAAATGCTGATTAAGACTCACATGTGGAATCATCATTTGCATACGAGATAAGGCTAGCCATGGGAAGTCAGAACTGAAGTCAGCACTATGGATCGAAAATTAAATGCATGAGAATCTTGGTCTCAGATTTCTGATGGGAAATTCTATCCAAGATGATTTCTAAAAAAGATTTAGGGAGATCGTGGGCGTTGGTCGCAATAAGTGTGAACGGTCAGTTTCCCACCGAGCCTTCGGAGGATTTAAAAACTGCCCCCTGCCCTAACTGCTGTATCAGCAGAAACAACCAAACATACAAAAATTGCATCCTACTGCTTTCAAAAGGTTAATCTTGTCTTTTATAATGCGCGTTTCCTTACATATTTAGTAGCCTAAAAACGGAGACTATGAATTCTTTATGTATATTATTGTGGCAGCCAATTATACCTATTTGGATCTGGGCTTCAAAATAAAAAGAATGTATTATTAAATATTTATGGAATGCTCCCATGTAAAGTTAGAAAAGTCTCGTTGATGGAATGGCTGACGACGGCCAATAAGCCATAATTAGCAATTTCTACATTCATTGTTTTCGCCGGCAATACTATCCTGAAAAATTTACTTGGCAAAAATATGTTGTCGGCAATTCCTGATCGCGTCTGGATAATTGCATAGATAATGAAAATGACACATTTGGAAAGGTTGTATGGATATGTTCGTATTAATACTAATCGTTTCCATATCTCCCACACATACTGAAATTGGCATGTGGAGGTCACTGGAGTAAGGAAAAGGGGGAAATAGTGTATGCCTTGAGTGGTGGTCATGAAAAGCACGGTCACGTTTATGGCGGAAACAACCGCCACCACAGGGTGGAGGTGACATGGGATCACCATCTGGCGTCGGCCTCAACCAATTAACATAGGTAGCCTGTATGAGGAGCGTTTCCGAGCAAGGCGGTGGGTTAGGCAGTCGCTTAGCCACTGGGGCAGCTGTTGTTGGCAACCGTTGGCGTGTGCCCTTAGAGGAGTTGGACGCTGTCCAGTAGAAAACCTGAAAGGCTTCGTTGGGATCGACTCTGTGATTCCCATCGATAAGGTGTGCGAGAATAGACATTGAAGTAGGATAGCCGCAAAAGCTAATAAATGGACTGTGCGGTATATAAACCCCCTCCATGCACATTGCGATCCACAAGCGCTAGCGTATCAGACATAAGCCAGTAAACTATAACACTTTAATATTTCGTAGGGGGGGGGGGAGCAAATTGGACAGACTTGAATATTCCGTTTGACGCGGTTGTGAACGCTTTGGCGATATCGGTGGGATTCGAACAAACGACAGTCAGAAAAAAGTCTTGGTACTTTAAGATATGTATTAGAGTTTATAGAAGTGGTACATTATTCTTATGCTTTCACACTCTCCCATAACTTGTTCCCTCAAAAATAATCGTCTTCTCATTTTCTATGTCATTTGCCAGCCCAAAACAGTGTAGACTGTTCCCACGCACTCAATATTTAGTTTCTTTACATAATCAAACTGCTTAATTCCAAACGCCAAGGCCCCATCACCATTGCATACAACTAGTACGAGGCATGTAACAGTCCCTTTCCCGCTGGTTTTGTTCTATTTGCCCAGGAAGTCAATTCATTTGCAGTTGGGATCCTCGGCCTACTCTCCTGAAATTCTTTAGGATGTTTGAGAAAATCGTGAACATATTATACCATTCTTAGCCTATAAAATGCTGACCCATATTGTCATTTGTCGTTTTAAATTTTCAACATTCACCATTTAATGGACGAAATTTCACACAACAGTTCAACCGCTGCCGTAGTTGTGTTCCGCAACATTTGGGTTGCGCCAGTATGTTAAAAAAACACGCGGCAATCAATTAATACTAATAATAGTGATATCCAATTTTTGAGTCTAGATTTTGACAAAATAAACGTTGACAACTGAACCTCGACCAAATTATTTTCTGAGTTATTTCTTCAGTTTTAAATTACCCGCAGCAGGCCTTTCCTAGTATTCGTGATCAAATTTGACGTCAAGTGACATGTATGGCAACCCTCTGCCCCCATCCTCCTATCCTTTTATTTGCTAACCTACTGCGCTAGAAGACAACTTAGCTATTATGGTAAGTTAATTGTAATTTTTTCCCTGGTGAGTTTGCAGATAACTTGAGCCGCCAAAAACCCCTCCACAGCCGTAAATCAAAAACTTTATGCAAATAAAATAGTGCATTTATATACACAAAATTCTGAAGAAAATTACAATAATTTGGCATTATGGATTGGGATTCAAGCTGAGTTTTTGCTTCTCTTCCTCGCGTAGGTATCGAAGACGAGTCAAAATGTCCTTTAATTAACATAATTTGCCTGAAAGTATTAGTGTATTCGGCAGAGTTGACAGCAACAACACAACAGGCTGAGAGCCCAATCCTTAGCGCAACTTCCCTGTGGAGGTCCAGAGAAAAAAGTGGATTACTTTAGGCACAAAGTATTACAATATCCTGCAAATATGGATGACTTGTGTAAAGAAACAACCTATTATCTTACCTCAACAGTCTAAATTGCAATACATTTGAGGTCACAACCGCGGTGTGGTAACGGCTACGTTTAATCAGTAAAACGTCCAGGGTGCGAAATATCAGTAAAATATTAAAAAATGAAACACATAGCAGAGGACGGCAGTCATGAAGCCTCATGTCTTCATAGGATTGTTGTTATTAGAGGAATAAGGTTAACACATAATGGGCGTGTGCTGGCCGCGCGAATGTGATTTTACCCAACATTGGGGTTTTGTTGAACGATTGCCATGTTTCAGATAGGTGTGTAGGTGCGCACAACAGCACGATGACACTGTTTGTGATAGTTCGCGTACTATGATTGTTTTTGCCCCCAAAAGGGGCCATCTGATGCATGAGCCGGACTGACCTGAGGACAGGTCAGGTTTGCGCTTCTAGAACAAATGCCAAACCTGGGCTGAGGTGCGTGGTGGCATGCCTAGGGTTGGCCCCGGCTGCGTCAGTCACCTGCGCTCGATTCTGCCTCCGGTCGTTTTGACTCTGTCCTGACATCAGGCCTAAGTGTGTTAAAGAAGAGAGGGCATGGTAGATGCCATGGAAGTCTACTATGATTCTCAATTAATTCACGCACTAATCACAGTCCTTACACTATTCTGTTGCGGACCATACGCTGGAAATCGAAAATTCGTGTTGGCAAACGATCGTTTTCGGTCATTCATCGTCAGACCAGTACATGGCATGGGGAATAAAATTGGTCATTTAATTGCAGCGATTATATTATAGTCAAATTTAGGGAGGGGGATGAAAAGGGTAAGGGTAATTAAGCAGCTGAGTTTTCCCTCGTCTCCTGAACGCGGTCGCCTGCGCGGGTAGAGCGCTGGTTGCCATGACCAGATGAGACAGGGAGGATGTTCTCGTGGTCCTCGGATTGAGTTCTGTATGTTTGCCGCGCAGCTTGCGCTTAACTATTCTCCGTAGCTTCGTCTTCTGTGGCTTCAATAGGTGTTGGGTTTCCGCATGCAGTCGGACAAGGGCGGCATATGGCTTTTACCAGCGCCTTTTGACAGCATAGAGTGGGTTTTGCTAGCCGAATTGCCACTGCTTCTGCTGTGGCTAACAACCGTTTGCGCAGGCTTTTGAAGTAGTGTGTTGGCGTGTGGTATATGACCCGAAAGGCTTCTCTCGCGTCCACTTGGTGGTTTGTACCAATTAGGTGGGCGAAGATTGAGCTTGAGATCGGTCTCTTCTCCCCTTTGCTGAGCCAAGCTGGTATGTGCGCGCGCATTCTCTTCTCCAGACATCGGCCAATATAGCCCGCTCCACATGAACAGGTTAACGAATAGATGCATATCGATGTGGCCTGAGACGGTAGTCTGTCTTTACTACCCATTCGTAGAAGAGGAGGGTTTGTGAAGAATACGCGCAAGTTTGCCGCCGGGAAGGCACTCGTGACTGCTGTCCTCAGACGTTGTCTTACCACTTCACTTGCTGCGTCTCCCAAAAAAGGCAGTCTTATGAATAGGTCTTTCTTTTCCGCCGTTGCAATCGCGGCCTTTGCGACACGCTCCTTGAGGTTCCGAAGGATGAACCTTCCTGGATAACCGTTTTCATGGAGTGTGTTTTGTAGCTGTTGCAATTCTACTTCCACTATTTCAGGAGAGCACTTACGACGTATTCTGGCTGCCATTCCCTGGACTTAGTTCCACTTGATGTTAAGAGGTACGAAACTGTGGAAAGTAACGTACAGCAACGTCCAGATTTTCTTTCTTAATATTCGGCGTTGTATTGAGCTATCCTCTTGTCTGTGTAAGAGGACGTCTAGGAAAGCGAGTTCGTCGTTTTCTTCTGTTTCCGCTGTAAATGTTAGTTCTGCGTGGGCCGTATTGAATTTTTGGACTAGGCCATCGATATCAGTGGTCTTATTTGTCAGGCAAAATATGTCATCCACGTATCGACCATAGAACTTCAGGTCATCGATAGTGTCTTTGAGCCTTGTTTCCTCGAGCTTGCCCGTGAACACATTTGCCAGGAATGGTCCCAGTGGTGAGCCCATTGCCACCTTGTCTATTTGCCTATAGAGCTGGTTATTGTAAAGAAACTGTACGTTTTGTGTACAGCACGTCAGTAGTTCTTTCAGGATCCCCACTGTCATCCCTATCTGGTAGTTTGTTTCCCATATGCAGTCGCATAGGTACTATAAGTTTTCGACTACCGGTACGTTAGTGAACAGTGAAGATAATCTTGTGACAGCATCATCGTTTCGTTAATGTTCGTATCCTTGATAACCGCAAAAAATTCAAACGTATCTTTCAGGCTTCAAGGGTACAGGTGGCTCTTAAATGGCGTAAACTTTTCGACAAGCCATTTTGCCACGGCATGGTATGGCGAATTTCTCATGTCCAAGATAGGGCGAAAGGGCGCACCTTCTTTATGAATTTTCGGGAGGCCATACATTCTTGGGATTGTGGTACCCACCAACCTAAGTCCCTCGAGCTCCTTGTCAGATAAACGTCCTCCTTTTTGGAGCTGTCTAAATAACTTTGTCACTTTTTCTTCAACAGAGTCGGTCCGGTCCTTGTCTTTATCGGATTTTAGGAATTTTGTCCGATCCCATAAAATTTCTTCTAGTTTCGTTACATAATCAGCCCAATTCCCGAACTTTTTTCCGATCTTATAAGCAGTATATTTTCATTCTTGCGTAGCTCCTTGAGACTATTGAAATGCGCCTTTGTTAGAGGGCCTATGGGTTTTAGAGCCTTCCTTAAGTATTGTTGGCAGCAATTGACCAGATTCGATTTAATATAATCAACTTTTCTGGGCTCGGAGGGCTTAAGGTCCGAAGTCTGACTGAAGAGATTCTCGAATTGTATTTCGAGATCTAGTTGCTTTTGTCTCCATTGTGCAATGCAAAATTTGGGACCAAGAGATGCTTCTTCTAGGAGCGTTTTGTCAAGACGTAGTAACGATAAGTTGTGCACGTATCGCTCCGGATTGTTTGGAAGTACTGTCTGCGCTTTCACTGGTTGGACACTTCGTAGAAGCTTACTTTACTTGACTTCGGTTCTCCTACTTCTGACTGTCCGTACGCAGTTTTCAAAGGCTCCTCTCTGTGGATCTTTGAGATGGCCGAGGGTGGCAGTTTTCTGGCACAGGTTTCGCTGGAGCTCCTGGATTCCGTCTCTAATTGTGTCGCAACTATTTTCTGCATATCTTATTAGCGTGGCTGAATTGGGTGTGATATGGTTCCTGTGCAGGTTTCTCCAGTAGTGTTTTCGGTATTCTCCGCGATAAATGCATCCTTATATGAATTCGAAACTGGCGTTTGCCTCCGCAAGCCTGGTGTTAAACTTGAGAAAGTCATTGAGTTCCTTTAACACCCAGGGATCTTTGTATCTTCGTAGTTCTGCGCAAATTTCCATTTTTAAGTTTAAAAAGTCATGTTGGCAAACGATCGTTTTCGGTCATTCATCGTCAGGCCATTACATGACATGGGGAATAAAATTGGTCAATTAATCACAGCGTTTATGTAATCGTCAGGTTGGGGAAGGGTCGAGGAAAAGAGTGGGGGTAATTCAGGAGCTGAAAATCATCGTAATCCATGATCAAAATATAACCATTCCGATTGGAATAAGCTACAGTCGTCTTTAAACGCCAAAGACGGATAGTGAACTTTCAACGACAGCAGCGTGGTCTATAAAAAATTGGGGTGACGTAAGACTAGCTATCATCTAGACGCTCGTACGTTAATTTCAATCAACTCGAATGGTTTTAACTAAGAGAATTTCCTGCTCTCACTAGATCTACCAATGAGCCAGACGCATGTATGTGGTGATGATTTTTTAGTTTCGTTGACGTTCAGGCCTGACCTGCACTAACTGCCTAACGTTTACGTACAAGTGCTTTAGAAAGAAAAAGTGATAAATTCCGTTTAATTATGGAAATGTTTGACGTAAAGATTAAGTAACTTAACTAAATTCAAAATACTCAAGCAAATATGCGGAGAGTTAACCTTTGAAAACTAAAAATTTGACGTAAACTGAAGTGGGGTTGGCTACAGAGTACCTCGATATTGTGTTCTGCTCGATAGTACCTAGTTATTCCGAAAAGGTTATACTGTCTACCGCCTGGAATTCGACCTGTAAGCTATATTCATGGCAGAGCATGCATAGGCGACAGAAGGTGGTCTACACGCCTACGAAAGATAGAAAAGTAAACTTCAGATGCTGGCAAAATCGGGCAGAAATGGGGCTGTCTAAATATTTAACAAAAGACTCCTGGAAGGTCATAAGCTCAGCTACGGATTCTGGTTGTTAATGAAATTCCGATAATTTTTAAAATTTGCAGCCTCTTTACAGGTTTCAAATCGATATTTAAATCTATAGTGACAACTAAATAACTGTCTTATATGCAACGAACTATAGTTAGTGTTCATAGTTGCTAAATGAAAACAGTGTTGAATGATAATAATCTGCACTGACGTCATAGAAATCGATTAATTTCACTAATGAACTAACAAGACATCCAGAACGTTTCATTTTCAGGCACTTCTTATGCATGGGGAGTGAAAGGCGCAGGTAAAGATGCTTTTTCGATCGGTGGGACAGTACTTTTATTCGCCTGCTATTTCTACATCCGTTGTAGATTGATTATCTGGGACATAAGCAGACAGCAGTAACAGATACGGTTAGCGAATGCACAGGAGTTTGCAATATTATATTACACGCATTTCTGGAAGCAAGCAACGAAGAGCATTAACGATAATTGACTTTTTGCGCGTTAATATTTCGTTGACCGGCATGCGGGCACTGACTTGCTGCACATTCATCCCGCGTGGTGGAATCGGACGTGATGATTGTTCGGCCACCTTGCCCTCTGCTGTTTGCATCAGACGACGCGGTGACTTGTTCGTTTTCCAAATGGCGACTTGCGTGGACCAAATTGGGTCTTAGCACGAAATATGGATTGGAAAAATCATTGCCATTGTTTATAGATTGGGATCTATAAATCATGACTGAAGTAATTTTCGGATCACAGGGTTATAATCCCTCGTGAGAATATCAGCTTCATTAATTTTGAATGTTTGGTCAGGTTTCGTCGAGTGAGCCGCATATTTGGCACTCCGCCTCTTGACAAGTCTTCCACTGTGTCCGGCGTAGTTCCTTTGTCCTAAATTACACCACGCTATAAAGGTGATACCAGATGTTTCATGCCGTGGCAGGGGGTCTTTCAGTTTCATTATCTGATGCCTTAAGGTTGCATCCGGCTTGTGTGCGAATCCAACTCCAAATGGTGCGAGAAGGGGGCCAACAGCCTCCGAAATGATTTGTACGTACGGGATCATTCGTCAGATATTGGTGTCGGTGTGATTCTGTTGGCCATCTCGTTTGCGCAAGCACAGGCTTAAGGAATTGCGTTGGTAGCAATTTTCTCCGAAAACCTATCGAAGTTATTGCACCTCAGCAACTTTATCTGCTGGTTCGCTCCAGTATGTCCAACGGCGTCGCGCGACGATACATGTTCGTTGCTGCTTTGAATTTTCTCAGTGACTAAACACTTGCGTGACGTTATTCAATAGGAAATACCTTTACAGGCTCCCTAAGCAATTAAGGCTGTTTATGCATTCCTTCGGAATCAGCTCAAAAAGCCCACGATCGACTAATTTAGTCTGTTCTAGCATAGAATACTTGGAGACCTAAAATGCTAACAGTTTTAAAACTGTAAAATGACCTGAACAGAAGGATGACTGCAGTGATTCAAGAACAACAAATCGCCCCAATTCTCTCCCCTATTAAAATAGTGCACCTGTTTAGCATTTATAGAGACATTATAGCCTGTGCCCTAAAGCCACGATCTGCGAGCACCTGTATTCTCTTGACTACGAATGTGGTTCCTCGCACTGAGTCAAAACTTGCGTACGCTCCTCGCTGACAGTCGAGGTGCACGTGCCTTCTACAGGTGGTTTGACGGGCTTGGGTGAAAGCCACAGGCTTTCCTATTCTCGTTTCAGTCTCGTCGTTCCCATGACAACTGCGAACTGCCCATTTACTATGTCTGCTGGTCGGGAAAGGTCTTAACCACATTGCATGCTGCTAGTACAAGGCTTTAAACAGTAATCTCCTTGTCGCGTTTAATTTATAACCAGGAATAAAGTTCATTTTCAGTTGTAGTACTCGGTACTTCTGCCTGTAAACTCTTCAATGTGTTTAGGGGAATCGGTGACAGTGTATTCCATTTCATATATATGACATTTCAATCGTCATTACCATTTGGCGTTAATTAACGTAGCTTGTGGATTTAATCCAATTGGGATGCAAATAGTTCCAAAAACAGGTGTTTGATAGTAACAGCGGTGGGGTGGGGCTATAAGGCGTACCTTGATATATTGTTTTCCCCGATAATGCGCAGTTAATGGGACAAGTGGATCTGCCATGAGGACTGCAGTTCCACAGAATTCCCCCTGTATGTGATATTCATAGCAGTGCATGCAGGTGCAACAGAGAGCAGTCAGCATGCCTGGAGCAGAGTGAGAGAAATAAGCATTAGACACATTTAAAAATAGGCAAACAATTGGACTGTCTAAATTTTACTAGATACTTAACAGATAAAAAATGCAAACAAGGGACTGAGTAAATTATAATAGATATTTAACAATGAACTTTTTGTAGATCACATGCTCAGTTCCGAAATAAGCTTTTTAATGAAATCACAGTCAATTTCAAACTTTTCAGCCACCTTCTTCTTTCAAAGCACCATTCGTAATTTTACTGAAAATTAGGTATGTGGCTCCTCATTAATCAACAGCATACTTGGTGTTTTTTGGCACCTAGAATGATACTAAGCGGTATCGGTGTCCCAAAAGGTCAAATAAGACGCAAAAATGTATCATTTAATTTAACTGAAATTCTGCAAAATGTTGATAGTTATTTTAAAATGTCTTAGAGTGGCTCATGTCGTTTGTTCAGTCAAAAGGAACATCATTCCATCCACGTTAATCCGGTTGTGTACTAATAGTCTACCTCTATATGGTGTCAATTTGTCGAAGCGAGTAGTATATGTGGGACCGGAGGGATGGCGAAGGTCGCCAATGTTATGCATTGAAGGGGGGAAAAATTCTTCAATAATAAAGGGACGCTCCCATGGATGATAAAGCTTTGCTGAAGTCCCCACAGGCGGTACGGAACGCAATCGAAGGACGAGGTCCCCGGGTGCGTGTGGAGAGCCATGGACTTCGTGGTCGTAGTAAGTTTTCTGTCGTGTTGCAGATGTTTCATGGTGTGCTCGCGCCAGGCTGTGGTCGATGCGTAGCGTCGCTTGTAGCTCTAATGCGTAGTCGTCCGGTGAGTAATCAGGAGGTCGGGGAAGTGGTAAGCAACTGTAGGAAGGTAAGCGAAAATAATGGTTGGTTGGTAAGAAATAGGGAGCATAACCGTCCGATGTGTGAACATAACACATATGCGCCATCAGGGCTTAGGGAAGGTACATAGCCCAGGTATCTCAATCATGGGCATCAGCGAACACCTTTAATAGGTTGATGGTTTGGTTAGTGCGTTCTACCTGGCCATTACCTTCGGGGTGAGCAACGGTAGAGCGCGTTTTGTGTATTTGCAGCAGACCGCAGCCATCGTGTACCAATTTACTCTTCAAATTCGTGGTCCCAAAGCGAAAAACCCACATGGTAAGTAAAGCGGTGGTCACTGAAGCGGCATCTTGCCAATGAAGTGGGACAGCTTCTGCCCATTTCGTGAAGTTGTCTTCCATTACCAAAATATACCGATTACACCTGTTGGTGGGTGGGTTAAATGCGCTAACTATATCGACGCATACGCGCTCGAAAGGAAAGCCTGTAGTCATGGGTTTTAAAGGTGCCCTTGGTTTTCGATTCGGACCTTTGAAGGTAGCGCACGTAGGGCACGTATTGCAGAAAAGTGCAATTTGTTCTCGCAGCCGTGGCCACAAAAATCATTGTCAAGCGGCTGCTTCCGTTTTGGTTTGTCTGAGGTGGCCCAGTTCGATGTGTAAGTCGTGTAAAACGGGCATGAGTAGGCTGCCGGTAACAACTAAATGGGGGAAGGGTTGGTATCGTCACGGAAGAATAGTAGTTCGTTATCCATGAGAAGATGGGGACAATAGTTGCCAAGGGGGCAGGCTGATTCTGAGGAGCCGTGAAGCTCATCGTCGGTGGGCTTATGCTCATTATTTTATTGGTGGTCTTATACGAGGGCTATATTCAGGTCGGTTCTTTGGGCAATGGCCCATTGATGTCGTGTATGTTCACATATAGTAAGCGCTGCAACCGATTTTATGCTTTTCGGGGTGTGTGCTTCCTCTGTATCCGATGGCCGTCGTGAGAGTGCGTCGGCATTCGAATGTTTTGAGCTGGTGCGGAATTCGCATCTGCAGTCGAACTCCTGTAAAACTTGCTGCCAGCGTGCCAACTGCCCCTTGCCATCATTAGAATTCTGGAGCCACTAGAGAGCCTTGTGTTCCGTTTGCATAACAAAATCTCGGCTGATAAAGAAGGGCTTGGACTGCTTTACGAAGGTCAATAATGCAAATGATTTTCGGCAGTATATGAAATAGTTGCACTGTGGTTTATTTAGAGTTTTGCATGCGAAAGAAATGAGTATTTCTACCCCAGTACTGTTACATTGGGAAAAAACCCCATCAATGGCAAAAATGCTCGCGTCTATGTCAAGAATGAAGGGTGGTGCATCTTACGCTGTATAATGTAACATAATGCGGAGGTCAGGCGACCTTTGAGTTCTTCGAATGCGGTTTGGCATCCTTTGGTCCACAAAAGTCCTCTTCCTCTCTCCGTTAGTACGTGTAATGGACGTGGGACTTCCGCGAAAGCGCGAATGAACCGTCTGTAGTATGAGGCTAGACCGATGAAAATTCTAACGTCCGTTGAGGTTATCAGAACTGTCAACGTTTAAATACACTCTGTCTTTTATGCGGAGGCTTTTATACCACCCGGGCTTACCTCGTAGCCTAGGTACGTTAGTTTACTACGCGTGAAGCCGGAGGCCGGCGTCCTGCAGGGCTGCTGGTATTGCTATGGGGTTAACATTGTGGTGAGCGAATGTCATGCCGAGAAGACGTTGATGTCATCTAGACAGATAGGGCAACAGGTGGGATACAGGTATGCTAACACCACTTGCATGAGCCGTTGAAAGGTGGCTGTGGCGTTGCACAGTCCAAAGGCATAGTTTCAAATTTGAACAGGGCCTGGAGAATTGAAAAAGCCATCTTCACTCGGTCTTTAGGTTCTACGTCCACTTGCTAAAAACGTGATTTAATGTCAAGTGTAGGCAATCATTTTGCTGAGAAGACGATGACGTCGTCTAGACTGATAAGGCAACAGTTAGGGTACAGGTGTGCTAAAACTGCTTGCACGAGCCGCTAAAATGTGGTTGCGGCGTTGCACGGACCCAAAAAAAGGCATCGTTTCAAATTCAAACAGGCCCTTGGGAATTATTAAAGCCCTCTTCACCAGGTTCTACGACCACTTGCCATCAACCTGATTTAATGTCAAGTGTAGGCAATCATTTTGCGCCGTATAGGAGGAGAAGAAATGAGACTCCCGAATATCCATATAGTTTTTTTGAATAAGCCCAAAAATCCCAATGTCAGCTGAGATGCCGTTCATTTAGCAAGCAATTTCGGGGACATAAATATGCAGCAATTTTCAAACACGAAATAACCGAGACGAAAGGTTGACCATAGTATTTTTTGAGAACTCTTAAGCAGACGCCTCAAACAAGCCACGGCAAATACCTTCCCAGCAGCGAAAATTCGGGTGTTATTTTCAACCAACCTGATGCTGCACGGTGAGGGTAAGGATAATCTGCCAGCTCAGACCACTTCTATGTGTATCTACTCATTTAATTACTCCTGTGGAACTGGTTATATCAGGCGCACGAGTAGGCGCTTATCTAAAAGAATACGGAAACACTTCCGGCATGCCTAGGCAGAGGCGAGGCCAAAAGAATAAACAGTTCTATACTCGCAGACCTGATTGACACCGGACATTGCGTGGACACAAGCGAAGCCTTTAAGGTAATTTACAAGGTCTCACCAAACTACCCAAAGTCCCTGGGTCAACAGCTGCTAGCAACAGCAGAAGCAACCACAATGCGATTGAGAAAACCGTTTTTGTGTGCACAAAAGAACTTTGTGCAAGCCCCCAACTTGGCATGGCCAACGATTGCCTAATTGGCTGCACCATTCCGCGCTCTAAATTGGCCCCCGCATGTAAAGAAAAACAAACTATCGATTTTAAAATTTTAACCTCCCTTATAACTATTTGGTCTGATGATAAGTTACTGAAAACCTTCGCTCGCCAAAATTGTGTTCTGAATTATATGATGGGAATTTTTGCAACTTTGAAACAAAGATAAAAAAATTGAAACAATACTCGACAGAGTTCTCTACCCTAAGAACATAATATAGCTGCTTGTCATATTTAAAGTATAAACAGAATAATATTTTTATACTTTTAAATGGTAATAAATAATCAACTATATTTTTATGTTGTGGGTGGCCCCTGAGATGGCGCGAGATGACAATTGACAAAACGTGTCTTTTAAGACGGTAAGTGCTGACAATTCAATCAGACCTAAAACAACTTTCTTAAAAAAAACTATCCGCATTATTCATCCTCTTGACTGGCAATTTTATTGGTTCTATTGAAGAGACCACTGACTAGTACTAAACTCAATCCGAAAAATTGTCACCCACACAACTGCGCAGCGAACGGTGTTGACCAATCACAGTTCGAGCATTACCTGCGTGTGTGAATATTCGGATTGTCAGATTTACCTCTTTCATATTACGGCTCGCATTTCACTGGAATTTGTATAGCCACAGGTTAGGTGGTTTCACAACCATTTTGCCTTCAAAATACCGACTGGAACGCATACTAGGTGGTCAAGCACCTCAAAAGCAAATACCACTCGTCCGAAGTAGACGGTAGAGGACAGCAATTGTCTGCTGAACTGACGGGAAAAGTTAGAAAAGCAGAAAATGCTTTCAATGAACTTACAAGATGCTTTCACACTCATTAAATTATAAACTACCGAGAACCCTCAAATAGTGCGCACTAACTATTTCATTGGCCGAATAAGCCAAATGTTAAAGTCCGAAGGCGATGGTCTCAACCGTATTGGATGCCAATAATACGAGGCTTGCAACAGCCATATCTCCGCCACCCGTTGTTTGTTTACCAGATCTATCATTAATATGCAGTTTTGGTACTCAGCTTACGACCCTGAAGCTCCGGTATGTTGAAGATAATCGTGAACATGTTATGCCATTTTCAAGATACGACATCCCGACCAGCATTGCCAATTTCCGTTTTGTCCTTTGTCATTTAAAATATGGCATTTCACCCGACAGTCTGACCACTGCACAAGACGTGTGCTGTAACATTTGGGCAAAGCTGGACTGTAGAGAAAATAGAAGAAGCTGTTGCGATCACTAGAATGGTAAAGAAAATACGTGGGAATCCTTTTATAGTAATAACAGAGATATTTTTTTTCTGGGTCTCGTTTTGGTTGACTGTCAGACCTCAACCAACTAGGGGCTCTATTACTTCTCTGGTATCAATGTGCCAGGCACATGCCTTTCCCATTATTAATTATCGATTGTTAAATCCTTCCCGTAGTTAAGACGTCTCCTGCATCAGAACAATGGGTCAATGATTACTAGATATTAGGGCATAAATCTTTTATTCCTTGCCTTATTTGCAAGTGTAGTAAGCAATCAGAATGTCCATCCATTGACATGGGATTTAAAAATGCCACATTAATTTGCATCAGTGGCTGAGAAAAATGAAGAGAATTTACAGAATGAAGTCTGTTTTTGGCACACAGGAGTTCGCTGTGGGCGAGGCCGGCTTCATTCATCCATGCATCAATTGGCTTCCAGCTTTCTGGAACTTGCATCTTCTCTAATACTGGCCTGGAAATCTCGGTGTATTTGGCACAGATAGCAGGGCGCGCAGAAGGTACTGAGGCAGCAGTCCATAAGCAAACTGCCCTGCGTTTCGCAGAAAAAGAAATTAAATTACTTCCTAAAGAAAATGTTGTATTAGTAAATGTATTGTGTCACCTATATTATACCAAAATTTATATTAATTAAATAAGTGATAATTTTAATATGCGATAATAAATTATTAAAAATTATACATACACATATATATGTTTTGGCCTGCACATATATAGATTGGATGTTTATTATTATTATTTGCCTCTCTTAAGTTTCACACTCTGATTGCCCTTGTCTTTTTCGGTAATGTCCTTCTGCATTTTGATTAAGTCACCTCACGCTGTGGCTGGAATATGAGCCCCTAGGGCAGGAGGGCGAGACAGGCGCGCCCTCTACCTGATCGGTGGATGCCTACCTGCCACGTTATTGTCCTGCATATATTATATATAATTGTCTACTATGGAAATGGACCTGAGCTGTGACGATATCTTAATGATTCTTATGCTCCTCGCATGGCGACATTGAAAATTTAGCCTTCCGACTGTCGATTTCTAGTGCACGAATATCAGTGTAGCTCAAGTTTAGTTTAAACTCAGCGGAAAAAGACAGTCACTCTGCCTAATGTCTCTTTGATTTTTATAATTTCAGACAAGACAACTGGTATAACTTGGAACAACTGGAAAGAATTTTTTTGGGGATAATTTATGAAAAACATCACAGTAAAAAAACAGGTCGATAAGTTTTATGCAACTTGGCAGCATTTCTCATTGCTTTGATTAGAATCATACGATATTGACCTATTTGATTTCAAATAAACGTAACTCTAGGATTTAATCCAAATAGGTAAGAAATAGTTCGACAAACAGATTTTTAATAGTAACAGCAGTGGGGTGGTGCTGTAAGGCTACCTTGATATGATGTTTTCCCCGATAATACGCAGCTAATACGACAAGTGGATCTTCTATGAGGATTGCAGTTCCACAGAATTCCCCCTGTATGTGATATTCATAGCAGTGCATGCAGGGGCAACAGATAGCAGTCAGCAAGCCTGGAGCAGAGGGAGAGAAATAACCCTTAGACACATGAAAAATGGCCAAAAAAAGGACCGTCTTAAGTTTTATAGATATTTAGCAATCGAATTTTTGTAGATCACATGCTCAGTTGCGAACTAGGCTTTTTAATTAAACTATAGTCAATTTCAAACATTTTAGCCACCTTCTACTTTCAAAGCACAATTCAAAAATTTACTGACAAATAGGTACTTGGCTCCTCATTAATGAACAACATGCTTTGTGTTTATAGAAAATAAGCGGTATCGGTGTCCCAAAAGGTGCCCGATTAACCCCTTCTCCAATCAAACACACGGAAAGGCTGCACGTTCAAGCATTCGTACAGCTTGGAGATTAAAACAACAAATAAACATTTTCTGCCCAATAGCCAATGATTAAAACTCCGGCCTCAAATTAGACGCAACAATGTTTGATCTAATTTAACTAAAATTCTGCACTATAATTATGTTTATTTTAAAAAAAAGTCTTACAGTTGTTCACGTCGTTTGTGCAGTCGAAAAGACCATCATGCCATCCACGTAAATCCGGTTGTGTAGTAATAGGTGTGGTAGACGGGCCTGCAACCTCTTTTTTCTCGGTAATAGTGAGTGTTCCTTCGTCTGAATCCTGCTTCGTCTTTTGTTCGAGGGCTTTGTCATTTTTTTCTCCAGTAGCCTAAGGCGTCATTATAGATTGTTTCTGTATATCGAGAATTCAAGCAGACGATGGCCAGGAAACCGAAGGCGTTGATGAAAATATTTATTAAAAAGGAAGTGAATAGAAAAATGCGTAGAAAGCTGAGTTTGATCTTGTAAAACGGCAGAGACTTCTTCTTTCTTCTCCTTATCGTCACTAGACTCTTGGCTCTCCAGTGAGCCTCCGAGATCCGCTTCTATGACAGTCGCTAAAAAAGACGATTTTGTCGTTCTACAGAAAAATATATAACGGCTGACCAACCAAAAGAATGCATTAAAACAAAGTATGGGGTAGTTCTGCTACAGACCCTCAATCCTCTAGAGGCCGCTCCGCCACGCAGTTTTTGTCAAGGTCAGACTGGGGGATCTCTACTTCGCAGACAGGTTGGGGAACGAGATGAGGGGGTAGTTTGTGTAGCGAGTCAGGGGTGGCCGTCGTTAGAATACCTCTATAGGGTGTCAATTTGTCGAAGTAAGTAGTAAAAGTAGAATAAATTCTAAAACAATAAAGGGGCACTCCCATGGGTGATAAAGGTTTGCTGAAGTCGCCACTGGCGGTGTGGATGGTAATCGAAGGACGAGGTCCCCGGCTGCGTGTGAAGATCCATGGAGTTTCCGGTCAAAGTTTTCTGCCGTGTCGCCGATGTCTCAAGGTGTCCTTGCACCAGGCTGCGGGCAATGCGTAGCGTCACTTGCAACTCTAACGCGTAGTCATCTGGCGAGTTATCATGAGGTCGGGGAAGTAGTAAGCAACTGTCAGAGGGTAAGCAAAAATGACGGCTGGTTAGTAAGAAATACGGCGCATAACAGGCCAATGTGTGAACATTACATCTATACGCCAACACAGTCCACGTGTCTCAATCATAGGCTTCAACGAACACCTTTAATAGGTTAATGATGGTTTGGTTTGTGCGTTCTACCTGACCATTACCTTCAGGGTGAGTGAGGGTTGTGCGCGTCTTGTGTATTTGCAGCAGGTCACAGACATCGTTTTCCAATTTACTCTCAAAATTTGTCCCACGGTCTGAGTCATGAGAGACTGGGGCCTCGAATCGACACACCTACATGGTGTGTAAAGCGGTGGCCAATGAGGTGGCATCTTGCCGCTGAAGTGGGACAGCTTCTGTCCATTTCGTGAAGTAGGCTACCATAACCAAAATATACCGGTTACCCCTGTTGGTGGGTAGGCTAATAGGCCAATGATATCGATGCCTACGTGCTCGAACGAAAAGCCTGTTGTCATGGGTTTTAAAGGTGCCCTTGGTTTTCAATTCAGTAGTTTGAAGGTAGCCCACGTAGGGCATGTATTGCAGTAAATTGAAACCTTTTCTCGCAGCCGTGGCCACCAAAATCATTGTCAAGCGGCTGCTTTCGTTTTGGTTTGTCCGACGTGGCCCATTTCGGTGTGTTAGTCGTGTAAAACGGGCATGATTAGGCTACCGGGGACAACTAAACGGGGGGAATGGTTGGTATCGTCACGGGGAACAATAGTTCGTGCAATAGTTTGTTAGGAGGCGGGCTGATTCTGAGGAGCCTTGAAGCTCATCGTCGGTGGGCTTATGCTTGCCATTTTATTGGTGGTCTTATAAGAGGGCTGTATTCGGGTCGGTCGTTTGCGCAATGGCCCACTAATGTCGTGTGGTTGCACTAATAGAAAGCGCTGCAACCTTTTGTATGCTTTCCGGGATGTGTGCGTCTTCAGTATCCGATGGCCGTCGTGAGAGTGCGTCGGCATTCGAATGTTTCGAGCCGGGGTAGAATTTGCATCTGTCATCGAACTCTTGTAAGATTTTCTGTCAGCGTGCAAATTGCATCTAGGTGTCCTTAATCTTCTGCAGCCACTAGAGAGCATTTTGGTCCGTTTGGATGACAAAATTTCGGCCGATAAGGAAGGGCTTGGACTGCTTTACGAAGGCCAATAAGCAAATAATTCTCGGCGGTATGTAGAATAGTTGCGCTGCGGATATTTAGAATTTTGCAGGCGAAAGAAAGGGGTCTTTCTACGCCAGTACTGTTACATTGGGAAAGAACCCCAACTATGGCAAAAATACTCGCGTCTATGTCAAGAATGAAGCGTGGCGCATCTTACGCTGTATTAGGTAACATAAGGACGGCGGCGGAGGTCAGGCGAACTTTTAGTTCTTCGAATGCGGTTTTGCATCCCTTGGTCCACAAAAACCTTCGTCTCTCCGTTAGTACGTGTAATGGACGTGTGACTTCCGCAACACCGCAAATGAACCGTTTGTAGCATTATTTTAGACAGATGAAACGTCTTACATCCGTTGAGGTTGTCAGAACTGTCCACATCTTAATACACGCTATCTTTTCTGCGGAGGCTTGTATACCACGAGGGTTTACCTAGTGGTCCAGGTACGTTAATTATCACACAAAAATGAACATTTCAAAGCGGGTTGCTGGAGGCCGGAGTCGTGCAGTGCTGCTGGTATTGCTCTGCGGTTTAAAATAAGGTGAGCCAGTGTCTTGCCGAGAAGACGATGACATCGTCTAAACAGCTAAGGCAACAGGTAGGATACAGGTGTACTAACACCGCTTGCATGAGCCGCTGAAATTTGGCCACGGCGTTGCACAAACCAAATGCATAGTTTTAAATTCAAACAGGGCCTGGGCAATTGAAAAAGCCATCTTCACCCGGTCTTTAGGTTCTACGTCCACTTGCCAAAAACTTGATTTAATGTCAAGTGTAGGCAATCATTTTGCGCCGGCTAATGCGTCAAGTGTAACGTAAAATCTGTGGCAGTGGAAAGGAATCACGAGTAATCAGGGCGTTAAGTATTCTGTAATCTGTGCAAAAGCGTAATTTGCCGTCTTTCTTGGGCACGAGCGCTACCGCTGAAGCCCATGGTGTGTATGAAGGACGCATCACGCCGGCTTTCAGCATCTGCTCGATCATTTCTTTTCGAATGAGGTAGTAGAATATAACTTTGATCGTTTACTTAATGCCAGATAGACAACAATGATTATGTTGACCTCAAAACCGTTTTTTACACGCTTTCGGGCTGCGATACTTCAAAGTGCCTTGTATATGCGTAAAATATCGCAGTGGCTGAAATCAAAAGGCAAAATTGAGTTTACTTTATTGGGTGTTCGTCTCTCTCAGAGGCCGCGAATATTGTACAGTTAAGTTAACTGAATTAAGCAAATCTGCCATTTCCGCTTACACTACGTAAAACTGCTGTCGCTGCAATCTTTAGGTCCGGTGCCCAGTATGTAGAAGGAGAAGAAATAAGACTCCTGAAAATCCATATAGTCTTTCGGAATAAGCCCAAAAATCCCAATATCAGCTGAGATGCTGTTCATTTAGCAAGCAATTTCGGGGACATAAATATGCAGCAATTTTTAAACATGAAATAACCGAGACGAAAGGTTGACCATAGTATTTTTTGAGAACTCTTAAGCAGACGCCTTAACCAAGCCATAGCAAATACCTTCCCAGCAGCAAAAATTCAGGTGTTATTTTCAACTAACCCGATACTGCACGGCGAGGGTAAGGATAAGCTGCCAACTCAGACCACTTCTGTGTATCTACTCATTTACTTGCTCCTGTGGAGCTGGTTCTATCGGTCGCACGAGTAGGGGCTTATCTAAAAGAATACGGGAACACCTCCCGGCATGGCTAGCCAAAGGCGAGACCAAAAGCATGAATAGTTCTATCCTCGCACACATGGTTGACACCGGAAATCGTGTGGACCCAAGCGAAACCTTTAAGGTAATTTACAAGGTCCCACCAAACTACCCAAAGTCCCTGGGTCAACGTCTGCTGGCAACAGCAGAAGCAACCGCAATCCGATTGAGGAAACCGGTTTTGTGTGCACAAAAGAATCTCGTGCAAGCCCCCAACTTGGCATGGCCATCGATTACCTTATTGGCTGCTCAGTTCCGCGCGCTGATTGAAACCTGCATGTAAAGAAAGGCAAACTATCGATTTTTAAATTTAAACCTCCTTTGTAACTGTTTGGCCTGATGAGAAGTTACTGAAAGCGTTCGCTCGCCAAAATTGTGTTCTGAATTATATGATGGGAATTTTTGCAACTTTTAAACAAAGCTAAAAAAATTGAAACAATACTCGACAGAGTTCTCTACCCTAAGAACATAATATACCTGCTTGTCATATTTAAAATGGAAACAGAATAATATTTATACACTTTTAAAGGGTAATAAATAATCAACTATATTTTTATCTTGTAGGTGGCCCCTGAGATGGCGCGAGATGACAATTGACAAAACGTGTCTTTTAAGACGGTAAGTGCTGACAATTCAATCAGACCTAAAACAACTTTCTTAAAAAAAACTATCCGCATTATTCATCCTCTTGACTGGCAATTTTATTGGTTCTATTGAAGAGACCACTGACTAGTACTAAACTCAATCCGAAAAATTGTCACCCACACAACTGCGCAGCGAACGGTGTTGACCAATCACAGTTCGAGCATTACCTGCGTGTGTCAATGTTTGGATTGTCAGGTTTACCTATTTCATATTACGGCCCGCATTTCGCTGGAATCAGTATAGCCATAGGCTAGGTGGGTTTCACAACCATTTTGCCTTCAAAATACCGACTGGAACGCATACTTGGTGGTCAAGCACCTCAAAAGCAAATACCACTCGTCCGAAGTAGACGGTAGAGGACAGCGATTGTCTGCTGAAATGACAGGAAAAGTTAGAAAAGCAGAAAATGCTTTCAATGAACTTACAAGATGCTTTCACACTTATGAACTTATAAACTACCGAGAACCCTCAAATAGTGAAAACTTACTATTTCATTTGTCTGAATAAGCCAAATGTTAAAGGCCGAAGGCGATGGTCTCAACCGTATTGGATGCCAATAATACGAGGCTTGCAACAGCCATATCTCTGCCACCCCTTGTTTGTTTACCAGATATATCATAAATATGCAGTTTGGGTACTCAGCTTACGACCCTGAAGCTCCGGTATGTTGAAGATAATCGTGAACATGGTATGCCATTTCCAAGATATGACATCCCGACCAGCATTGCCACTTGCCGTTTTGTCATTTGTCATTTAAAATATGGCATTTCACCCGACAGTCTGACCACTGCACAAGACGTGTGCTGTAACATTTGGGCAAAGCTGGACTGTAAAGAAAATAGAAGAAGCTGTTGCGATCACCGGAATGGTAAAGAAAATACTTGGGAATCCTTTTATATTAATAGCATGTCAATGGCTGCTTGATATCAAGGCATAAATCTTTTATTCCTTGCCTTATTTGCAAGTGTAGTAAGCAATCTGAACGTCCATCCATTGACATGGAATTTTAAAATGCCACATTAATTTGCATCAGTGGCTGAGAAAAAATGAAGAGAATTTACAGAACGAAGTCTGTTTTTTGGCACACAGGAGTTTGCTGTGGGCGAGGCCGCCTTCATTTATCCATGTTTCACTTGGCTTCCTTCTTCTTGGAGCTCGCATCTCCTCTTCTAATGGCCTTGAAATCTCGGTGTAGTTGGCATAGATGGCATGGCGCACAGAAGGTGCTGAGGCAGCAGTCCCTTAGCAGACTACCCTGGGTGTCGCAGGAAAAGAAATTTGATTTATTCTTAACGAAAGTATTGCATATGTTTATGTATTGTGTAGCATATATTTCACCATTTTTATACTAATAAAATAGTTAATAATTGTAAATGTGCGATAACGAATTATTTAAAACAAACAACTTTCAAGACGAAATGTAACTTGGTAGATTGGTATATAATTGGATAGGTTATTTTGACCAACTGAGTGGATTTGATAATTAGAAATGCTTTAGTTTGGAAAACTGTCACCTTAGTTAAAGTTACGGAGCAAAATAGGCACAGATTTTGGGTAATTCATGAGCAAGTTTATATCGAACAAATTTCTTATGCTACTGGGTATGACAGAACCCAATTTTTTTACTTATGTGCATTGTGCTGTAGAATAGTTTCAGAATAAGTTAAAAATGGATTAATACTGCTTTTAAGAACTGGAAAATGTTGTAGGAAGTTGATAAAATGGAAGTGAAGCCCACTTTACGGATTGCATTTATTATCAGAAACAAGGTAAAAAGTTAAGTTTTAAAAATTACATCTTGCTATTTTATTAAATTTTGTGTCATAAGGTGCAGGAAAACGTTTCGTTGACAAAATTGTTTTGCTCCACCGCTACCTTTGAGCGCATAAGGAAACTTTGCCATTTTTGTTACCATGAAGAGGATGTAACGGAGGATTTGTTAAATGTAAGTCAGGTAGAAGTATGCATTTTTGTAAAATACAGGTTAAGCTTATGTGTTATTAAGAAACGGAACAGACAGAAGAATATTAAGTATTACAAAAAATGGCCAGATATGCGGCCTGTTTTTTGCATTCGCAAACTTATAACGGATCGTGAAATTAATTCCCTTAAGTGAAAAATAATCCGTTATAATGAGAAGAGTATGTGCTTTTATTTTCAGTCATATTTAATCGTTCATTTTCAGGTAAATAAAAAAATTGTCAAAAGTTTCCAATTTCATACAGACATAACCTTGGAAAAAGTTAATATACACAGAATTTCGTCAGCTCAATATCGAATAAAAGCACTTCTTAAAGAGGTAACCTATTATGTAAGGTTTTTTATCAATCTTAGGAATAACAAAATGTGCGGTATCTAGCAGACATTTTGCATGCTCGATAATGCGGTTTGCTGTTTTGAAGAATTTCCACATTTGGCCAACATGGTCATCTGCATAGGAAAGAATATCCAGAAGCTCGTTTTTTCGGTTAATGCTGTTAAATTATATCTAATTTTAAAGGTTTTTATGCAGAGGTCACAGAGAAGCGCAATTAATCAACATATTAATGAAGGCACTGAAAACGAGCGAAATAAGGAACAACTTTTTTGCACGATATTTGATTAATAGTAATCCACTTATTACCATATGTACAAAATAGTCTGATTTAAGGCAATCTTTTTTATATAAACAAAGTTTTTGCTTTAAGTTTGAATACTAAACACAATATCTTAGTTCATAGCTGTTTTCTACGTCTCCAGAACCGGTGGATTATCGAGCAAGTTTTATGTTTCTTAACAAGCACTAATTAATTCTTATAGCTCTTTTAAGTACTTCATATGCCTCATGCTGCTTATTATTATTTATAGGTTTTCGTAAATGCGTTCTCACTGGTATAGGAGAAATAATCAAACATAAGCAAACTTAGGCAAGTTGCTTGTAGGACTCGCAATACTGTACGTTTCGGCCTGTATATATGTATATGATAAGAATATTAGTATTGGCCACTATTTTGTTTCAAGGTCTCCAGTGAGTCCTGTGGCCGATCGGTATAGGCCCATCTTCCAATGTGTATTGCCGATCAAACACTGACAAGGCAAGGCGCGCGTGACGAAGTGTATAGAGGGTTGCACTTTCAGATAGAAGATCGTGTGTTTAAAACTGCAGCGGCGCACTACCTTCTGAGGCAACAATTGTTTTGGCTATGACTAGCTGACGATGGCTAGAAATTGCCGCCGCAATCTCCCTTGTCTTTGTCGGTAATTTCCTTTTGCATTTCAATTTAGTCGCCTTGCGGTATGGCTAGAATATGAGCCCCTAGGGCAGCAGGGCGAGACGAGCGCGTCCTCCAGCTGACCTGTGAATGCCTATCTGTCACGTTATTTTTATGTATATTTTATTATAGTTTATTATGAAAATAGACCTGAGCTGTGACGAGAACTTAACGATTCCTATATTCCTCGCATGCCAACATGGAAAATGTAGCGCCCGGAATGTCGGTTTTTAGTGCAAGAACATCAGTGTAGACTAAGATTACGTACTACTCAGCAGAGAGCGACAGTCACTCTGCTTAATGGCCCTCTGAATTTTGTAGTTTCCGATTAAACGATTGGTATAACTTGTAACAACTGGAAGAAGTTTTGGGGAGGATAACTAAAAAACATCACAGTAAAAAACATAGTAAGCTGAGTTTTCTGCAACTTGGCATCATTACTCATTATTTTGATTAGAAAAATACAATATTGCCCTATTTGATTTTGCATTAACACAACTCGAAGATTTAATCCAATTAGGAAACAAGAAGTTCAAATAACAGATTTTTGAAAGTAACATTGGTGGGGTGGTACTGCAAGGCATACCTTGATATTTTGCTTTCCCCGATAATGCGCAGATAATACGATAAGTGGATCTGCCATGAGGAGGGCAGTTCCACAGAATTCCCCATGTAAGTGATATTCATAGAGGACCATGCAGGGACAACAGAAAGCAGTCAGCACGCCTGGAGCAGAAGGAGAGAAATAACGCTTAGACACAGGGAAAAATGGCCAAAAATAGAACCGTCTTAAGTTTTATAGATATTTAACAATAGACTTTTTGAAAATCACATGTTTAGTTGTGAAATAGGCTTTTTTAATGAAACCACAGCCAATTCAAACTTTTTAACCACCTTTTACTTTCAAAGCAGCATTCAAAAATTTACTGAAAACTAGGTATTTAACTTTTCATGAATAAATATCATGCTTGGAGTTTATTGGCACCTAGAATTAAAATAAGGGGTATCGGTGTCCCAAAAGGTGAAGGATTGACAAATGGTCTAAGTAACACTCGAAAAGGCTGCACGGTTAAGCATTCGTACTGCGTGGAGTTTAAAACAACAAATAAATATTTTATGCCCAGCAGCCAATAATTACGACCCCAGCCTTAAATGAGATGCAAAAATGTTTGATCTAATTTAACTGAAATTCTGCACAATGTTAATATTTATTTTAAAAATGTCTCACAGTTTTTTATGTCCTTCGTGCAGTCGAAAAGACCATCATGCCATCCACGTGGATCCGGTTGTGTAGTAATAGGTGTGTTGGACGGGCCTGAACCTTCCTTTTCCTCGTTTTTTTTTCCTTTTTCTTTTTTCTTCTTTTTTCCTTCTTCAAGGTCTTTGTCGTTCTTCTCTCCAGTAGCCTGAAGCGTCATTATAGATTATTTATGTATATCGCGAATTAGAGCAGACGATAGCCAGGAAACCGAAGGCGTTGATGAAAAGTTTTATTAAACGGGAAAGTGGACAGAAAAATACGTGAACAATGAGTTTGATCTTGTAAAACGGCATAGACCTCCGCTTTCTCCCCCTTCTCATCACTTGACTCTTGGCTCTCCAGTGAGGCTCCGAGATCCGCTTCTATGACAGTCACTAAAAAAGACAATTGTGTCGGGTTTCAGAAAAATCGATAACGGCTAAGCGACCAAAAGAGTGCATTAAGGCTGGGTCTCCTACGGGCCCCCCTCCATCAAGAGGCCGCTCCGCCCACGGAGCCTTTGTCAAGGTCAGACTGGGGGATCTCTACACCGCAGGTGGGTTGGGGAAAGAGACTAATGGAAAGGATGGGTGGGAGTCAGGGGTGGGCGTCGATAGTCAAGTTGTCAGACTGAGGGATTTCTACTTCGCAGACAGGTTGGGGAACGAGATGAGGGGGTAGTATGTGTAGAGAGTCAGGGGTGGCCGTCGTTAGAATACCTCTATAGGGTGTCAATTTGTCGAAGCTAGTAGAAAATTTGGGGCCGGAGGGATGGCCAAGGTCGTTAATTTTATGCGTCGAAGGAGGGGGAACGGAGAAATTCTTAAACAATAAAGGGTGATAAAGCTTTGCTAAAGTCCTCACTGGCGGTGCGGATGGGAATCGAAGGACGAGGTCCCCGGCTGCGTGTGAAGGTCCATGGAGTTTCCGGTCAAAGTTTTCTGCCGTGTCGCCGATGTCTCAAGGTGTCCTTGCACCAGGCTGCGGGCAATGCGTAGCGTCACTTGCAACTCTAACGCGTAGTCATCTGGCGAGTTATCATGAGGTCGGGGAAGTAGTAAGCAACTGTCAGAGGGTAAGCAAAAATGACGGCTGGTTAGTAAGAAATACGGCGCATAACAGGCCAATGTGTGAACATTACATCTATACGCCAACACAGTCCACGTGTCTCAATCATAGGGTTCAACGAACGCCTTCAATAGGTTGTTGATGGTTTGGTTTGTGCGTTCTACCTGACCATTACCTTCAGGGTGAGTGAGGGTAGTGCGCGTCTTGTGTATTTGCAGCAGGTCACAGACATCGTTTTCCAATTTACTCTCAAAATTTGTCCCACGGTCTGAGTCATGAGAGACTGGGGCCTCGAATCGACACACCTACATGGTGTGTAAAGCGGTGGCCAATGAGGTGGCATCTTGCCGCTGAAGTGGGACAGCTTCTGTCCATTTCGTGAAGTAGGCTACCATAACCAAACTATACCGGTTACCCCTGTTGGTTGGTAAGCTAATAGGCCAATGATATCGATGCCTACGTGCTCGAACGAAAAGCCTGTTGTCATGGGTTTTAAAGGTGCCCTTGGTTTTTAATTCAGTAGTTTGAAGGTAGCCCACGTAAGGCATGTATTGCAGTAAATTGAAACCTTTTCTCGCAGCCGTGGCCACCAAAATCATTGTCAAGCGGCTGCTTTTGTTTTGGTTTGTTCGACGTGGCCCAGTTTGTCCTGTATGTCGTGTAAAACGGATAGGATTATGCTACCGGGGACAACTAAACGGGGGGAATGGTTGGTATCGTCACGGGGAACAATAGTTCGTGCAATAGTTTGTTAGGAGGCGGGCTGATTCTGAGGAGCCTTGAAGCTCATCGTCGGTGGGCTTATGCTTGCCATTTTATTGGTGGTCTTATAAGAGGGCTGTATTCGGGTCGGTCGTTTGCGCAATGGCCCACTAATGTCGTGTTGTTGCACTAATAGTAAGCGCAGCAACCGTTTTTATGCTTTTCGGGGTATGTGCATCCTCTGTATCCGATGGCCGTCGTGAGAGTGCGTCGGCATTTGAATGTTTTGAGCTGGTGCGGAATTTGCATCTGTAATCAGACTCCTGTAAGAATTTTTGTCAGCGTGCCAATTCCTTTAGGTATCATTAGTCTTTTGCAGCCAATGGAGAGCTTTTTAGTCCGTTTGGAGGAAAAAATGTCGGCCAATAAGGAAGAGCTTGAACTGCATTACGATGATCAATATTGTAAATAATTCTCGGTAAAAGGTAAAATAAATGCTCTTTGGTTATGTTAGAGTTTTGCATGCGAAAGAAATGGGTCTTTCTACGCCAGTACCTTCACATTGGGAAAGAACCCCAACTTTGGCAAAACTACTCGCGTCTGTGACAAAAATGAAGGGTGGCGCATCTTACGCTGTTAGGTAGCATAAGGACGGCGGCGGATGACAGGCGATCTTTGAGTTATTTGAATGCGGTTTGGAATTCTTTGGTCCACAAAAATCTTCTTGGTTTCTCCGGTAGCACTTTTAATGGACGTGCGACTTCCGCGAAAGTGCGAATGAACCGTCTGTGGTATTAGGTTAGACCGATGAAAATTCTCACATCCGTTGAGGTTGTCAGAACTGTCCACGTTTAAATACACTCTGTCCTTTCTGCGGAGGCTTTTATACCACCCGTCTTACCTCGTGGCCTAGGTACGTTAGTTTACTACGCAAGAACGAAGATTTTAAAGCGTGTAGCGCGTTGGCTAACTCGTCAAGTGTAACGTAAATCTGTGGCAGTGGAAAGGAATCACGAGTGTTCAGCGCGTTCAGTCTTCTGTAATCTATGCAAAAAGGTTAATTTACCGTCTTTCTTGGGCACAAGCGTCACCGGTGAAGCCCGTGGTGGGTCTGAAGGACGTATCACGCTGAAAATCAGCATATGATTGGTCATTTCTAAGACTTCGCTTTGGAAATATGGTGGAATACGCCTAAGCGGCTGCCATACAGATTTAGCCGTACCTGTGTCATTTGCGTGCCGAATGACAGACGTACGTCCAAGAGAATATTTGTCCGGTGCGAAAAAGTCTAAAAAGGATGTTAACAGTGACATCGGCTGGTCGCGGTCTTTTTCCTCGAGATCAAAATGCTGAGTTAGTATACTGTGTAAGTTCTTCTGTGGCGGAGCTACGGCGGCTGAAATACCTGCACAGATCTCATCCTCGTCAAACGTTGCTAAAATGGGTTGATAAGGTAGGGATCTCACCCCAGAACGCAAACTCCGGTTACTCACATTGAGGGTACCCTTAAACATAGTAAGAAAATCAAGACCTAACACAATACCCCAAGTAACAGTTGAACTAACTAAAAACGTGTGCTCTTTGTTACCAGTGCGGTAATCTAGGGACAGTTGGATCACCCCGATGATGGGCATCCATGCACCATTAGCCGTGCGTAGATTAGGCATTGTAAGTTTTGTATCTATGTTGCGCCTGAGCTGCTGTGATAAAATATCGGACATCGCTACTGACAGTTTGGCACCGGTATCGACCAGAGCCTTGAAACGACGATTATCTATTGAAACAATGGTATAAAAAGGTATTTTACTAGTGGGTTTAAAGGAGCAGATAGGTATAAAAATTGGTACCGATGTCTTCTTCCCGTAGGTTGCACGGTGGTGTGGTGGAAGAGGGATAGCGGCCACCTGTTCTTGTGAACCTGGGGTTGAATTAACCACTTGCCTGCGGTCTGCGTTGATTGTCTTGTCTGAACGGGAATTGTGAACGCCGATTGCCCAACGCCGATTGCCCAACGCCGATTGCCCAAAGCCAATCTATCAGGCTGCAGAATTCGAGTAGTTCTTTGAACTGCAGCTTGTAGGTCGCCCGGAATGGTATGCCGAAGAGAATAATAAATTTTCTCTGAGTTGCGGCCGGTTTTGAAGTGGTATAGCACCACTTGATCTTTTTGTGCGGCCGCGAGAGATGGGTAGACGGCAGATGCTAGCCGCTTCTAGGTCTCACAGAACACTTGAGGGGATTCCCCTGGCCGACGAAGAATAAGCCGGTGAATAGGTTATGGAAATGGAAATAGGCCTGAGCTGTGAGGATAAAGTAAAGATTCTAATACTCCTCGCATGCCGAAATGGAAATTTTAGCGCCCCGACTGTCGGTTTCTAGTGCAAAAACATCAGTGTAGCCTAAGTTAAGTTAGTTGTCAGCGGTGAACGACAGTCGCTCTGCGAAATCGCACTTTAAATTTTATAATTTCAGATTTAATCATTCGTATAACTTGGAACAATTGGAAGATGTTTTGGGGGATTACTAATAAAAAACATCACATTATAAAAGACAGTTAGGAGAGTTTTATGCAACTTTACAGCATTATTCATTGCTTTTATTAGAATGATACAATATTGTCCTGTTTTATTTCAAATAAACGCAACCCAAGGATTGAATTCAATCAACGAAGAAAACGTTTCAAAAACAGATTTTTGAAAGTAGCAGCGGTGGGGTGGTGCTGTAAGGCGTCATTTGATATTTCGTTATTCCCGATAATGCGCAGATAATATGATATGTGGATGTGTTATAAGGAGTGCACTTCCACAGAATTCACCATGTATGTGATATTCATAGAGGATCATGCAGGGGCAACATAGAGCAGTCAGCTTGCTTGAATCAGAGAGAGGAATAACTATTAAACACAGTTAGAAATAGGCAAATGTGGACTGTCCAAATTTTACTAGATACTTGACAATCGACTTTTTGTAGATCACATGCTTAGTTGCGAAATAGGCGTTTTTGATGAAATCATAGTCAATTCAAACTTTTAAGCCACCTTATACTTTCACAGCACTATTCAAAACTTTACTGAAAACTAGGTCTTCGGCTCTTCATTAATGTACAGCATGCTTGGCGTTTATTAGCACTTAGAATTAATAAAAGCGGTATCGGTATCCCAAAAGGTGAACGCTTGACAACTGCTCTAATTAAAAACTCAGAAAGCTGCACGGTTAAGCATTTGTAATGCGTGAAAATTAAAACAAAAACTAATCATTTTATGCCCAATAGCCAATAATTACAACCCCAGCCTCAAATAAGCTGCAAAAGTGTTTCATCTAATTTAACTGAAATTCTGCACAATGTTAATATTTATTTTTTAAAAAGCCTCACAGTTGTTTACGTCGTTTGTACAGTCGAAAAGACCGTCCTTCCATTCACGTAATTCCGGTTGTGTAGTAATAGGTATTGTGACCGAAAAGACTAAGTAGGAGGTTGCTAATCCAATGGTGACCTTTTTGCGTCCGAACACGAACTGATTGCCCAGTTAATTCAGTACAGAAAATCCGCGACCTTGACTGCATCAGTAAGCATCCACCAGTGGCACAAGCAAGGGCATTTATCGATTTTTCCGTATTTTCAAATTATACGGTAGAACCCTGTCTACACATTAAATGCTTCTGCTAGTGGCAAAGCAGTCATCTGTCGCACTAATGTGCCCTCTTCTTCTATTTGGGAACGCTGATTAAGACTCGCATATGGAATCGACATTAACATGCGAGATTACGTTAGCCGTGAAAAGACAGTACTGAAGACAGCACTATAGATCGCAAATTTAATGCATGATAACCTTGGTCTCAGCTTTCTCATTATATCCAAGATGAGCTCTAAAAACGATCTAGGGAGATCGTTGTCGTTGGTCGCAATGGCATCAGCAGCCCACCAAGCCTTCGGAGGATTTAAAAATAGCTCCCTGCCCTTAATTCTGTATCAGCAGAAACAGCAAAAACCTACAAATATTGTATCCTTCTGCTTTTAAATGGTAACTCCTGTCTTCTTTAATGCGCGTACTCTTTCATATCTAGTAGACTAAAACCGAAAATTTGAATAGTTTATGGATATTATTGAGGCAACCAATAATATCTCTTTGGCTGTGAGGTTGAATATAAAAAGTATGTATTTTTTAATATTTCTGGAATTCTCCCATGTTAAGTTAGAAGAGAATCGTTAGTTAAATGGCTGACGGTGGCCAATAAGCCAGAAATAGCAATTTCTGTATCTCTTGTCTTCGCCGGCAATACTATCCTGAAAAATTTACTTGGCAAAATATGTTGTCGGCAATTCCTAATTGCGTCGGGATAATTGCATGGATAATGAAGATGAAACATTTGAAAAGGTTGTATAAACACCTTCTAATTAAAACTAATTGTTTCCACAAATCTCACACACACTGAACTCGGTATATGGAGGTCACTGGACTTAACAAAAGGGGAAAATAATTTAGGCAGTGAGTAGTGGTCATAGGTTGAGTACGCACAATGAAAATAACGATAAAGTGTAAGGCGTGAACAACCGCCTCCACAGGGTGGAGGCGACATGGGATCACCATCTGGCGTTGGCGTCAACCAATTAACAGAGGTAGCCTTATAAGCAGCGTTTCAGAGCAAGGCAGTGGGTTAGACAGTCGTTTAGCCACTGCCGTAGCTGTTGTTGACACCCGTTGGAGTGTGCCCTTAGAGGGTTTGGACGCTGTACGGTAGAAAACCTGAAAAGCTTCGTTGGGATTGACTCTGTGATTCCCATCGACAAGTTGTGCGAGACTAGAACTTGAAATAGAAAAGCAGCAAAAGCTAATAAATGGACTACGTATTATATAAACCCCGCCATGTACATTGCGATCTATAAGCGCCAGAGTATCAGGAATGAGTCAGTAATCTATAGCCATGAATGAAAGAGAACGTTCGCGTTACAGGTATTTGTATTTGTAAGGAAGACAGATAATTGAACATGGGAAAGATTTGTATTTTAGTTTAAGCTTTAAAACTCTTACCACTGTCCATCGTCAGAGATGGGAACAGCAACGAAGGTTGGCTGGTTATAACCTGTGAACAAACAGTTTAAATCTGAAAGTGTAAAAAATGGATAGCTTTTAGGTTTGGGCGCCAAGTGGCCAAACTGAACGCATGCTCGGATCGCGCATACATGAGCACAAGCTGGCCTTGTGATGAAGCGACGAATTGTCACAAGTTGCAGCTCATACCTACGAAACAGGCCATGAGTTCAACTCCGCTGCCGTCAAGGTACTCGCTCACGCGGAAAACAAAACGAGCAGAGATTTATCGAAGCCTGGTCCACACACAAGAATTCTGTCAACAGATGTGTCGAATTGGTGCCGGCGCACAGAGCCTTGCGCTATTACATACTATCGCATCCAGACACTCGTCATAATTAATTGACCCCACATCTCCATAACCGCCCCATTTTCGGTGCTGACGAAGCCATTGGCGCGCAAACCTAACAGTTATCGAATTTTACACTTTCAAGAGTTAACTGCTTGTTCACAGGCTATAACCGACCACTCTTTTGTTGCTGCTGCCCATCTTTGACGATAGACTATGGCATAAGTCCGAAAGCTCACATAACAATAAAAAAACTAGAAATGTTTTTAATATTTCTTAGAGGGAAAGCAGGTTCGGCCAACTTGAATATTTCGTTCGACCCGGTTTTGAAAACTCCGGCGATGTCGATGGAATTCGAATAAACGTCAACCAGGGAAAGGTCTTTGGTTCCTTGAGAAAGTTATTGGGGTTTATAAAAGTTATGCTTGAGGTGGCTGTGTCTTGGTTTGAGAAACACCTATACTCTAATGCCCTTATACTTTCCTCTCACTTGACCCTTTAAAAATAATCGTACCTTCGCTTTTTATGTCATCTGTGTGCCCAAAATAGTGCAGACTGTTTCCGCACACTCACTATTTGGTTTGTTTGGATAAGCAAAATGCTGAAGTCAAAACACCAAGGCCCCATCATCATTGCGTACTACTAGTACGAAGCATGCAACAGTCCTTTTCTCGCTGGTTTTGTACTATTTCCCAGGAAGGCCGTTCTTTTGCAGTTGGGGTCCTCGGCTTACTCCCTTGGAATTCTTCAGCATGTTTTAGAGAATCGTGAACATATTATACCATTCTTACCCTATAAAATGCTGACCCATATTGTCATTTGTCGTTTTAAATTTTCAACATTCACCATTTAATGCATGGAATTTCACACGACAGTCCGACCTCTGCCGCAGTCGTGCGCCTCAACCTTTGGGTTGCGCTGGACTGTTAAGAAAAAGACGTGGGAATCAATTTCTGCTTATAAAAGTGATATACCGTTTTTGAGTCGAGATTTAAACAAAATAAACGTTGACTACTGAATCTTAATCAAATAATGGTCTGAGTTATTTCTTCAGTTTTAAATTGCCAGCAACATGCCTTTCCCAGTATTCGTGATCAAGTTTCAAGTCGAGGGGACATTTATTGGAACCCTCCGCCCCCATCACCCTATCCTATAATTTGCCAACCTAATGCGCCAGAAGACAACTCAGCTATTATGGTTAATTAGTTGTTAGTCTTTCCTTGCTTCCCTGGTACGTTTGCAGATAACTTTAGCCGCCAGAAAACCCCTCCACAGTCGGCAAGCAAAAACTTCATGTAGATAAAATAAAGAGTATCGTTATATGCATAAAATGCTGAAGAAAATTAAAATGATTTTGCATAATTGATTGGGGGCAAGCTGAGGTTTTGCTTCTCTTCCACACGTAGGGATTGTAGGAGCGTTTCACTATGCATAATTTGCCTGAAAGTCTCGGTGTATTTGGCAGAGTTGACAGCAACAACACCAGACGCTGCGAGTCCAGTTCTGATAGCAATTTCCCTGTTTGGCGCGAAGAAAGAAGTGGATTACTTTAAACACAAACTATTAAAATATCCTGCAAATATGCCTGGCCTGTCTTAAGTAGAATCGCGTTAGCTTAAACATAACATTCTAGCTTGCAATATATCTCGGAACGCAACGTTGGTTTGGTTTCTGACCCGTTTAATAATTATTATTAACTAAAAATCATAAGGTTCAGAGCGACAAAATATTAGTGAATATTCAAAAGTGGAACACTTAACGCTCCAGCCGTCCGTTTCCAGGCCTATATCACCAGTGATGTCTACCTGAAATCGTCGATAAGCAGAAAACAACAGTCAGTCACGCTCATGTCTTCACAGAGTTGGTGTGATTCGAGAGATTCAATAATCAGGTTAAATCTTGAATTATTAGGATGATAGGAAATGTGCTGACAGCGACCCAACTTCGGGGTTGCATTAAAGGACTGTCTCGTTTCAAATAGGTGTGTATTTGCGCACGAGACAAGAACAACACTCTTTACGTCAGTTCGCGTACTATGCTTGTTTGTGCTTCCAAAACGGGCCACCTGATGGAATAACTTTGGGTCAGATCAGGGTTGCCCGTAGATAACTAATGCCAAACACGGGCTGGGTTGGGTGTGGTAGCACGCCTAGGTGCAGACTCACGTCGCGCCAGGCACCTGCACCCGATCCCGCCTCCGTTCGTCTTGACTTTGTCCTGACACCGGTGGGTGAAGGAAGAGAGGGCGTGGTAGATGCTGCGCAAGTCTACCATTCGCGTAACTCTACTTTAGACAAGTCGTGGTCCTTGCTTTAGACTGCCCTGGAACATACTATGGAACGCGTCGAGCGTGGTGGTCGAAATAGAACCCTTTCGAATGTAATAAGCTAGACTCATCTTGAATTGCCAGCGAGGAAAATGAAAATTCTAAGGTAGCGGTGCGTTGCAGGAAAACGTTGGGTGACGTAAAATGGCTGTCATCTTGACACTCCTGTGTTAATTTCAATCAACTCGAATGATTCAAAAAAGGGGAAGCTTTAGCTTCCAATGGAAATACCAGAGAGTACGAGGTGTGTTTGTAATGAAGGTTTCCGTAGTTTCATTGGCGTTTATAGCTGACCTGCACTAGCAGCGGGACGGGAGAACAGACAGCTCAGACTGTCTATATCGTCACTTACAAATGTTTTAGAAAGCACAACTGATAATTTCCGGTGTAGTGTGGAGCAGTTTAATGTCAGAATTACGCAAATGAAGACTTAACTTAATTCAAAAATAATACAGCCAATATGCGAAGAGTTAAGCCCTTAAGAAGGAAAATTTAAAATAAACCGTGGTGGGGTGGGCTAAAGAGTACGTGGATATTGTGTTCTGCTCAATAGTATCTAGTTAATCCGAACATTGTATAACGTCCACTGTCCTGAATTAAACACTGTATATTATATTCATGCATGAGCATACAGGGGGATCAGAAGGCAGTGAGAACGCCTACAGAAGATGGAAAATTAACTGTTAGATGCTGGCAAAATTGGCGAGAAATGGGGCTTTTTAAAATGTAAGTAGATCTTAAGCACATTCCTTCTGCAGGCTCAGTTGCGGATTAGGGTTGTAAATGCAAGCAGAGCAGTTTTCAGAACGTGCAGCCGCTTTATACTTTCGAACTACTCTTCAAGTCTTTAGGGGCAAATAGGTTGTTAACTTCTATTAAATGAACTTCATTTAGTGTTAATCGGCGCTAAATAGACACAGGCCTGAATTTAAAAAGCCGACATCGTTGTCACGGAAGTTGAAAAATGTCCCTTACGAAGTCATTTAAAAACTTAGAAACTTTGCATATTCGGGCAAGTATAGTGCGTAGGGATTGAGCAATGTTTTATAAAATGCACTCTGAAGCGACGCGAAAACGTTAGCATGCCCAATAGCCTAAAGTAACATTCATGCCCTCAGATGATCTCTAATATTTGTGGTGAAAGCGGATTTACAGCTGACAAAATGTTAATTTTTACTTTAAAAAGAGTATCACAGTTGTTCATGTCATTTGTACAGTCGCAAATACTGTCCTCCCATTCACGTTAATTCGGTTGTGTAGTAGTAAGAATTGCGACCCAAAAGACTCAATAGGAGTTTGCTTATCCCTTGTTAGTTATCTGCGTTCAAACACATCTTCCTGCCCAATTTATTAATCACGGAGACATCAGCGATCTTTAACCTTTCACAGGGGGTTAGGTAAGTTAAACCGTGCAACTGCGATCTTCAGACCATGGTTACTTAATGCAGCAGAGAAGTCAATAAAGGCCAGAATAGTAGGAAGAATGTATTGTGTACACAAGGGAGAGGAGAATAGATGAGAGTAGATTGATTTGGATATCTCACGATCAGCAGGAGAGTCAGCTGCGATCCAAGTAGGGCTAGGCAGCAGTAATTGTTACAAGGGCCGCATGGGGATTTGAGGACGCTAAATGGCCCAGAGCGATACAGGATGCTCATTCGTCCGATTGCCTCACGTGCGTGTGTGCACCCCAGGGTAAGGGTCACGCCTTGCATTCAGACCTCGGCCAACGCGCTGTGTCGAGGGGCTGGGCGGCCAAGGCTGTACCCGCCGCGAGACCACGTCGGCGCCATCTCGCGTTTGGAGGCGGTGGGCTTCAGCGCCGCTACAAATCTACCACTAAGGATCCGACGGTAGCACCACAAGCATCATTCAGATCCTTGTGGATTCGCCTTCATCGAAGGGGTGGTGGTGACTCATATGTGGAATTCACACTGCAGGCCAGAAACATGGGCAGGCAGTAAGGCCTTGTGATTGCTTAAAGGCGTTTAGAAAAAAAGGATTCATGAAAACCTTGGTCTCACATTTCTAAACTTGTTGCCAAAGGCGAAGTTTGAAGATAATATGTTGTACTTGTGGGCTTTGGCCGTAATTGTGCAAAACGTCAGCCTCCCACAGAGTCTTCTGAGGATTTCACAACCATTGTCAGCGGGAGTTTCCTTGGTAGCGGACATATGTTCTGATTCATATTTAAATGCCTGCACAAATATTTTCTGTTACGGTTAGGGTAAGGGTTAGGTTTATGGTTAGGGTAAGGGTTAGGGTTAGGGTTATGGTTAAGATTAGGATAAGGGTTAGGGTAAGGGTTGGGTTTGTGGTTAGGGTAAGGGCTGGGGTTCGGGTAAGGGTTAGGCTAAGTGTGAGGGTAGGGGTTAGGGTAAAGGTTAGGGTTAGACTAAGGTTTAGGGTAAGGTTAAGGGTTAGATTTAGGTTGGGATAGTGATATCGTATTTAAAATGCCCCAAGTTCCTGTCTTACGGGAAGCGTTTGTGTAGGCATTTAAATATAAATAAGAAAATATTTGCGCTACCACGGAAACTCCTGTTCCATTGCCTGCCCAAAATTATGCAGAAGCAGAAACTACAAAATAAAATACTGCATCCTTCTCTTTTAAAAGGTAAAGCATGCCCCCCACAATGCGCGAACTCCTTCATATTTAGTACTATAAAGGCGGAGAAAATCAATAAATTATGGTTTTAATGACAGAAACCAAAAGGGGCTGCTGGCCTGTGGACTGGAAAATAATAAGGATATAACACTAGCTAATTATGGAGTCTTCTCATGTTTAACTTGAAAGGGCTATTTGGCAAACGCATTTTGTCGGCAATTCCTCATCGGGCCTGCATAATTAAGATAAAACAGCTGGTGAAGTTTTATTTATAGTTGTTTGTTAGGCGTTTAGCCTGAACAAATGCTAGCAACATTGGAGGCTTTCCTGAGGGGGTTCCAACGGACGTAACTAGATGGTGGCACCACCGCTTGTTACCGTTACAACATATATGATAAAACAAAAATCCGTTTTCACACCATCGGCATGCTGAGATTGACATGGAGAGGTCATTGGACTGCCGGAAGGGGAAAATAGTGTAGGCTTGGCTAGTGGTCATGGGCTGAGTACGCGGAATTAAAATCACGGTCAAGTGCACAGTGTGAGCATCGCATGGCGTCGGGGTCAGCCACGTAAAAGAGAGAGACAGAAACCACCTTTTCAAAGCAGAGCACTGGGTAAGCTAGCACTGGTTGGCGTAGGCCCTAAGATAAGTCGGCTGCTGTCCGGTAGAAAGCCTGAAAGGCTTGGTTAGGATAGACTGTGTGATTCGTATCGACAAGATGTGTGAGAATAGAACCCGAGATCGATCTAGTCTCACCCATATTTAGCCAAGCTGGTATGTGTTTATGTGCCCTCTTTTCAGACGTCTCGTTGTTAAGCCAACTGTTCGCAGAGCCTACGCCAACTGGTGCTTCTAACAGCCGAGGCAGCGGCTATACAACTAGCTAATGCAGTGCTGTGCTGTTTGAAGACGCTACGACAGGCCCTATCTCTCATCCGTGGCTGACGCACGTGTGACCATCGTATTTTATCTCTCACGCCCTAGTGACAGTCGTTCAGTCAGTGCACAGGCCAGTTTTTTTTTCATTCCGCATACGCGATCCATAACTACAACTCAGGGCCTACCCGCTCCTCGAGTCCAATGATCTCATGTGTGGACGACGATTTTCAATTATAAGACATTTATAAATCCTGTTCAAACCTCTTATTTTCCTTTTACTGCAGGTACACGGGCCCGATGATAAATTGCCGAAAGCATTTATTAGCCAAATAAACATTTCGAATTATGGACTAATTTTCCTGAATGTTCATATAACACAAAGGTATGGTCATGTCTTCTATAGGTGGGCTACAAGGGTTATATGACAACATTCCCTATATTTCATCGTCAAAACTCTGCTTAGTCAAAATAATCACCGAAATTTATGGCCATTATTCTTCTCCATCCAATTAGCTTACAGAAAACTCTCATATATACACCACCCGCGGATTGTGATGCCCTCTGCTATACAAAGTGCACCCTCTATGTCAATCATTATCAACCCCCAAGAAACCGGCGAAAGCACAGAGAACGATTAGGTATTTTCAGTGCAAATGGCGGTCTTTTTGTGGTCGATCTTGAGTCGTGTTAAATAAAATAGAGCAAGAAGACATGCTTGAGTCAAAGAAGTCTAAATTGGATAAGCACCAGGCCTGCAGTTCAAAAGCGAATTATAGAGTGGCAATTTACAATGCACAAACGAAAAGATTCTAAGACATTTTAGTCAAGATCAACAGTTCACCATTTCTGAAAGCAAGTATCTCGCTTGATACAGTTTGCTGTCTAGAACACCCAGCTCCGGTATGGCTTTTTGGAAGAAGAGCCCTGTTTCACCAGCATTCTAACATCGATCAACTTTTCCAAAGGTAGCAGACGAAGAACATAAATTTGACCTCGTTAACGCTGCGAATTCAATTCGAATTCCAATGTGTCTTCGGTCAGTACATAAACCGACAAGATAGTGCTAAATGTGGCTCGTCGACCTGTGTCCGGAACATGCTCATTGCATGGAGCAATCATAGATTAAGAAGCGGTACCAAACACTGGCAGCTCAATTCAAAATTCTTTGCGGTTTCATCGGAAGACGTCTCGGTTGCTACTGCCGTCAATGGACAGGGGATTAACCAAAAGTCAGCTAAGGAATGCCTACCTGCTTTTAGTCAGAAACCAGCCCACTTTTACCAGCATCTGACTGGCAGCTTTTAATGTTCTCACAGTGTCGTAGTCGCCTTCACTTCCCCTAACCAATCTGCTACAACTAGAAGGTACAAAGTTAATCTTGTGATACTGTGTGTACATAACCTCTCTTAACTGATGAATTCTAAAGGTTTTTTTACAATGAAAATTCTGTTTCACAAACGCAGCTCATGTTGTCACCCCTGAAGTGTATTACGGTTTGTCGTAAAATATTGCATTGTTTCGAAATACTGACATTTTTAAACTAGGGAAAAGTTCCGAAAAAGTGAAAGACCTTGCTTACTACGCAAACTTAAGTCATAAATGTAAAGGAGGCATGCCCATGCAAGAGACCAAATCATTAAAGCAGTACAAGTAGAAGTGCGTTAAAAAATAATCATTTTTGTGAAATTTTCGGTAACATATGCTCTCATACTATGCACAACGTGCGGCAGTTACTTAACAGCCCGAAGTTTGCCTGTATTTTCCGACATCGTTTAATAGATTTTAAGGCTAAGACGATTAACCCTACCAGCTACAATCTTCCATGCCCGGTTCCTTAAGGGATGGTAAAGATAAGTCTTGGGAAGGCCAGATTAGAAGGAAGAATGTATTGCGTACACATAAGTTAGGAGAAAGTGGTCAATAGGTCTAGCAGGGCGTCCGACCGTGAGACCCATGTGAGAGGGCGCCGGCGTGGCGACCACCCTGCGCGATGACCGAATCCCAAGTGTCCGTCGGAGCAGGAATTGACCTAGGACCGGAGAGCACTTCAGGAAGCTGATTGCCACGAGCGTTTCGGGACACTAATTGGCCAGATCTTCCTCGAGTGCGCCTGTGTGCCCCAGCCGCCCTAGGGCAAGGGTTGCGCCTTGCGTGCGGAAATGGGCCGAGAGGGTCGAGCAACTGGGTGACCAAGATTGTACCCGCCCGATCACTTGTGCGGCATCAAGCGTTTGAATGAAGTAGACTGTACGACCGCTACGGTTTTACGAAATTTGCTATTTGTTTTTTTGGTTTCTACATTTCTTGAGATATGTTGAACTAAGGTAACCGGACGTTCGCTTTAATGCACCCAGTGGTACGTCAGAGGAGAATAACATTATGTACACTTACACGTGGCATGGCAGTCAGTGACTAATACATTTAAATGGAATTGTCACGTGCAATCCTAAGCATACCAATTGGTCTACATTCAAAATTTCTGCCATCAAATATCTTTGTAAAATATTTCTGGTGTTTGTTTCGGACAAGATTCAGACGGTTCTTTAAATAGTGGTGACGCCTTTATGGTGATTAGTCTTTTCAGTCGATTCTCCAGATTTACAAATTCTGCACCATATCTTTACAAAAACCTTTACTATAAGGCCTTTTCCAAAATTAATCAAATAATTAGTTTTTCCTCAGGAATTCTATCTTATGCGGCTGACATCATTAATATCGGCTAGATCAGGCATGATCATAACCGCACCAAGTACAAACAAAGTACAAAAGCTGTCTGTTTGGGTCATGTTTAAGAGTTGGCCAAACATGTCAACACAATGCCAAGAGAAATTAACGTCCACAAGAAAAGCCCCAGATTAAACTGCCTAAGATCAATTAAAACATATTCCTAAATTAAGTTATCTCCTGAAGCAGCGTTTTTATAAGACACATCGACGTCGACTTGCTGCGTACTTTATCTTTTCTGAAGGTGAAATCGAGATAACTCAAGGGGAATATTTGACTTATTTATTGACTTCCCTTTTAATTGGGGATAGAACGTCTGTCGAAGATGCAAGGAGGCACTTTTCTGCGCATACTGAAGGAGTCCTTCGGTATGTCTGTTTATATTTAAGGCTCCATTCTAGGAGTGAAAGTGCACAACAGGGGGAGTGAATATATAGTTAGATTTTCCTCGTTTTGACCTTGCATTATCAAGCAAAGGATTTATCGAAGTAACCTATCTCCCTTAAGTGTTACGTCAAATGATATTGCGTCAGTGGAATCCACGGAAACAGTAGCTTAGGCATCATCACTCAATAATCCCTACAACTTGCATGTTTTCCTACAAAAACGGTGCTTATCGGGTTTTATGGGTGGAAAATAAGAATACGCAGTGGAATATACTTTAATAAATGCTGAATGCATTTTTATTTTAAGGCACTTAGTAGTTCAGAGCACAATTTTGGCGAGCGTACGCTTTCAGTAAATTCTCATCAGGCCATACAGTTACAAGAGTTTTAAATTTTAAAATCGATACCTGTATGGCCTGATGAGAATTTACTGAAAGCGTTCGCTCGCCAAAATTGTGTACTGGATTATCTAATGGGAATTTTTGCAACTTTATAACAGTATTTAGAAGTGTTGTTGATTTATATCTGTAGACTTCCTTAAGCTGTATTATCATTTAACATATTGCGGAAAACCCAGATTATCAAATTGCAGGTTTCTTGAATTTCCTGAAAAATTGAAATGGTTTCTAGGAGGTCATCTACTTCAACTTACCCGTGAACCAAATTACCGCTCTGGAGTTAGATTAGTATAGTCCGTGGCGTGAAGCGCCGCGCACACCTTCAATTTACATGCGGAATAACCTGCTTCCAGCGGCCGCGGGAAGCCACGTCGACTACATTTTTCACTTTACACTTGCTTCTAAAAATTTCCTTTTCTGCCCATCCTATTTCCCCACCTCACAAAACTATAACCGCCGTTTTTGCAGGACGCAATGCTGGAACTAGGGGTTTACGAATGGGGCTACTTTTGACGAATCCACTAACATTAAACGTGTCCCGTAGTTGACGCCATTGATTCTTCATGGAGGCCTACTCCTCCGTGAGGGGAAATATGAGTTCGTTGCCGACAGATTTGTAAATTGCCAAGGGGACCATATCGGAAACTGTGCTTTCCCACTGGACAGTTTCTGCGCACAGTTTTGATGGTTTCCTAGACGGTTGGTAGTGGGTCAAGACCTGCGTTTGGGCAGACCGATGATGGTGGCTGCGGAGTTGATTGAGGGCTGGTTAAGCATGCTGTTGATGCGCTTAGCCCAGCATTTCAGAAAGTGTTGTATTCTACCTGTAAAAAGTAGATACATCCGCGCTAAGCAGAAGAGCTAGGCTTCTGTCGATGGGACCGTAGACGGCCTTGACCGCAGTAAAGACGTTCTTCTATTTATTTTGGTCCGCGAAACCTTGGATTTCATTACCATTGCGAAACGTCCAAGCTTCCTGCCTTTCTTTCAGCCGCTGTTGCAAAAGACGGCGACTTTGGTAAAAGGCTGCCTTCGTGGCATCGATAGGGTGGTTAACGTATGCTTTTTGCTGGATCTTCCTCTCGGTGAGCAGATTGCACATCATTTTCGTCGAACCAGTCCTGGTGTTGGAGCTGTGCGCGTCCAAGGACCCGTTGGGCGGTGGATTGAACAGTGTACCGTAGATAATACTATCGCTTCTCCACGGAGGCGTTCTCATGTGCAACTGTAAAACCATCTACCCGTTCGGCGAGTTCGTTGCTGAAATGCAACTTGTTGGCAGTATTCAACTAACCTTCAAATAAAACCACGCAGGAGACTCAATGTAAGCGAGCCCCTGGTAAGTTGAAAATACACACATTCAAATTCGACTGCCGTTCTCGACGATGTCCACCACGAGCTTTAGCGGGTTGAAGCAAGGCGCTGATTCCCGTGGAATTCTAGTGAAAGTTTACTTACGCAGGATTTACCCCGCTCTGTCACCACTCCCACCCGACACCTGATGTCGAGGTAGAAGCATGAGAAAGCCGGATATGGGGGAGGGCGGAGCTGGCTGGCGCAACAAACACTTAACACGTGTACCAACAGCACACCTCGCCTCATAGTTTCCTGCATGAGAGCGCCATAATAGCCACATTAAGAATGAGCTATTTTCCTTGAATCAGCTCGCAGTTAGGCACTCCACACAACAAAACACACTGGGACAATTGCGGTGTCCAATTTATCCCGTCAGTTGTCATCTCCCAAGCCGCGATATTTAGCGTATCGTGATAGCTTAAGCCTCACCGGCTTGTTCTTAATGAGGAAAGATATGCACTGAGGGTCGGCCACACTCTTTCCCCCACCGTCAGCAACAGGCCACCGCCTAGATGATCGGTCAGCTGAGGTGGGATGGGTGCACATCTAAAAGGGAAAAAATATTCAGATGAGCATTGTATTGCTGATTGTGCAAACGAAGAAGAACAGGGTAATCACGGTACGCAGATAGCCAAGTAGGGTAGACCGCGGAGACCTTCGCATGTGGTTATGCGTGGGAGGGCGTTATTAATAGCAAAAGTGCATGGATATGAAAACTAATACTACTGAAAAATAAAAAGTAGTACTATTATCATACATTGTCAGTTCCAATCCATCGTGCACTGCTATATCGATCCAGATTTCGCTTAAAACCCTCTAGCGATTCCGACATAACAACGTCCTGAGGAAGCGCATTCCACGCTCCGACCACCCTTTTTGAAAAGAAGTGTTTCCG
>JAYGXS010000003.1:26582182-26613118 GCA_036362985.1 Ligula intestinalis | reverse complement strand
CTGGTTTTAAATTCTTTTATATACATCGGTTGGCCTATTACGCCCAGTATAATCCGAATAACAACAATGAGGTCACCAGCACACGCCGTTTTGAAAAGATTTCGGTTTGGCCTACATTTCGCCGCTCAGTCAAGAATGATTCATCATGGTGTTGGCAAGTGCAATGTTGGGAGTGTGATCTACCAGTGGTACGTGGTTTGTGTGCAGGATTTTATACACGGAGAAGGGGTGGCGTTTTGGCTGAAAATGTTGGAATTATATTTGCAAATAAAGCCTTTCAAGCTTTTTCTCCCTAATAGAAAAAACTGCCAGTAAAAGCGCTGAAGGATGCGCTCTTCCATTCTGTCTCACACGCTCAATTGGTCTGCTGGCCGACAACAGGGGAAAATGCTCGCCAACTGAAGCATCTGTAAGCATCTGTGGCATGTTCCAGATTGCAATAATTCAATACTTCCTTTTGAGAGCACATTTCTAGACGACGCCCGACAAGCTTACTGTCTCCTTCCTAACCTTCCCTAATGCAGCAGATTTTTTCTTCCGAATATTCTTTGTGCTTAAGCTTACTGTCAATGCACAAAAAGTAACACTTTATGGCCACAACGCCAATGGATATGAGGGAGCCTGTCTCGCGGAATCATGCTGGCTTTGTTGCCAAAACCACGCAGGTTCAGTCTGTACGCGCACCAGCTAAACTCCTACGCCTTGCATCTGCCAACCCCTACGAGAGGCCTCGCAATGTCCTACGTGTCCTATGCTCCCCCCGTTTGTCGCGGTTCCATGAGCAAGTTAGCTCCACCCAATAGATGTGCGCATGTCCATTTGGCTAAGTACACAGTCCAGCAGTCTCGGCTCCACAAAACCGAACACACATTTCCGCGTACTGACTCGGCGTGCATAACTCAGGCTTTGTACTGTCTATTTTCCGACAGTAAATATCTGTCCATGAACACCATTTTGCTTGACTTGTGATTTGGGTAAACCTTCTGTTTGTCGACATCACAACTTGCCACAATTGTCAACCCCGACGTGATTTGAACACGCAACCTTTTGATCTGGAGTCAGAGCGCTACCGTTGTGCCACGGATTCTGTTCAGTTGGGAGCAGTGCGTGCACTTAATGGAAACACAACCTGCTATCTGGATTAATTAGCCATGGATTCTTTTTACTTCCTATTACTAACGTAGGTCAACCTAAGTATTCCTATTGGAGAGTTATACCGTCGATTTCGACGGTATGCACCCTGTGCCTCACAGAATTGTGATACAGGGACGGTAACTTGTGCTGGATTATACTGAAAGAAAAACAAGTGAGGCAGCTACCTCACTCTCTCCCCGCTTCCTGTAGTGACTAGCTTGAGTCGAAGTGAACTCCACTAGAATCTCAAAACTGCGATTCTCGACGTCTGGAAACAGCCAATCACAGCTGCCGCAAACCTACGTCCTTAGCACGGCGACGAATAGAATGTCTGGACTCGTTCCCGGCGTGATCTGTCTGTCAGGCCAAAAACCTCCAAGACCGACCCAGCCAACGAACGCTCTCTCTCTCTGTCCACTGGCCTGACTGCTGTCAATGCTACTTGGACACTGCTGGCTCTCCTGGCTGGTCGTGTGTTCCCAAGTCAGATATTTTCCATCTATTCTCCGCTCTTCTGTGTACACAATAAACTATGCATTCTACGCTGGCCTTCCCAAGACTTCTTCACTACTAATTAACCATTGTCTGAAGATCGCAGTTGCTACGGTTTAACTTATTTACCCCCTGCGATACTCGAACTGTTCCCGGTGTCAAGGCAAAGTCAAGAAGATCGGAGATCAAGGAGTGTGCAGATGGCTGGCGCGGCCGAGGCCGCTCCTATGCGTGCCACCACGTCCCCCTGTGTTTGGCATTTCCTATCGGCGTACATCCCGAATAACACCTGCCGTGCCCTCATCTGGCTCCGTGTTGGTCCAGCGATCTTCCGCGCGGCCCATTTAGAGGGCATATTCCTCTCCACATACATCCAAGCTTACTTATTTTCTTTCATGTTTTAATTTAATTGCTCCTAAATAATATGAGGTAATCTGCTACTCGGTGTCCTATAAAATCACACTCCTATTATTTTGAAATTGTGATCAGATGAGGCTGTATCGCAGTGATCATGCACTCGAACTTGACTTGAAGTTGCATTTTGCCAGTTCCTCTCGCTTCGTTTTTGGAAATGCAGGCATACCACATTCTGGACACCCATGCACGTTTTTAAATCTCTCAGAGCCGAAGAAAACAAATATAGCAGAAAACTGTCATCGAAATATTTGAAAGAGGAATGGAATGCAGATTGAGGGGGAGAAAGGGAATTAACAAACACTTTTAATGAGGCATGAGAACTCTTTTGATTTGAAGCAGTCAGAAGAATCGAATTTGTTTGATTTAAAATCGATGAATTTCCGTTTCCGAACTCGTTTCTGAGGTGGGAAACACTTGGTTCTGTTGCGTTGAGAAGTCTCGATGTATTCTGCAAAGTTGGCAGGGATAGCAGAAAGTAGAAGCGGCACAGTCCTTCCACATTGTGCCCTATGTAAAGAAAAGTTGGGTACCACTTTGTATTTCTTTATGATCAAAATTATCATTATTATCATTATTACGAAAAAGAATGACGACGAGGATTATGATGATGGGGTGGTGGTGGTGATCGTGATCGTGATTGTGATTGTGATCATGATCGTGCTAACCAACGCAACTAATGGCAGGGAAAGAATGCTATATAAATCTTCAAAATCGTGGGTTATTTAGAAATCGATAACTCTGCCCCATGGAAAATGGTCTTGCACTAGTCTTTCGCCTTCTTTTCATTTGAGACAAATCCTCTCCCAACCAAAACTGCTAATTAGGGAGAAGTTTAACCGAAATCTTGATTTTTTCAAATTACGCATTCACTTGAGTCTTATAAAATGTGACTTCCCTAGGTGCAGTGCACTTACTGCATTACATAACGCTATCGCAGCTGTTGGCATCTAGTTTACATCGAGTTTGCATCATAGTGCTGTTAAACGGAGGTAGCAGCTGTTGCATATTGAGACAACAGGTGGCGAAATAACATTGCCAACAAAGACAGTGGACATTCGGATGGCCATTTTCGGGCCATTGACCGTAATCAAGCCAAAATACCAAGCCTTAGATGATGCACCATCTGAGTTTCGAGCCTGTTGAGCAGAAGTCCAACACTCTAACTATAGAAATTCGAGCTCGTTGACTAGTCGGTTCAGATCGGGAATATTTAAATCCGCTGGTGAACGCTCACTGATTTCTAACAGACCTCGCTCGCCTCGTTTTGCTGCTCAACGGCTATCATATTACAGGTAGATTACCATTAGCGACAAAGACAAAGCAAACTTTAATAGCCGTTTCTGGCCCACTTGCCATCATCAGTCCGTCATTCCCAACCCCAGGTGGTGCACCACCCAGTCTCCCTTATCTTTGCCGGCAATGTTCATCTGCCCACGCTAGACTAGCCACGGTGCGGCCGTTGGTGGAACGACTCCGAAGGCAGAACGAATCGAGTTTCTTCAAGGCTTACCACTTCGCTTATGACAATATGATTTATTCTGGTGTGCATTGGGGTCTTTTTTCAGTTTGAATATTTGCCAGTTATCCTTTATTCACCCTGAGGCTTTCTAGCGTCACAGGTTTCTGGCTGCAGCATTTTGCTCGAATCGGTTTGCGGAATGTATCATACTCATTTTTACATGCTCTCTGAAATACAACACTTGCGTTGGTTGCATTCGACGCAGAGCAATTTGAGCCATTTCGAGTCAGGTGACGCACGATTTGTTTCATCATCATCGGCACGCGGGGTGTTTTGAAAAAGAGACGGAAACTTCGAATTTCGCGGCGTGGTGTGCTTCAAGTTTCACGTTCAGCAGAGTACATATGGGTACACCATTTTGCACAAAAGAGCCTTCTTCGCTGCTTCATCCACTCCTGTCTTGGATAATTCAAGCAGTTTACTATCGAATAATCTCAAGCAATTTCTAATATTTCGGCTAGATTTACTCATTTCGACTCAACTATCTCGTCAACTGAGCTCTCGTACACAACTCAAGTCCATCAAGTTTGGGGTTAGGATGTGCCTCGCTATCTTAACTCTCAATCCCATACACTCATATGATGGTCAATATTTGTCAGCGATCATTAATCACGTCTTTTTTCCACCTCCTGCTTCTGGTCAAGGCAGACCACTAACTTAATCGCCAGCACTTACGTCTACTCAGGCATTCCGGTCCGCCTCACATTACTAGTCGATTCACGGCTGCAGCCATCCGCGTCTTGGTACAGATCAATTAACGTTCTTCATTCACTGATTGGCTGCAAGCCACAAAATGTGTCTATAGGCATGCAGAGCAAGGACTCTGAATAGCGGACACCGACTAAAACTTGTCTGATGAGACAGTTAGTAGCAAATGCTAACGGAGCCCCTTGTAGGCTCCTTCGCTCGGTAAAGCTCATCCAACTCAAGCAGTTTTCAAGATTTGGAGTTTGGCGTGTCTAAACGCCTATCTGTTTGATCTTGGGAGAGGTCAGAGCCAATCAACGTGCGCCATTTCACTGATTAGCTGCAGGTGACATAGGCCACGCCCGCTGAAAGTTCTTTCACTCAGTAGATCTCATCCAATCTAAGCAGCCTCCCCTGTCTTCTGATTTAATAAGTCTCGGCGCTGTTAACTTTACAAATCCGACAAAATTTCCTTTAAAATGGTTTCCTTATTCCTACATTTTAGCAACCCTACCGACTGCTTACATATCCAGAAGTTGGTTCAATTACTTTCAATTTCATAACCTGTTTTTCCTATGCTAAACTTACACCACAGCGAAGTAGTAACTTCTCCAAACCACAGATGCGTACGAAATGCTGTCCTAATTTGGGGGAGGGATTGAACGACTCTAAAGGCCGCTTTGCGAAATAAAAAGCATTCCATTTTCGAAACTGAATTGCCATTCAGATTTTTTTCCTGCAACGTGACGCCAAGTGGTTGTCCTTTTTAGCAATCACGGAAAAAAGCTCCTACCGGAAACGTTCAAAATAAAGCTACATTCTCCGTGAAATTTCTCGAATGTAAGAGGGCCAGAGGCAGCTTAAAGAATTCTTAAGGGCCCTGGAATGATTGAGGAATCATTTTGCGATGAGCATATTAGACTGAGCTGTCATTGTTCTGCCCTCCACTTGCATGTAAATTTTCTTATATTGGTTTCCCTATTTTTTCCCAGTACAGTAGTCGCCGGGTATTAAGCCCACCTCGGGCCCAGACCAAATTGGGCTTAGTAAGCGGCTGGGCTTATTAACCGTGAGCTTAATAGCCGGCGACTACTGTTTACACTAATTTTTGCCTCTTTGTTTATTTGAACTAAAATAATGAGGTCCTCAGCGTACAATGCTGTCATCGTTTTGAACGAAGTTCAATTTGGCCTACATTTTGTGACTTATTCGAGGACGATTCTTCATAATATCGATATGCGCAGTCGTTTTTGATCGTCCGATGTTATGTGGTTTTCGTGCCTAATTGTATGCACGGTGAATGAAGGAGATTTTGCTGAAAAAATTAGACGAACACTTTTGAAATACAGCATATTGCTCGTTCTCTCCATCGGCGAGCTGGTTAGAGTGTTAAACCTGCTTAGTGTGCTGTACCATCGGGCTATGGGCTTGCCTTCACGGGCTCCCTCGACACAACATGACGACCAGGCTCTGTATCCTGATCGGTGAACATTCAGTTGATATTCTCAACGGTTGTAGGTGTATTACCTTATCGCTCAGTGACCAAAGTGCCCAAGTTCGAATCCCGGGTTATTCAAACCTATGTGTTCGGCCTCTTTGCCTGGGGCATCCATTTCCACTCCTTTTTTAATCTTTCAGTAAACAGTCAAAAAGAGTGTCGCGCGGAATATTGGTTTCGCCTCCTCCAAAATAACGCACTCCAAAAGGCCATTCCTACCCCCACCCCACGTAATGCTTTAATGCAGCTTCCCACGAGTGGGGTGTTTAGTGAGCGAGTACATCCCTTCCAGCCTTTCCTTAGACTAAAGGAAGAAGAGCACCTACACCGAGTTAGAAGCGAATCAACGACCCATGCCGAAGTTCTGGAAGTGACTACGTGGGCGTCTGTATACCGGCAGCGCCAACCTCGCTAGTCTTTTCATATGACTATCATTTGAACCGCTGCGGTTTTTAGTTCTAACGAGTTCTAAAGCCGATCCGTCTCCTTCTTCTTTAATCTTCTATAATCCTCGAACTCGAGCATAAGGCTGGCAGGAGGAAACTGACTGAGCGACCGCCTGGAGGTGACTACGCGGGGCTCTGTAGGCCAGTACCGCAGATCTTGCTAGGAATCCCCTATAATTGTAATTTTGAGTGCTGCCAATATTTGGTCATTCTCGTCTTTCCCATATCTTCCATAATCCTGGAATCGGAGCAGTGGTCTATATTTGTCTAAGGCTGGCAGCGTTTGCCAGAGTACTCACTTGAATGTTCTGTTTGGCCCGGTACTGCACTGTCAGCGGCAGGATACTCATGAGGAGGCAGAGGGGTGTTCCACAGCACTCCCCATGACGTCGATACTCCGCACAGGCCATGCAGCAAGGGCAGAAAGCGGTAAGAAGGCCTGCAATTTGAGAAAAGAGAAAACACAGGGAAACAAAGAGAGGAAAACTATAACAATGAACTCAGAAAACTTAAACATCCTGGAGAGAACGGCAAAACTGGCTGAGTTCCAAATTCCCTTCTCTTCGAATTCTTATCTATCGCATTTATAAGCCAACATGGCAGCCTCGTTTTTGGTTGTGGTCATATAGTGTGGCTCATGTTTTGTTCTTTCTTTTCCACCGCATCATTTTTACTAAGATACTTTTCGTTTTTATGAGTATGGCTGGCTGATGGTGGCCATGGAGCCAAAACGTGTCATTCCTGTCTCCTTTGTCTTTCTGTTTTCTTTCTGCCTATATATTTGCAGAATGGCAGTACCAATGAAGACAAGGGAAACTGAAATGCCCATTCTGGCTCATTAGCCGTCTTCAGCAAGCAATGTTCAACACCAGAGAAGAGGCGCTGTGCTAAGAGTTCTTATCTCTCCCATACCTGTTGAGTTGTACAGCAAGTTTCTTGCGGCGAGATAGCTAGCGCCGCTTGAAAAATGGCCTGTTTTGTCTCAATCTTCGGGCGCAGGTTTTCTGTGCTGCTATGGAATCAAGGTCTATCTGGAAATCGAAAGGTGTACATATATATATAAACAATGTCAAGGAATTCTTGCAAAAGACAGGACGAAATTTTACCTGGTAGTTGAGCATATTTTTGGACAGGTTCTTCTGATCAACTGAGTGGATCTTATACTGATAAAGCTTTTTATTAAGGTAAATTGCCTTTTTATTCCATTTTATTGAGAGTAATAGGCAATAATTTTGACTAAATCGAGATCAGCCTGAAAACGAAGATATTTCCTATGCAACCAATTATGACAGACCCAAACATTTTTATTTAATATGTATAAGGCTGCGGGAGAACCCTAAAAAAGTGAGAAAATGTTAAGACATATGCCTTCCGTAACCAGAAACGTTAGTCCGAAGTTGCTCAAATGCACGTGCAACCGAGTTTATGCAATCGGATTTATTCTCAAAAACAAGATACCAAACAATTTCAAAAAGTAATTGTTGCTAAAAAGTGACGTTTTTGGCACAAAATACAGTAGCAAAAACCTTTTAATCGCAGTTTGTTTTACCACATCAACTATTTGGAAAGTAATCAAAACTGTCAATATATTATCGCTAAGATGAAGGTAAAACCAAATATTGTTCAATCTAAATCATAGAGAAATATACTTATGTACAACATAATTTCTGCTTATGCGTAATTTAGAAACAGAACAGACATAAGAATAAGAATAAGAATTATATCGAAATTATAGTATATTTGCGGCCATTCTTTTTTGCATTCGCAAGCTTACAATGGAGGCTAAAAGTAATCGTCTATGATGTAAAATACTCCAGTATAAAGATAAAAGTGAACTATTTTAGTTCCAGTCAAATATTATCATTTATTTTCAGATAAATTCAAAAGCTTGTCAGTATTTTTCATTCTATTTTGACATTACTTTGTAGAAATAAAACATGCGATGCTATTTGTTAGCTGAATATAGAAATGATTTTATGTAATAATACAGCATAGAAAGATTTTTATTAAGCTTAAGACCAAAAATATCAGAGTTATGTTGCGGGCATTCTTTTTGGTCGACAATATGCTTTGTTGTTCAGAGCACTTTTTAACTATGTCTCACATGGCAGGCATCGATATCCAAGAACTTCTGTTCGGTAAATTATTTTTATAGATATTTTATTTTAAAGGTTTTGATATAAAAATCAGGCAGAAGCTACGTTTATGAAATGGAGCTTGAAAACACAGATCTTTGAACAATTTCCGGCCAACCAGGGAATAATCATAATTAAATAACGGTACTAGGTCTAAAATATTTGCCTAAGGAAAAGTTAGTTTGCTGTAAAGGAAGCCGTTAGGTATTCGATTAATGTTACGATAAGATTCACTTTTCTGTTCTGATTTATAGCTACTTTTTAAATCTAAGAATGTGACTGTTATTGACAATATTTGTATTTTTCTTTAAAAACAATTCTTACTCTTTATATTTCTTGTTAAATAACAAATGTGCCTAAGGTTTTTAATGATTATTTCTACTTTTTCATGCATGCGTTAATGCTGATTTGCGAGTGATTATCAATCAGTCGCAAATTTCGGCCCTTTGCACGACTCCTCTGCCGTAAACTGGCAGATAGGCGAGCACCGATCAGTTGGAGAATACACTAGTCCCGGGAAAAGGAGCTTATGTAGACCAATTCATTTACCCCTAGTTCCAGCATTTTGTCCCGCAAAAACGGTGGTTGCAGAGATTTCGGGGGGTCAGGAAATAGGATAGGCAGAGAAGGAACTTTTTAGAAGTAAGTTTGAAGTGAAAAAATGTAGTCAAAGTTGTTCCCCGCGGCCGCTAAAAGTAAGTTGTTCTGCATGTAAATTGAAGGTATGCACGGCACTTTGCGCCGCGGACGATATTATTCTTACCCCAGAATGGTAAGTTGGACCTCATGTAAGTTGAAGTAGACGACCTCATAACCGTCATTTCAATTTTGCGGGAAATTCAAGAAATCTGCAATTTGATAATCGGGTTTATCCGCAATAAGTTAAACGATGATACAGATTAGGGAAATCTACGGATATAAACCAACAAAACTTCTCAATACAGTAAAAAAATGGATTTAGCATTTATTAAAGCACATTCCACTGCGTGCCCTAATTCTCCACCCACAAAACCTTATGACCACCGTTTTCGTAGGAAAATGTACAAGGGGCAGGGGTTAATTAGAAGGCCTACATAAGCAACTGTTGCTCTCGACCGGCCTTAGTGTCCTTGGCACTCACATTCAAGCCACGCCGCAAGGCGGATTATAAGTAAGGCAGAAGGGGATTACAGACAAATACAAGGGAGACTAGGATGGCCATTTCTGGCATACTAGCCGACGTCAGCCCGTCATACCCAACCCCAGGTGGTGCCCCATAATGTCCTTCTGCCTATATCATTAGCCGCCTGACGCAGTTGCTCGAGAGTGAGCTCCAAAGGCACGAGGAGAGACGAGTGTGTCTAGTAAATGATCGGTGTTCACCTACCTGCCACTGTTTATTCCCGATCAAAAGATGGCAAGCCAACAAGCCCGTGGCGTGGGCGAACCTCAGGTGGAGCACGAGTATATGGGGCAACACTTGGGGTTGCGTATGACAGGCTGACGACTGCCAATAAGTCAACAGTGGCCATCCTAGTCTTTCTTTTCTTTTTGGTAATGTCCTTCTGTCCATAGATTTATTGCGGAGGGGAAGAACGACAGAAAATTTGGGTAGATTGATACCTTCTGCTTCGGTCTTACTCTGCTTTCATTCAACCAATCATAACAACGACTATCAGCTGACATCGGAAACATAAATATACGCTTGAGTCCGGCACAGATTATCCGCACACTGGGTCTAGCAGTTGGGTCCTAAGCACTTGATCGAACCAACATTTGTAAGTGTTTCGCTACTTTTCATTCTCTGTCACTGCAGATTGAGTAGAAATTTACTCAGGAATGGACGCACATTGATTTACTGGCTTTCCGAAGCAAACCAGCTCCGTATGAGTGAGAAAGCTCATGACCAACCTAGACCCAGTGTGTGAAATATTTGCGCTGTACTCGAGGGCATGTGTGTGTTTCCAGTCAGGGCTATGCCTGACCGAGTGATGGCAGAATAAACCCGAACCAGACTGCGTTAGTCTACGCGCATTTTTGGCATCCCTACTTCTGCAATCATAAATTGGTCAACTTCGGTCAACTGGTTGGTTGCTACAAAGTAGAAGCCATGCGTTTGGTGATATCTTCCTATATGTTTAAACGTTGTTAAACTATTTACACGCTTATAAAAATTTCAAACTACATTATCCAGCATGCTTCCTTTACTTTGCATTGTAGATTACGCAGGATTCACTGGAATAATGTACGTGAACACTCCGCAGTATGTGAGCCCTCGTCCGAAAAGAACCGAAATTTACGAAAAATTTATAATCATTCACAAACCTGTTCCGATTAATGGAACAAAGCTGTGGAATAATACTAATAATGACTTTGAGCGAATTTAAAAAATTGAAGAAATATTAAAGGCATTGTAAAGTAGTTTGAAAATATCAACGTTTCTAGAACACCTGATAATTCTGCTAGGGTCAAAAAACGTTGAAGATGTACAAAAAGCCTGGTAATGGAAAAAAAATCGAGTGCGTAAAACAGATTATTAATATCAACGTTCTTTTTTAAGTTTACACCTCAATAGCCCTTAATTATAAGCGTAACATTAAATATATCAGTTAGCAGACGGCCTACAGTTTGAAAATGGGGTAACAGTCAATTACGTGGATCACCCCGGAAACCGAACCCCTAGAATTCTGTAATACGGAACCATTAGTACTAGGAGTTATACAGGTTAAACAATACAAAGGCACAGGAGAAAAAATAAAAAACAGGAAATATTAGATACAAATATTATAAAAAGTTGATAAAAAGCAACGACCAAACATGCGATACGTGAAAAATAAATTTAAATTATCGATTATAAATCAAATGAATTAGATTAAATTAATAAATAAAATAATAAATTAATAATAAAATGAAATAATCCTTACCGCTTTGCCCTATTACTGAATTCTGGAGGTTTGTTCTCCGTGGTTATTCATATAATAGAGAATTACCGAAAATAGATTCCAACATGGATTCACGAAATAAAGCTTAATGTTTAGCGTTTTATATTGTTCAAGATGCAACTGACTTCGGCAAACAGGTTGTCACTGGCGATCGCTGATACCAGCGTCAAATATGGGAGATTTTTTAGAAGGCCATATGTTGTCTGACTGGTTAATAACTAATAACTTTAATTATAATTATCAGATGCTGTCGAAAAAATACAATTTTAGTGATTTTAAGAGAAATTTCATCTCGTCAAATTTCCTCATGGATATTTGTGGTGTTGAAGTATGATTTGGTTCAGTTAGTTCTCACGATTATGGTGATAACTTCACATTTTTGAATATTTTAAATCGATTTCCCATAACTGTTGACTATGTTCAAGGCATTTTTCGAAACATTCAAACTAAGATATTTCGGAAAAGCATTTATTAAGGTATTGACTTATTGAACATTCATTCTAATTTGGATAGCCGTTTTATTAACATGTGTACACTCACCGATGTATGATAATACGTCGACGAAAAAAAGAAACTTTCAAAATTAAAGTCGGTAATCAATATTCCTTGAAAAGTGTTTTACATTGCTATTTCGCAGAGTGCTCTCTGCTTATTTCAATTTTGTCCACCTTAAGTCAATGTAAAAATTGAAAGGTTGCTGGACTTTTACACTTCTCTGAATATTAATATTATTCTTCTGCTGCAAGTGAACTCATTGCCACCTTCTGGAGGACCGTTACGTGGTAAGTTCTCGCGCATTGACAAAGAGCAGAAAAATGTTGGAACATTCAAACGAAAATTGTTAGTAGATATGAGTGTTAGGTTTTAGGACATGAAATCGTACAGGTTTGCTAATCTGACTCCTATAAATTAACATCCTGCCTGAATCTGCTTTTGACTGCTTTTCGTGGAGAAAAAAATCGATTTTTAATAGTGGCTAGTTTTTTTCGATAACACTATCGAGTTAGAATTGCGCTTTTTTTAGTAAAAGAACGTGCGTGGATGCGCCAACGTAATTTCTTCTAGGAAAAAGCGCGCAAAAATATCCAACCATAAGGTAACGGAGATTCGCGCTGAAATCGGTCAACATTCTGACTGCTACAATTACTTTTAAGCATGCATCGTGGGCAAAATGAAATTTTCTGGCATAGGTTTTAGAAAGATTAAAAATCCAGCCAGTTTGCTGTCCAAAGTTAATCGTCTTAATTTTCCTCATCAGGCACACATATTGTGCGTATCCTGTTTAAGTGAGAACTTTTTTCCATGCAGTAAATGATCTTACTTGTGTATTATCGTAATCAAAATAGGAGTTAGTAGTGTACTGTAAATACGCTATTTTTATTTTGCTGTTGTTCCTGGAATAGAAGCTCAAAAGGTCTTGTACTAAAGTAATCTGCGGTTTTACTCTTGTTTATTGAAGGAAAACAGGCATGATTTGGGTGAAATCGGAAATTGTCGAATATCAACGTAATTTCTTATGCTACTTCATATGACAGCAATAACCGCTTGTTTTTGACCATTGTGCTATAAAAATATATTAACATCAGCCTGAGATGTTCCGTTAAATGCCCTTTAAAACCGTATAATCGTATCGTTAGACAATAAAAATCCAGGAAAAGCAACTCTATGGAATTGCATTTCTTTTCAGAAACAATGAATAAGTTCAGCTTTAAAAATATTTTGCCGATTTCTGAGGTTATTTGTCACGAAAGGTTGTAATAAACCTGTTTGATCGTATTTCGTTTTGCCATAGTGAGCTTTTGGACCGTAAACAAAATACGAATATTTTACCATGGAAATGAACGCCGAGAACAATCTTCATGAAATGTGGACATTTTGGCAGCATATTTTCTTGTAAAATGTAGCTCCCACCAATGTGCACTATAGATCAAAAAACGGACAGAATATTAGCCATTTCCGCATAATTTTAGTGTTTATTTGGTTATTCCGCTGAGCATTTTTTATATTAGAATGGGACCTAAAATTAAGCATATCTTGCAAGAATGTTCAAATATAAGAAGAAACGTTTTGAACTTTTAGTAAAGTAATGTATCATTAATTTTAAGGCAACCATAAACTGGTCGAAGTTTCCTGTTTTTATTTTGACGGTACTTTGGAAAAAAAGAACGTATGCAGAGATTCCTCACATGGGTATAAAGTTGAATAGCTTTTTATAGAGGTAACTTAGTGTGGCATGTTGGCCACTTGATATTATGTGCATTTATATCCGATTATTGTGCTAGACCTTCATTTTCCTCGGCAATGAGTTTCCATGCTTGCTTGACTCTAAAAATATGCCCAAATAGCCATTTTAATAGAGCATAATATCAATAAATTCATTTCATCGGTAAATTCTTATGAGAAATGTCTTTTTTGGGGTTTTGATTAAAATATCGAAAGGAATCAAAATTTATTTTAAAAAGGCTTAATACACAGCAATGAGTTCGGCGATGATACCCATTTAAGCATTCACGAAGTCCAGATAGGCGAACGAACGTTTTAGATTAATTCATCATCAGGCGTGTATAATAATAAAAAAGGGGTAGAGTTATCAAAAGTTTAAGCAACCAATCAACGGTATTTGAGGGGGCAGGGGGAATTGCTAAGAGATCAAAATGGGATAGGGGGAAGGACACACCTGATGATGAATTAATCAAAAAGGTTCGTTTGCCTATCTTGACTTCTTGAAACAGTAACAACATGAAGTATTCGCGGGACATTCGACAACAACCTGAAACTACTTGTAATTCAATGTCATAAATATATATAAAGAAAGCTGACAAAAACATTATTTTATTATACAAAAGGTAGGTTGTTTACGATTTCTCTTAAAAGTTCTATTTTTATTTATCGTTCACATTTACAGTGACTTTTCACGTCTTCAGGGTTTACCGCTTTCTTCAAAAAACTTGGTATTTTGCAAAAATATACCACTTCTTATATTTCTTTTGATTTTTAGATTCACTTAAGTTTGTTTGGTATTATTATGTAATTCAGTTTGCGAGATATTATCAGTCTTTTGCTAATTTTGCCATTTTGCATGATTTAGGTTAGCTGCTGCTGCTCTAGTTTTAACTCTAACCTTATCTTTTAAAACCCAATCCTTCTTTCGCCTGAATTAAGCTAAAGCTACTTTATTAAGAAAGTTTTCTGTTCCCATCTCCCCACTCCACTAGTTAACTTGCACTCAAATTTGGCATGGGATAAAATTGACCGGTAGAGCCTTGAACTTCAATTCGGTAAGGAGAGCTTAGAAGTATCCCAAAAAACCTGTAACACGCAAATTATAGTAACTTTGGAAATATTTATTTTGCATGCAGCAGTAGCAAATAAAAACGACCCTTATGTCTACGTTGAATTGCAACCAAACATAGTTTTAAAATCTTCCTCGGGATAACATGTATGAATGACGGTTGATGGTTATCGAAGGTTCCGTAAGATAACCAATACCTGAAAAAAAAACACTTTTGCGTGTAGTGACCAATAAACTTGCGGTAAGTCTAACAGTTTCACTCTTTTTTCTTACTCCTCTGCGTTCTTCTGATTGCCGCTAGAGACTGCGGCAGAAGCTTACAGGATTGAGCATAATTTTGCGGAATTAGCTCCAACAACAAAAGTGTTTTTAAGCTATGCTAAGGTGACGATAAATTCTTATGCAAGAAGCCATATCAATGCAGACAAGGGCGAGTGAAATGAAAACTTCTGCATCATCCGCAGGCCATAAACAGGCTCAGCTTTTTACACAGTCTGGCATCCCAGCATGTACTTCAGCCATAGAAGCAGTTAGTTTACAACAAAAGTAGGTGTGCCGTTGTGTGGAGGGTTGGATCCCAGCTTGAAGACTAGAGAGCCCCGACAACACCTACTATTCTCTCAAATGGCCACCCCCTCCTCCCAACCCTAGGTGTTATACTAAACCTTTAGCACGCTCCTTTTAGGCAACCAAGTACTTACTTAATCGAAAAACTACAGTTGCGTTAACTGGTACGATATCAGTAGAAGCAAAGGGGCCCCTGACACTTACAGTATTTCGGGTCCTTGCCGCAATCGCACAAGGCATCGTGCCAATCACGTTCGGCCGCTACTCCCTCAGTTCCCTGCGGCAATTCCCTGTCGGTTTTGCATTCCTCCACCTCGGCCACATCCGCCTTTTGACCTTCCTCCGGTGGCTCGGGTTGCTCGGTGATTACCACAACATCAGAGCCGTTGGCGGTGTCCTCCGCGACTGCCGGCGCTGTCGGCGACACGGAAGCAGTCTCATCTGACTTTATGAGTACGTCCACAGTGCTGGTCGCCGCCGGTGGGTCCGCCTTGTGGGCGCAGGTTTTGACGTTTGTGGACAACGGTGACAGACGGTAGGACTTCTTGGTCATGGCAAATGCAGTGTGTGTGCGCAATCCACCCAGTGGTGCGCGTGATGCGTTTCGTTTTATATATATATATATATCTACGTGTGTGTGTGTTCGTACGTCTGCGTGGTTGGGTAGCTACAGGCTTCACGCACTGACACACTCAGTCCATCGATGCAGGGCATGGATGTGCGTTGGTGAGCGGTAACCGATACTCCGAGTGCTGTAGAGACCGAGTAGGCTCGCTGGTTGCCATCACGATGTCCGTACACAAAATGTCAAAAAAGGCACGCACAGTCGCCGAAGAGCACAGTATGTCCCAATACCGGAACAGTAAGTTTGCATCCCGCGATCTCAGTGAGAGCCAAGTTCTTGGGCGTGGGGTTGTATTTGGCACTCAGAGCTCAAAACAGGTTAACTGCATCAAAAGGCAGCAGCACAGAAGAAGGCGATGTAAGTTGCTTTCTATGTGCTCCAGCTGGGTCTCAAATTCTGCAACCTAGCCTTCGGCTTAGAGTGGTGCAAGCAAAAGGAATTCGGAAGAGAGCCACGCCCAGAGCGGTATAAGACATGCTGCCACATTTATTTCAAGATTATATGGATTCGACAAAGGCCAAAACTGTCAGGCTTCCTTGGTCGTCACTGTCAGCTATAGTTAAATTAGCCAACCTGACTGCTTCCTTTTAAGGAGGTAAGGATAACAATGCTGCAAGCTCCGATTATCGATTGACAGCTGTGGGATTTGCTGCCTACTCGGGTCCTCGCACTTTTGAATTAAGATTAACAATATACGGACCCGGCTATATCTTCAACTTCGATGCGACTGAAATTCTCGCAAGAGATGGCAGCTGCATGAACCGCAAACTGTTTGAGTCACTGTTCTGTGGTCCGCAGTTACTTAACGCGTGCGCGATTAATCAACTCTCCATTTGAAATCCTATGACCTTTCCGGGGCCAGATAACTGGTCACGCAGGGAGCGCACGGAACAATCAACTTACTGTGTTATGCTCACGCTACTAATCTCCAATGATTGTCAAATGCCAAGAATTAACGACTCGGATGTGGACGAACCATCAATCTCCACATCAAATCTGAGCTCCCTCCTCCCCACCCCCAACTTGACTCTTATTCCCCAGCAGTAAAAACTGAATTCTTACATTTGTGGCGTGTGAGAACAGAAGTTAAATACACCGCATTCAGCAAAAGCCTGGTATTGCCTAAAGTCACCTGGGAATCATATTTTTACCATTATTGAGGCATAAGTGGTCTTTATTTATCCTGCTATTAGTTTCTACGACGATATTTTGTTGAGCTGAGTACAAGTTGTCGAGCGCTTCTGTGGTGCCCGGACGTACGGGTATCCTTGAAGACCTTGGAGTGCGCTTCGGTAGAACGGATGATCGACGAACGCCAGGTGAGGTTGCTACTGAAGGCCTTTCTCGTCATATATCTTAGTCGCATCCACATAGATCTCATCCACCATAGAAATATACAGATAACAGAAAAAAAATAAAGTCTTGTGACTGCCAGCGTTTAATTGACGTTTATTTTCAGAATACACTTGTGGCTACAATTCATTTTGTGGTTATACCGACCAGTCTAGTCGCTTTATCGTAATCGATTTTATTTTTTTAGTTTTTCATACACGTTTTCCCATCTTTCTTTTGTTTTTTAACAACCAAACGGAAGTTTGTGCAGCTTTTCACTTTTTTCGTATTGAAGCTGCTTCTATTTTTAGTACCTGTGTTTTGATTTCAGCTTTTTGCGCTTCTCAATTTAACAGATCTTCGGGAGACCAGTGAGGCCGTTGGGTAACCAGGCAGTTGAGCGGGACCTGTGGAGAAACTCCGAAACTCGACACAAATGTGACGAACGCTCTCGACTGGAATGCACGCATCTACCTATATATGACTTTTATGAGCAATTTTTAGGCCTGGCTGCTCGGCTGCCGATGCGATTGTGGGGTAGAAAGTTTGCAACTGCGATCTTCAGGCCCGGTTCCGTGTGGGAAGAGAAGCAGTGTAACGTCAGGAATAGTGTATTCTGTTCAGAGGTAGGGGAGCGTAGGTTGGAGAGAGCTGGCTGTCGAACGAGTTTGCACTCGCACCTGAGCGGGGTAGTGTCCGAAGTTTGTGTACCTGATAGTCCTCACAGTAGGTCTTGTGTGAGTCAGCCACAGAGAGATGATTGGCCAGACCAGATTGGGGCGTGTGGGCTAGTGCATGCGTAGCTGCCAGCAGTTGCAAGAGTTTGAGCATAAGCGCAGTCTGCGGCACTTGTGATTGGCTGTCCCAGAGGTGGATCGGACTTCAATCACGTGACCTCATGCGTGACGTGGCGCGGGAGGGGGAAGGTGTTACAGGGTCACTGTGTGCGCGCCCAAAAGGCTCCATCACGGCCTCTATTGTCGGCACAAACAGGATGAACCGCCAACGCTGTCTTTGCCAGGTTCATTTGTAAATATGTCTCTTATGGTTTGCATGTTTCGTCTGCCTCAATTATATAAAATAACTTTCTCTCATCGGGCTCGAACTATAATTACGCAGCCTCCTAGGCTAAACGGTATCCTACGGATGTGGTTACCCCCAATCCCACTCCAAAGTCACCGTTGAATGTTGTGCCCGATGCCTACGAGAACGGTACGAGTAGAGCCAAGCCCTTTCTGCACTTTGAGTTCTGATCTGCCGAAGAATTGTTGAGATGCTGTTTGCCGGTGTAGGATGGGAGCGCAAGTGTAAACCCATCCGTGAAAAACACTACATCAACCGGCGTTTTGATGTCACCAAATCGGGGTTTGAGTTTTACATGGCTCAACGTGAAGTTTTGTCGCATAGCGTACGGGCTGAAACCCATATAAAATGCGGAAATGTCCGAAAGATGGATTATTGCACATAAACTGGTATCAACACATGCACGAACGGAGAAGAAGAAGAAGAAGAAGAAGAAGAAGAAGAAGAAAAAGAAAAAGACTCGATTGCTGGGACTATACTTTTATTCGCCTGACGTTTCGAGATCTCTCGCGGTTTTATCATCCGTGACATAAACAGAAAGCAGTAGCAGATACCCGTTTCCATAAATTTAGATTCTGTTCGACGTTTATATCAAAACCCTTAAAATAACATATTTCTTAAAAATATTTGCCGAAAATTAAAATTTTGGATATAAGTTCTGATGAAGATGGCAATGTAGGTAATTTTTATAAGTTTCTTGAAATACCAAAACATACTATCGAGCGAAAAAACGTACACAATATAAATCTGATATTGTTAGGCCTAGGATCGATTTGAAAAAATCTTTCTCGTATAGGTTACTTCTCTAAAAATCAACTACATATTCAACGGATGAATATCTGTGCATGTTACCTCTCTTCAAGCTAACAACAAAATGAAAATAGAACATTTTGACCAGTTTTTTATTTGCCCAATACTTAATGATAAAATTGTGGTCGGAACTGAAGGAACTTACTTCCTCTTCATACTGGGACATGTTTGCCCTATTTTGTTACTTTTAAGCTCCACTCTTTAAAAATCACTTTAATACCATACTCAGCAGATTAATATCTGTGCGTCTAATTTTTTTCCAAGATCAAGTTAAAGTGAAAATGTAGAAGTTTGACCACCTGTTTAAATTACCTGAAATCGAAGATATAATTTTGATTTAAACCGAAAGAACTTACTTTCCTCTTCATACTGGGGCATTTTTCGCCATATCTTATGACTTTTAGGCTCTGATCTAATGTAGCAAAAAAGAAAAAAGAGTCACCGAATATAGACTGTCTTCCTTGCCTTCTGCTTCAGAGACTGTCATGCGTCAGCATCCTACACCGACATGCCCTGTCGCTTAAAACAAAATCTGTCAAGAACATCATAGCCATATCCAATCTCCAAGGCATATGCCTATAGGTTTGAATGCTTGGCATTCAGCAGAGATGTTTTCGTGTAAAATAAGATGCTCCAGGGTTTTTAGTATCGCAAGTGGGCCAAATTCCGTCCCTGGACTGATGTTTTGAACTTACCTAGGAGTCGCACACAAATCGCTTGTTTCGGGATTGCGTTTTTTCACACTGCTGCTTACACTAGACTTTTTTACTTGACCGCTGGAAGAAAAAGCCGACAGAAAGCAGGGCTTAGTAGTCAAGGTGATCATGCAAATTACTGACACACGTTCTAGCGTTCCGCTCCACTTGTACTGGATAGAAGACTGAGCGTTTCCATATCAACCCGTCGGGACAGGCTACTTTCACTTGCGATGCGGTAGAAAACTGGAAGACACAAAACGTATGTAAGCAACCTCCTATCTGCACAGTTGAACACGCAAGAGGGATCTTATTCTATAAAGCGAAAGCGAGACTGCGTGCCCATCGGCAGTAGACGAACTTGAAGAAGAAGACGAGAGAGCGCGAGCGAGATACACTTTATCTTGAAAATATAATTCCAAGAATTTTCAGCAAAAACTTCCTCCACTCATTGTGGATAAAATTAAGCACACAAACCACATGGTACCGGGGGATCACAGTGTAAAGTATGGCGAGTGCTGCATGAAACATTCTGCAATTTGATAAAGACCGGTAATCACTCACAAAACAACATTAAGTGGGGTTGCGAGACTGTTTATCATGCAGTCCAATTTCAATTATTTTCAGTCACGCTAGAATACCGAATCTGTGACAAGCTTCTTTTTGACCGCTGCGAAAAAGTTGATTCTGTAAAAAATGGTTGCATAATGGAGAGCATAAAATGGCAGCTTAGTTTCAGCAGCTCATGTCGCGTGTCGCCAATATCGCAGAAGCTAGCATTCCCTGTCTTTTACCAGGCAGACATATCACTGTGGATTAAATTAGTAGGGGAAACCTTCGTAACTGCTATCTTCAGTCCTGGTGCCGTATGGGAGAGAAGAAGTTAGGCACCAGGTCTTAAGGAATCGTTCATTCTGCACAGCAGGAATGGAGATTAGGTTGGAGGAAGTTAACACGCCGACAGGCCTGCATCCGGCCGCGAGGACCGGCATGTGAGGTGTGAGAGCGCGAAGTCGTCACAAGCAACTAAAAAGTGGCCTTTGTGTGAGTCAACCTCAGGGAGAGGATTGGCCAGACTGACAGTAGGCCTACATGTACGTTGCACGCAGATTTTGACCGCTACAAGCTCGCACATATACAGAATTAACAGGAGCCCGAATTTCCCAGCCTTTCACGGGCTTTCAAACTTATAGATTGCATCCTTATTATAGATGCTGCATATCCTGCTGATACGGCAAATTTACCATTGTTACCAGTTGAGGGTACTAGTTTTATGTGAGTGCTGGGCGAATTCGGTTCAGCATCATCAGGTGATCCGTCCAGCTATAGAGTTCGTGACCCAACAGATGAAACGTCTTTAAGGTCGCAGTACGGTAAAAAAAATGCTGTGCAATAATTGTACTACTGAGTTTTAAGACAAAACAAGACATCACAAATAAGTAAAGCATGCTTTTCACAGTTGCATTTCTGCCTTGTTTCTGATTTATCATACCTGCATCCACTTATTCCTATTGACGCGTCTTCTCTTACTAAATATTAAAGTGTGTGTAGTGTGGAAGCCTACCTTACTGACTAATGCCGGCTCTGTTGCCAAGCTGCGCAGGTTCAGTGTCTACGCGCGCCGGCTAAACTCCTACGCACTGTGTCAGTTTTTGTTTGCTGCGCACGCGGCAACCATCGCGCGAGACACGGACTCCCCCACTGGTGTCTGTCCTTGGCGTTCACCAATCACCATCAAGGCGGTCATGCAGACAAGTCTTCGGCGACTGACGTTTGACTTACTCGGCCTTCCGCCTTGGCTTGAGACGGACGCGACACTGCAGTGCTCTCTCACGATCCTGATGGTCAAAATCAACGCCAGGCCGAGTCGACCACCTTTCTACTATCTATTCTCCTACTTGTTTTGTACAGAATATAAACTTCTCCTACTCTGGTTCTCCAAGACGTCTCTATCATCTCCTAAGGAACCGGGCCTGGAATATCGCAGCCTTAAGGGTTAACCGGCGTAGCCTTAGCAACCTTTTGCGATAGTAGCAGTCCATTATCAACATCACTGCGCTGACTCAACTTGCCTTCGCCTGCCAAGCTTTGCGGGCTCAAGCGCGACAGTCCCCTCAAGCTCCTGATCTCCTTGCTCTTGGGCCGCCCACTCTGTTCTCTGGTTTGCCTCACGCTTACGATAAGTTTGCTACCGCGCAAGTCTTTGCTCTAGCCTCACGAAAGCTCGAGGCCAATCATTGTGCACCTTCCCCTGATTGGCTGCAGGCAAGAACGCACACACAACAACTAGTCTGAGGAGACTGCAAACAACACTTTTCTGTAGAGCCTTTTGTAAGCTCGTTTTCACAGTAGACATTGCCCAACATTTTCAGTTTTCTCTGGCTTCTGTTTTTGAAAACCCATTGTCAACTTCGCCATTTTTCGACAGGTGTTTTAGCCAGTGCATGTGTTTTATGGGTAACGATCACGTAAGTCATGCTACTGACTGTCTGATTTCAGCTTGTGAATATTGCGCAGAAAGCACGCAAAAGCTGATGGACCTCGACTCAAATTTTTACACCAAATTGCGGTCTGCGACTGTAGGCCCTTGAATATACCGATCAACTAAGAGTCATAAATTAAGTACGGTCCCGACAGTGCTTGCATTCAAGAAAATTAACAGAACAAATAAACATGTGAAACACAATCTCGGTCCTAACTCGCATGAGAATGAACACAGGAAGGTAGAGGTAGTCGCGAGCAGTCATCTCGTTCGTCGTTGGACGCCACTCGTTCGAGATCATCGGACAAAGGAGGCGAATATCGCACAGGTTGACGCATATTGAGACTATCATAGTGGTCTAAGTTAAAAGAGAAGACCATTGCCGCTGCGAGCTTAAGGCGTCGTTTCATTTCGAAGCGAAGGAGTGAGACGGCAGATGGGAAAAATAGTGCATTCTGTACAGAGATAGTGGAAAATAAGTTGTTGGAAGTTGACAGTCGGACGAACGGTCATCCGCACTCTAGAAGGGGGTGGCGTCCGAGCAGTGAGAGCGCCTCAGATCCTGTGTGAGTTAGCCTTGAATGTAATTAGCCAGACTGGACTGGGGTCAGCAGACACTCCTGCACAGATGCTAGCAATCACGAGAGGTAGCCTTCTGTTCTACTTGCATTAAATTCGTCCTGTCTGCAAACTGCCTTACGTTTTCAATACATAACACGTTTATTCGTTGCAAAAGGAAGTGGAGAATATCGGTTTCACGAAACAAAGAAATTGCATAACGATCCCACAACATATTGATGGAATTCTACATGATGTTGTACACCTCCCTGGGTCTGAACTGCATGAGCGGTGGCATCCACCATAGTAAATATCCGTATTGCCTTCTTGACACGATATGACGTGTAAGGAGACAGAAATCCGGAAGAAACAGTTACATTTCTTTTTCTACTAAACTCATAGGTTAAATAAGTGCATCCCCCAGTCATTTATTGGTTTGAAAAGTCGGCAAAAGTAGCTTATGTAGGCCCACTTATATACCCATAGTCCCAGCATCTGTCCTCCAAAAACTATGTTTATAGAGTTTAGGGGGTGAGGAAATAGGATAGAAGGAGAAGGAAATTTTCATAAGTAATTGTTAAGTGAAAAAATGTAGTCGAATTTGCTTCCCGCGGCCGCTGGGAGTAATTTGTTCCGCATGCAAATTGGAGGTGTGCGCGGCGCTTCGCACCGCGGACTATACTAATCTAACTCCAGAACGGTAAAGTGGACCTCAGGTAAGTCGAAGTAGACGATCTCCTTACGCCCATTTTAATTTTTTTGGAAATTCAAGAAACCTGCAATTTAATAATCGGGTTTTTCCGCAATAAGTTAAACGATAACACAGATGATAAAATCTACAGATATAAATTAACAACACTTCTTAATGCAGTAAAATAAGAATGCATTTAGCATTTATTAAAATATATTCCACTCCGTGTCCTAATTCCCTATCCATAAAACCCTAAAAATACAGTTTTCGTAGGAAAACATACAGGGAGTAGGGATTAATGAGTGGGCCTATAGAAGCTACTGTTGCCGAAATGTCAATTCAACAAACATTTTTTTCAGTAATTCATCCTGGGAACTATACAATTACATGGACAATTACATATGCGCGGCTTATACATTTCTTAAGCTTAATGCCACTCGTTTTCACATCCCCGTTCGGTATGTTAGGGTAACTGGGGCTGGAGTATAGGGATAATAGGGTAGGCTGAGAGCAATATTCGTAGGGGTAAGGGAGACTGGAGATCACTGTGAAGTGTATGGAGGGAAAAACTGTAATCAGGAGACGGGGTCCGGGTGTGATAACCACTCTAAGTCAGCGTTGGCCACGGAGAAAAGAGCGCCAGAATACTTTTTTGAAACCCTGCCAACTCAAGTCTTTATCAATTATGTAATTATATAGGCCCGCTGATTAATTACTAAAAACGTTTACGTGCCGAATTGAATTTCCCACTTTGGTAGAATTTATTTATTTGCATCCTGACCACCGTTTAGGGGTAAATTTTCGGAAAACGCTTCGAATGATCTCCCTCCTCTTCCTCTCGGAGAAAGGCAGCGGAATCAACCTTGAGCTTTGAGTTTTCATTGCAAAATGAAATATTTAAAGACAAGCAACCTCGGCTGACAGCCGATCCCGCGTGAGCTTATTGCGATGGGAAAAACCCTTTTCGCTGCCATTAAGAAGAAGTGAGACGCCAGACGGAAGGAATATTTATTCTATCGCAGGGGGTTATGTAGGACAAAACTTAGCAACTGCGATCTTCAGACCGTGGTGACTTAGCAGAGAAGAAGTCGATGGAGACCAGAGTAGTAGGAACAATATATTGTGTACACAGAGGAACGAAGAATGATAGGGATGATAGGAAGAATGCTTGGGAGCGCACGACCATACAGGAGAGCCAGCCGGGTCCAAGTGCCGGTTTGACAGCAGTCAGGCCAGCGGGCAGAGAGAGGGCGTTCGCTGGCTGGGTCGGCCTTGAAGGTTTTTGGCCAGACAGACAGATCACGTCGGGAACGCGTACAGGCATGATATTCGTCACCGTGCTAAGGACCAGCTTTGCGGCATCTGTGATTGGCTGTTCACAGATGTCGAGAATCACAGTCGTGAGATTCTAGCGGAATTTGCTTCAACGCGAAATAGTCACTACAATTCTGTACAGAAGTAGTGGACGTCCTGCTGTGGGAAGACTAGATGCGAAGTTTCAGCACAGGAATCTTCACAAACGTCTAGATCAGTCTTTGTGTGAGTCAGCTTTGAGAGGTGATTGCCTAGACAGATTCTGCGAGACAGGCATTGGAGTGAGAGGCGAAAGGCCGGGCCTTGCTCGAGGAATGGGCTCAGTCAACAAAACGCAAAACAATAATTTGAATGGGATCCATAAAGTGCACAGAGTATATCTAATTATAAGTCAAGGCATCTCTCCTCGGAGAATGATTACCCCGACGTTTTAGAGTTCGTTTGTTGGAAATAACGTCAGTTGCTACTGCCGCCAGAATGGAGTTTTGACTTGCGCGCCAAGGGTTTTTGAGTGAAACTTGCACAGCCTCTACCTAACTCTCCACCACGAGCCTCGAAGAAGAGGCGACACTTTGTTATCGTGAGGAGAAACGCAATTTTCTCGAATTTAAATTTACAGAGCGAAAAGAGCAGCAGCTGCCTCTTCTTTGTGTGATCGTCAGGCGAGCTAGAAACAACTGTCTGCAGGAAGGCGACGAACACCATCCAGCTTCTCAATTTTCTGCGCAACCTGTGGCGGTGCTGAGATCGGCGCCATTATCGCTGACTCGGCTTCTCCTTCGGCTGGCAGGCCTCCTGATAATTTTGCCTTTACGACTGACCACGGGAGCCGCTTGCATTTACCTCTTGCCCGTCTTTCGGTCGGGTCGATGCCTCACCTGTTAGCCAATAGCCTGGCGAGCTCACCGCGCGCCATTTCCAGATATGTCCGGGATCCCGTAAGCCGCGTGCACATGCACAGGAGGCAACTGCTTGAGGTCACTGCGTGTAAAGCCTCTAATGTTGAGCCATTTTTAGCTCCTTTCTTACAGTATAGTGTCCAAACTAATTAGTCTTACCTGACTTCTGACTTGGGATAACCTTCTGTAGTCGACGATCACTCCCTTCGACCGATTAGCTGTTGTTGTAAATCAACAATGATCCACACGAACTGTTTTGTTTACTGTGAACTTCTTGTTTCAACGGAGCCATTTTAGCTCCTTTCCTGCAGAACACTGTTCAACCTAATTGGCCTTAACTGACTTCAGACTTAGGGGAATCTTCCGTAGTCGACCATCACCCCTTCCGACAAACCATCCGGAGGCTCAAAATTGAGAAAACACTATTCAAATGGATGCAGACTCACTACAGCTACCAGGCAGAAAAATCACGCGAGGTCCGATATCTCCACGACCAGTTTACGTGGAACGGCTATCCGAAGGCATTCATAAGTTGATGCCTACATGCTCGCTCCCGGGCGACCCAACCTGAACCGGCTCATACGGAATGGCATGCGCTACCATACATTACGGTCGTGTTAGCGGCGACCGAGTGCACTGCTGTGGGACTAGGAGTTGAAATTGTACATGCGCAGGAGGGTCATGAAAATCAAGGACCGATTACATCCCGATGAGCAGTCGGGTGTAGCGTAACGCTTTTCGTGGCTAAATCGTCTTCGGAGCTACACGGGTCTGACTGGACGCATGCTTGGTTCGCGTAGACCCGGACAAAAGCTGACTGCGAGATAAGGTAATGGATTATCACAAGTGGCATCCCACGCCTACGAAGCAGGTCACGAATTTACCCTCACAGTAATGTATGTCAGTGCCCACGTCCAAAGGAAGACAAGTCGGGAATTGATTGAAGTATAAGCTTCCGATAAGACCTCGGTCAGTTAATTTATCCAAGAGGCGCAGACATGTGGTAACCCTTTTCCACACTTGTATTTATTCACAATTTTTTCGTACTTTTATTTGTGCAAAACTTTCTAGGCTGATTCTACGTGTTGCGCACTGCTCTGACTTACATTTATCGCTATTTTTTTAAGTTAGTGAACTCACGCTTGCGCGCTGCTCTTTAGCTGGTTTAAGTTGCATTGTCAATTGCAGACACCTTGCTCCTATTGGTGTTCTTCACTAGACGGTGTGGGAAGTCTATTTACTCATGTCCAGGGTATCGGGCCCAGATTGTCTTTACGTGTTCTTAGCGCGGGACAGCGTCAACGATCGTTTATTTGTGTCTTGTGGACTGACATCACGGGCGCTTGATGGACCCCTAACTCCATAACTATCGTTATTGTCAACATTTATAAAAGCCAGTTAGTGTTGTGCAAAATCTGTATTCAAGCTCGTCTGCGAGCTGGCCTCGACAATCAGATTAAAGTCACGTTTACTTTCTACTTAAACGAAATCGGTAGCAAATCACCAGGAATGACAATTGCAGTGTATCGTCAGAAATGACGCTTTTGGATGAATTTGGACGAGGTAGCTTTTGTTAGCTGAGAGGTAAAAACTGTAGAACTTTTCTCTCGCTCGTTCAGACAAGTTTTTTGTCCGCATTACGCCACCGTTAAGTTTTTTAGTAACAGACGTTTGTCAACTGGAGCACTCCTGAGGCGTTTTTTTTTAGCCGGACAACTCACCCACCGGAAAGAATAAAAGGCGCCGAATAATTGCTCTGAAAACAAGGCGAACTGCACAGCTACTGCAGTAGACTATGTCAGAATTAGAAACGGATTGTGCATGAACTCCAAGCTGCCATTCATGTATACTAAGGTTACTCTCCCAGATGTTATTTCAATAACAGAAAAATGATTGTTGGAACGGACTGACCATAGGGAGTTTGCAATACCTGAGTTTCAATTATTCCGCAGAGACAGAAGCAACCGAACCGATGGGAGCATTGCAACACTTGTAAAGAACGGCTTACATGTTTCAGAAAAAAAATCTTAACTTAAATTCTGTCTCTTAAACAACACGTCACTTTTCCGACGAGAATTCCTGAGGGCCAGCGGACGAACTGCATCTACCTTGTTTTCACGAAGTCAGCTGACAATATTGAGGTTGTGAACTGTCCGACACGGACAAGGAAGTTGCGGCAATTAATGAGTCGAACGCGAAGTGTCAAGTCATCACCACACCAATTAAGACCCCAAACGGTGACTACTGGAGCGGATAATTATAGTACGCACGCGGATGACCGCTACAAACTATAAATATTGTGCAGTCTGTGCACGTATCACCCCTATATGCGCACATCTCGGACTATCCTACGATAACATATGAATAAGGATACTAGACAGAATCCGAAACGTCAGGAAGATAAAATCTTGTTCCAGTGGTCACATATTCTTCTAAACTGCTTCCTGGAACTCGCATATTTACTTGTATCGCCAGCACTTCATCCTCTTTGCCTGCTCAATCGCATGATCTTTAGTGACCCTGTAGCGGCCTCAACCTTACACTTCACTTCACGCATGAGTTCACGTAGTTGCAGGTCTCGATTAGCCTCTGCGACAGGCAATCACAGGTGCCAAAAACTGCGCAAAGGATCAATTTTTCACGATGGCTAGCAAGTGCGCGAACACCAACGCCTGCCTTCTCCAATCCGGTCCGATCAATCACCTTCCTGAGGCTAACTCATGCAGGACTTCTTTTGATACCTGTCGCGCTGAAACATGTCGGACACTGCCCCGCACCACCATACGATAATGGACGTCAGGCGCCCGCGAAAAATTAAAGGCCGTTGAGGCTTACCTCCAAATGTTGCAAACCCATGGAGCGAAACAGCGTCTGCAGTGGTAAGCCCTGTTTGGCGAATCTGATCTCCCTTGGACTACATACTTGACCTCTAACTTGGACGCTTGACCCAAGCACGTAACGAGGACAAAATGTTGCATGCCATCGATATTGACTTTTAAAAGGCCTTCTGCATAAACTGTGCAGCGCACAAGTTCTCGGAAACCTCTTCATATGCTTCCAAAAATTTTTGACCGGACAGTCCCAAAGAGAACAAGTTGGGCGCCAGGAATCCTCAGGGTATCTGTGATCAGTGGCGTCCCATAGGGTTCAATTGTAGGTCCTACATTTTTCCTTGTTTTCGTCAACGTCTGTGTCAGAGACCTAGACTGGGAAGTTACACTGTCCGCTGACGACCTAAAATTTTGGAATGTTGTTCAAAATACGACAGATAGAAACCATTTGCAAGCTATCTTGCATAGGCTGGAAGACTGGTCAGAGCAGTGGCTTATGACCTTTGATGTTAATAAATGCAATGTTTTTTAAATCGTAAGTTGTAAAAAATTTACTTCTAACATGGTACATGATACTTCTAACATGGTACACCGCTGCAACAAGTTGGCAATCAGAAAGTCTGGGGCATGGACTACTCTTTCACTCAAACCAACACTGAACTGTACGAAGGCGACGAAATCGGCCAGGTCTGTATCGCAACGGATTACGCAAGCCTTTACGGGGTCTGACAGTCTTTGCAAAATATGTGCCCACTTAATTCGGTCGCAGCTAGAATTCGCTATAGAGCAATGGAGACCTTGGATTCTCAAAGGCTGCACCGTCTTGACGCATCGGACTAACTCGCGACGCGTATTTAGCTATCAGGACGCGCTAAAACTAGAGTTCTGAAAAGTTGCTAACTTCAGCACTGACCCGGCTGCCTCACAGACTGAGTTGCAGGCTGTGTTGCTGGCTTGTATGCACCATTATCTGTCGTTTCGAAGACCGCTACATGAAACTTTCAAACATTCCAAAAACATTCGCGGCAAATTAAGTGCGTGGTCACAACAATATGCAGTACAGTCGTGACCAGGGTAGCTCGAAAATCCGAAGAAAGTCAAGTCGTCTGAGAGAATGCCGAGGCCGACTTGAGCTAAATATAGGATGCAACCCGAACCGCTGCGTAAAATTCCTTAGATGCGCAATCGTGACTTCAAAACAGTTTTGAAAACGAGACCCAATGTCCTTTGTAAAAGGCATAGTCTACGAAATCGGTGTAGACAATACTACCGACACCAGTCCTTTGATCCCGAACCAAAGGGCATGCAGAATGCCCAGCTGACACGCAAAGCCGGAAGTCGCTGCTAAATGGTTAACGACCTAACGACAACCACGGCAGTCCACGCCCCTAATCCAACTAAATTGCACCACCACTCAGTTCACGCTGGATGAACCTGTGGATCGAGAAATCAAAAATGCTAAGGCAATGAACGAGGCATTCGGCAATTTTGAGCAGAGTCACGGGTTGTTTACTCGTTCACCGGCCGCCTTGTACACTGGGGTAGGAAATAGGTGTAAAGGAGCCGGTATCGACTATAGACTCCCAAGCCTATCAGCAGCCGCACATTTGGCATGCCCAGCAAATAACTAGTAGATGAAACATAAACTCTCCAGTGTTTTCATGGATCACGCTATGACAGAAAACATCGTCCGGAAACATGCAACTGTGGTAAGAGAAGCGAGCCCGTGGATGCTGAGACCAAATGCGCGACAGTAACTGATGAGTTGTTCAGATCACGATCGTACTCCGTGTCAACTCTGTCAGCACGTCCTGTCAACATCCGCAGCGCGCCTGCACCTCCGATCGATCCATTCAGCAATTCTCTCGTATTTTCTCCAACACTTGTTGGTGGACCTCGATGACAAGACTGCCTAGTGCGTGCTTCATGATCTCATCACCCACGTCCAGGGTGCGACGATCATCGGGTCGGTGTAACAACGCAACCAGGCCTCGCGCTTACGTGAAATCCAACATGGTCGTGCGTGGCACGAATGGGATGGGACTTCCCATTACGTCAGGGAAGTACTCAATTGCATCCTTTTTCAATCAACTCCTCCACTCTGTTGGTGTTTTTATCCAATCTGTTATCAGTGCTGACCCACAAACCTGAACGGCCAAACGATCCGACGATTTATTACGACGCATCGATGTCGCTTAATAGCTCACAGACTAGGGCCTGCCAGGGATCCACCGTCAGGTAACAACGAGCCTTCGTCGAAATGACCTCATAGCACTTGCCATTGTGACCTAACATGCTTGCTATGTGGTGGGAACATAATTAATTTGAGCAACAACGGCCTCGAGTTTACTTAAAGCTCTCCTAATCCAATCTTGTTATACGAGCACGGCATATTTTACGCAACCAGATCTTTCAGGTCTGTTTTTTATAGACAAATTCTTCGCAGCACCCTACCCGAAGGAATGCTCACCCACGCCGCTGGCGATCTCGGTCACTATGAAGGCGTAC
>JAYGXS010000003.1:26541991-26565025 GCA_036362985.1 Ligula intestinalis | reverse complement strand
TGATCACACTCAATGGAGTGCGCAAATACGAGTGATAAATGGTTCCGGAGGAGAATGGCTGACTTGTGTTCCTTGATGCGAGTCTCAAGGCGTCGGCCTGTTTGGCGAATATAAACGCAAGGGCGACCAGCGCATGGTATACGGTAAACGACTTTTATTATTTGTTCCACGGGTAGAGCGTCCTTTACTCGACATAAGCGTGTGCGCAGTGAGGTTGCGGGCTTGTGGGCAACGGAGATGCCAAAGCGACTTAGTTGCCGAGAGATGGTTTCAGATACTCCATTCATGTAGGGTAGAGAATAAAATTTCCGTGGCAATGTAACATCGCTGGGAGGGAGGTATTTGTTTTTAAATCAACTCGTAGCCAGCAGCTCTCCTACACCGCCATGAATTGTGGATAGTAAAACGGGAGAAATGCAAGTGACTGCTTGATATAGATGCAGCTTTCTCTGCCACGGCCATTGTTTCGATCGTTCCGAACGCATGCATAGCCTAGAACAGAAAGTTCTGCGTCAGGTACACAGGCCGATGCCCATGTCTCAGTTACCATAACAATGTCTGGGCGGTTGACGAAGACCAGAGTCTGGAGCGGAGGCATTTTAGTAATAAGTGATCTGGCACTTAAAACGACCAATTAAAGAGAGCATGTCTTAGGTTTCGGTGGCGGGACAGGTAGGCCGTCTCTGTTACCAGCTTCGACCAGAGAGATGTCCATATGACTTGAACTATTTGTCCCTCTCTTATTTTGAGATTTGTCTCGCCATTGGTTCTCACTTCTCCAGCTCTATTATTAGCTGTCTCATCTTTATCCGCTCTTTCAACTCGTAATCCAGCTGAAAAAACTTGCGAATGCAGACTCCGTAACGATGGTTTGCGCTCTAGCAAGAGTTTTGCCTGTGCTTCAGTTTATAAAATAACTTTAAGAGGTCGTGGCCGAGAAATTGATTCTGGAGCTGTTGGAGCCTTCCCTATTCGAAATGCCTCAAGAATGCGGAAAGACTCCCCTGGTTTTAGCAAAGGTTTGGCGTAAACTCTCATAAGACCCACGTCATGGTCAATTCGTTCTTGTGCAACTGACGAATCTGACTCTGGGGCCCCGTTAACAACTATTTTCTGCTTGCGACTCAATGGAGCATATGATGCGAGCTCACATGTTTCGGCTGAGGGAGCACTTGTATCCGGTACACTCGGTTCTGATGTACTGGCTATTGGGTTAGCTGAGTGCAAGCCCCTGAACCGTTTGGCCTACTTAGGCTTATGCCTCTTTTGAGTTATGATCTTGTCAACCTCTTGGTCCTCGCTTTCTTGTGCAGAGTCGAGCAACGATGTGGTGCTTGGATGCAAATCCCGATAATTGCTAGTGTTGCTTAAGCCGAGTGACGATGGTGTAGCCCGTGGGCTTGACACATGGTCCGATATGCAGGTTTCAGGCGTGTCGACAGACATGTCCAAATCCAAGTCAATATCAGCGTCAACTCGTTCTTGTGTAATTGTTGACGCTATCTCTGGAGCCCCTTTTACAACTTTATTATGCTTGTGACTCACTGGTGCATCTGTTGCGAACTCACGAGTTACGACCAAGCGGGCATCTGTATCCGGTACTTTAGGTTCAATGGGTCCTGATGTGCTGGTTTTTGGGTTAGCTGACTGCACACCACTAGCCCGTTTAGACTTTCTAGCCTTTCTAGCCCTATGCTTTTTTGGCTTAATGATCTTATCGACCTCTGTATCATCGCTTTCTAGTGCAGCATCGAGCAACGATGTGACGCTAGGACGCAAATCCAGATCATTGCTAATGCTGCCTGAGCCGAGTAACGATGGCGTAGACTGCGGATTTATTTGAGTTTCTTTGCAATCGAGCGAGACGTCCGCTGGTTTACTTGGTTTGGTAGATGATATGCGAGTTTCAGGTTTACCGGCCGAGGCTTTTTGAGTATATGCGCTTTTATTTACCCCCAGTTTTTGACCGACAAGATATACGTTTTTATATAGACTATCTCTTGTTTCAGTTTATTTACCTCGTGGTTAAGTTCCTGCTTCATCTCCGAAAACTCCTGGCGAAGCACGAAGTCCTCACAGTCTAACTTTGGTAAACGTAGTAGACATCTTGGCCGTTTGGCGGGAGGTGGAGAATTAATAACATTATATAAGTGGCCATATCGGCAGTTACTTGCTGGTTGTATCTTGATATGGTTGTCAAGGGCCCGTGTCGAAGTGGCCGGGCTGCCTGAGGTGCTAACACCGCTAATAACCAGATTTGGCGACCCAGGTTCGAGATCCGGCGGTGGTGACACGTTTCATGATAACGGACTTGTAGCATCTAAACTCTCCATGCTATGTAAGATTTTTTGTGTTACGACCTGCGTCTGATACTGCCAATTAAGTCGGAAGCCAAAGCCAAGAGCCCGTAAGAGTGAGGCGGAAAGAAGATCGATGGGCCAGATAGTGCAAGTTTACTGAGACAAGCAGGTTACAGCAAGTCAGAGTAAAATATTGAGTTCCTGACAGTTACAATGAGTGTGTTTGGTTATAAAATTGCCTTCGGAATAACGTGAGAGTCACTTTTATCCTTAATATAATGACAATATTAGGATAAGGGTATATAACAACATAGTGATATAACAAATCAGCCTCTGCGTGAAATTCGGAGATGTGCAGATTTTGGTGGCGAAGAGGAGTTTTTCGCAAAATCAACACGTCCAAGAAGCAATTTCCGAAATTTGGAAATAATTCACAGCAGAGGAATTTTTCAGAGCGACCGGATGGAGATTTCTACGGAGATAAGACCAAACTTTGGAAAAATATAGTCAATTCTTGAATAATTTCCAAGAAGCGTGTCTTCTATAATGAGATAGAGATTAAAGCACGTAAGCTCGAGAGACTTTTGCCCCCGTAAGACAGTAATACATGTCAAGGATGAAGTGTTCCTTCCTCGGTCATTCCGACGTAGGCTGCGGAGACTCTCTCGTCGTTATCGTCAATCTTATAGTCCAGGACCAGATTGCGTCCCAGTTAGCCTTCTAAAAGCTGAAGCGAATGATATCTTTCCGTCTATTCTTTGTAAGGTATTTCATCTTGCTCTTGAGAGCGAAACCTTTCCTTCGTTGTGGAAGGAATTGAACATAATGCCTATTCGCAAGCATGACCGATAAACGTCATACGACAACTTTAGGCCAATCAATACACTTCTCGCAGCCTCGAAGATCTTGAAGACCTTGATCAAAGAAAAGATGATGCATCACTTGACAGAGAACAACCTGCTCAATACAGCTCAACATGGATACCTCGAGAAAAGATCTTGTGACACCTGTCAGCTCTCTTTCTTTGCTTATGTGCTACAATCTAGAGACAACGTTTTTGCCCTTTTTACCGTCTATTTTGATTTTACTAAGGCCTTTGATCGGGTCGATCATAACCTCCTCCTTATGAAAGTGGCCTCTTTCGGCATAGGTAGCAAGCCACTGAACTTAATATCTTCAAAGTTGGATGCTCACACAAAACAAGTAAACATTTCTAATGTTATCTTCAACCCCATGCATGGGAGGAGTGGAGTTATACAGGGTAGTGTACTGGGGCCGCTCCTATTTTGCCATTTTGTCAACGACGTTCCAGATTGTTTTCAGTATGGCAGACCCTTCATGTACGCTGATGATTTAAATGTCGCTTATCGATATAAACCTGCAGATCACAACATCGTGCTCGAGCTGATAAAAAAGGATCTTCAGGCCTTCGCCCAGTGGTGTTGCACATGGCGCCTCACCCTTTAATGGCACAAATGTTCCGTTATGGTTGTTGGCGACGATCATCAACCGGAATTAAGTATTGACGGCCACGAAATAAATGTCCCAGGAGTCATCAAGGATTTGCGCATATCCTACTCTAATAGTCTCAATTTTTCAGAGCACTGTGCTCTGATAGTCTCGAAAGCACGCCGAACCGCCGGATTTATCCTTATAAATTTGAAGACCATAAAGGTTAGAACTAGCCTTTATAATATTTACGTGAGAACTAGTCTTGAATACTGCTCGTCCCTATTCAGTCTTCTGCGCACTAGTGAACGGAAGAAAATAGAATCGGTGCAGCACTTCTTCACAAGAATAATTTTCAATACAGAATACCGTAAATCGGCCTACCAATAAAGGTGCGAACTTATAAAGCCGGATCCTCTGTGGCTTCGTAGATTGCAGAAGGGTCTATTTTTACTGTTTAAACTTTTGAATGGTCAAACCTTTAATCCTCTCAGTACAATAAGGCAGCTCGAGCACTCTTGGCGCTCCAGTCATCGAGAGGTATTTTTATTTCTTCCTATGGCACGCACAGTTAAGTACTGGCAATTCTTTTCAGTAAATGCCATATCAATCTGGAATAAGCTGCAAAGAAGTAATAAAACCCAGCAAAGCAACCCTGTGTTAAAGAGAGCTATAACTAGTTTTCTTCATGCAGGACAACTTTCAAGAATTTTGGGTGCTGACTCTGTGGAATCTCTCTTTCACTCTGATGGCGTTCGTGGACTTTGAGCCCCGCCAGGCTTCATGCTGAAGATAATGCTGCTGAAGCAGCAGCCCGCAGTCTGCTAACCCTTCAGCCGATAGCGCGCAACGTTTGCCGAAAACCATTGAAGAAAGACTGAGAACACTGTGTTCTTGTGCCAACCGTCTCCGTCTCGAACTAATGTCCTCAAACGATATGCAACATTTCTCCTGCTGATGTGTCAACTCAGCTTACGACTGTCCATATATTCTGTTGGCATCATACCTTTGAAGTCAATTTATTTTACTTGAAACAAACTCCCTATCTCTCCCAGCGTTGAAAAAATACAAAACACAAAACCTGAAACAAAACCAATACTGGCTGCAAAAGAGGGAGTTTGATGCAGGTTATCTCCGGTCTTCGAGGTTTTGGAAGCGCCTTACAGGTTCTTTCCCGACTCTTGAATATTGCCTGTAAACTGGCATGATCAACATATATATATCCTGATCGGAAGTGCAATACGGGGACGAGGAAGAGACTGCAGAGTTACGAGAAGGTCCCGAAAAATCGGAGCCGTGACCACGATACACCTTTGTCGATTTCTGGGGCCGTCATCAACGCGACGAAAACAGGAGAAGCTGCCACGATCGCAATTATCCGTTAATGGTCGACATTAGCCAGTTGCATGAACAGGGCTAAATTAAGTGGAAAGTACAATTTCATAATAAAATGTTACTTAAACAAAGCAATTAATGTTATATGACATAATTTATTTCCTTTGTCTGAAGTAGGCTTGCAGCGGTTAACTGGTGTTAGTGTGAGCACTTCTATAGCAGTCTACCTTTTTTTAAAGACTTCTAGGGAAGTGCACATAGCAACATCTAGGGGCAGAGCATTCAAAGCTTCAACCACTCTATTACAAAAGAAGAACTTTCGTAGGTCTAGTCTGGCCCCTGTTACGCGTAGTTTAAACGGATGACCCCTTAACTTCGTGGTTGTAGCCAACTCGAAGAACTCGCCAGGCATTAGGCAGCAGTCCTGACCGCGCATTATACGAAATGTTTGTATCAGATCGCCACGTAGCTGCCTGTAACTTAAAGGAAAGAGGTCGAGGTTGGCTAAACGTGTTTCATAGGGTAATGATCCCTGTCCGGTCACAAGCTTAGTTGCACGCTTTTGTACCTTCTCGAGGAGACTGAGGTCTTTCACGGTCTAGGGTTTTAATGCTTGGATAACAAACTCCAGTTTCGGTCGTACAAATGTTCCAAAGACCTTAGCGAGGCAGTCTTTATCAAAGGCGCAGAAAGCCCTTTGGACAAGGTACAGGATAGATATCGCAGACTTGGCTTCTTTTGCACAGTGCAGCGAGGGCTTGAGAGACGTAGAGATCCATATTACCAAATCTTTCTGCGCGTTCACTTCTTGCAGTTGGATGCCATTTAGGCTGTAATCCATGGGGTTCTGAGAGCTGGGTCGGCCAACTCGTAGGATACTGCATTTGTTCTCGTTAAACGGCAAAAGCCAGTCTTGAGACCAAGTTTTAAGACGGTTTAGGTTTATCTGCAAACGCTCTTTGTCAGCCGAATTTCTAATGACGTTCCAAATCTTAAATTCATCGGCAAACATAGCCACATCGCAGTCCAGTTCACAGACGGAGTCATTTTCGTATATAATGAACAGTATAGGACCAAGGACAGAGCCTTGGGGACACCGCTCCCGACTGCAACGTCTGTCGACTGCTGGTCATTAATATGGACAGTTTGGGAGCGGCCAAGTAAGAAGCTTTGAATCCACTTCAGCTGATTTCCTCGAACACCTATTTGGCTGAGTTTGTGTAGAAGTCGTTCGTGTAGGACGCTATCAAATGCCTTCTTGAAGTCGATGTTGATTACATGAAGTGGATTTCCTCCATCAACTACCTGAGTTCAGCGTTCCAAGCAATACAGCAAGTTCGTCACGCCGGACCTGCCTCTGCGGAATCCATGCTGCGCATCCGATAGAAGGCTATGCTGCTCTAAGAAACGCATCAGCTCTCGCTTTACTATTTTTCATGATTTTGCAACGGACCGAAGTAAGGCTGATTGGTCTTTAATTGTTTGCGGAAACCTTTTTTCCGCCTTTTATTAACGGTGTGATCCGTGCAGATTTCCAAACGGCGGGTACACAACCAGCATCAAACGAGGTATTGAAAAGCATGGAAAGTGGTCTAGCCAGGTCCCCAGCAAGTACTTTCAGTAACTCAAGCGGAATGTCATCAGGACCAGATGATTTCGAGTCATCTAGTGTTAACAACTCTTGACGAACAGTTCCGTTTGCGAAAGATACGCAATCAATCTTTGAACCATCGTCTAAGCCATTGTTGGGAGGGATGAATTCACTTTCAATTGTGAAAATTGATTTGAAAAATTGTGAGAATTGCTCAGTTTTGCTCAATCCTCAGTAATTTCTGTTTCGTCGCTTGCTTTCAAAAGGGGGACTGGGTCTCAGTTTCGCGTAGTCTTTCTTAGGTAGCCGTAGAATAGCTAAGGTTTTGTAACTGCTCGGTTCAGTAAATCCTTTGTAATATCTTGGCGTGCCCAAAAAATATGTCGCTTCGCGAGGTTCCTTTGCGCTTTGTATGCATTGATAGATTTCGGAGTCCTAGTCGCACGAGATTTCCTCCACAGCCCCCTTTTCTTATTAATATCTTTTTCAGCTCTTGAGTCGACCACAGGGGTCTGTTGTTTAGTTTCCTCCGTTGATTTGGTCAGATATTGTCCTCTGTTTCACGTTGTACAAATCATTTGTTTTGTACCTCTAGTAGTTTACAGTTTATTTGTCAAAAACACATTACTTAGACATATATTTAGCATTCAAACATCCTTTACTTTAAAATTTTATATGAAACAATGACTGACGCGAAAGTTGTTTTGGATCAAATCGATCTGTCAGCCCACTTAAATTTAACAAACTTAATTGAAAAGTATGAACCTGTATTTAAAATTCTTAATTCACTTCTGGACTCAAATTCATTTGAAAGCAACCTCACGAATTTACCTCAGATTAAGTCTGTGGTGCATTTAGTATCATCAGAAGTTTCAGATAGATTAAAACGTAGATGTAATATAATCTTCCGCAAATTTCCTCAAACGAGTAATCCAATGGTAGCAATACAAAACGTTTTTCAACAATGTGGGATAAGTATAGGCATAGTGCCTATCAAAAGACTAAATTCGCGAAGTAAAAACAAACCGATTTTGCTCACATGTTCTACCCACGCCGAAGCTCAAATGCTACTACAAAACTCTGAAATAAATAGGAGTTTCCGGAGTTTTAAAGCATATATAGCCCTGACTTGACCCCAATGCAGCGCAGACAAGTTTTTCACAAAGACAAAGGGCGTAAACAAAGTCAGCCACATATAGTCGCAGAGGATGGAAACACTCCACAAAATGCTACTTCAGAGGAACAATTAACGAGTTCCTCCTACTCTGGGAAGGAAAATGAAAACTATCAACGTAGCATAAGCTTAGGTGACTTGAGAGCGACTTCTTCTAGGTATAATAATGACAACCAGAACGCAAATAATAAACCTGCCGAAGCAATTAAGGGAAAGAATAAGGTTCAAACAAAAAGACCCCGAAATAGTACAACCCCATTAGACATGAACGACACTTATCCTGAATCTAATCAAGATACACTGATAAATAACAACACACGTCTAAACATGTCCATAAATAGCAATACCAGTCCTAACTCAACGAACCAAAGTAGTAAACCAGTGTTAGATTATTTCCCCCGAACAACCCAGAATAGACCACCATTCCCAAACAGAATTGCATATCAAAACGAATATCCGTATTTAAATGCACACCCTCAAATGACACATAACCCCTTCTCTCAACCCACGTATCCTAGCTCATACACAAGACGACCACCGCACACCCAACCTTTTCAATATAACACACACACACACACTCAAATCCCACCTCGCACAACACCATACCCTCCGATAATTACACAATGCCATCGAATTCCATCACTTTCATCACCAATTTTTCCCAATAATGCAAAATTCGCCACAAATAGTCCAACACCACCATATTATCCACCAATCACACAATTTCCGCACATGAGCACTCAAAACAATCAAACAAGCAATAGGAATCCATTTTTTCACAACAGATTCCAGCTTTTGTATCCGACACCATAAGTGTTGCTCTTATTAATGCTAGATCGATAGTAAACAAAGTTCCAAGACTTAGGACTTTTATTGATACACACAATCCCGATATAGTCTTTTTAACAGAAACCTGGGTAAACGAATCAACCTCCAATGCTTCACCTTTGATAGCAAGCTACACCTTCTATAGACAGGACCGTGCTAATAAACGAGGAAGAGGTTGCATGATCTAAATTAGATCTACCATAGAACAGAGTGGCTTTGAGGTTCTTCAGGAGACGTTCAATGGCGAAGCGTGCTTCGCTATAATAACATCCAAGACCCTTAAAAGCATTCTAATTAGATGTTTGTACACCCCTCCGGAATATAGTAATGATGACACGGGCCTTACAAATCTATTAAATATTCTATCAAATATCCAAACCGAATATAAGATAATTGCAGGAGACTTTAACCGTCCAGAAATAAACTGGACAGAACTATCAGCCCCATCCAGACATGATGAATTATTATCATCAATTGTGTTTTATAACTGGACACAAATAATAAACAAACCAACCAGAGGAAACAATATACTCGATGTTATTCTCACCAATGATATCTGGCCCTTATATACGCACTACGACAGCTTAACCTTTGATAGTGATCATAAGACAATAATAGCAGTGCTCCCTCTTAACATTAAAATAAGACCTTATCCTAGCTACACTTCTATAAACCCCAAAAATCTTGACATTGAATCTATGAATAACTACATGAGGTCATTGGATTGGAGCTCTTTCCTCCTAACAGCATCCCCTCTAGAAGCTGTAAACATATTATATGCCACCCTTAATTTAATTCGAGATACCCTAATTGACGAGAGATCCCCATGTAAGAAATCACTAATCCCAAACTTCCTTTCTAAACGGCTAAAAAAACTTAAAAAACAACTCCACGACCCATGTATTAGTTATCTATCTACGCTCAGATGCATTACAGAGATTCACGAGTTAGCCCAGAACATTGAAACAAATAAGACGATAGCAGCAGAACATCGGGCAATTGAGTCCTCAGAGGAGACAGCCCAAATCTTCAGGAAACAAATAAATAATCATCAAAAACAAGGCCCCCAAATCATGCTTGATGACCAGGAATAGAAATAACAAATGACAACCAAATAGCAAATCTTTTTAACGAGTATTTCTCAACCAACGCTTCAGTCGAGGAAGAACCAATCCCTCAACCAACAGAAATGACGGCCCAAGTATTAAAAGAGATATTGCTTAACGAAGAAACTGTAGAGAAAGCTATCCACCAACTGTCCAATTCTACGTCATATGGAACGGATAGAATCCCTCCTTGCATACTGAGACATATGACATATGCCCCAATACTTCTGTCTAACCTTTCCTCGTTACTGCAGTCAAATGGTACTTATCCGGAAATCTGGAAAAAATCATGTATCACCCCAATTTACAAAAACGGAAATCGGTCCAATGCCCAAAATTATCGTGGTGTTCACCGAACATCGGTTTTAGCAAAAATCTTAGAAAAAATAATTTATAACCAAATGTTAGACCATCTGACGAATGTAAATCTCATACCTCCCTCTTAAAATGCCGTTTTGCCCAAAGAGTCATGTCAGTCCTGCCATCTCACTTTCTTGGAATTCGTCTCCAGAAATCGAGATGATGGGAACACGGTAGCTACGATTTACTTTGATCTAAAAAAAGCCTTTGACAAAGTTCCCCATAAGACTGATTGTGAAGCTAGTGAGTCACGGGATTTGGCCCCCCTCCTTGATTTCCTCAAATCGTATCTTCAAAACCGATTCCAAGTAGTACAACTTCGAAATATATTATCAGCACCAGCTCATATGAGCAGTGGTATTTTTCAAGACACTATCCTAGGTCCCCTCTTATTTCTCATTTACATTCATGAGTTATCCACGATATCAACCTCTGCTGAAACATTTTTATATGCAGATGACTTAAAACTCGCAAACGCCTATAACAAAAATCCGATAAGTAGTGTGCATAAAACAATTAAAATTAGACCTTCAAAAACTAAACGACTGGAGTGTTCAGTGGAAAATGCCATTTCACCAACAAAATGTCATCTCATGATTTTTGGACCACTTAAACTTCCCCCCATAATGTTTAGTGGTCAAGAAATAAAAGAGCTAACATCTTTAAAAGATTTAGGTCTTAGCTATTCTAATACTCTTGACTTATCCCCACATGTTAAAGAAATCGCACCAAAAGCCAATCGACTATGTGGCTTCATAAGTAAAAATTTCACATTAATGACACTTAAGACTAAACTTTACAAAATGTACGTTTTACCTATTCTAGATTACTGCTCAATATTTTTCGGTACCATGTCATCAGATGACAGACAGAAACTAGAAAAAATCCAGCGAAGGTTTACCAGAGGTCTGTGTAAACGCGATGAGGCCCGAGACTCCTATTCAATAATGTACAATAGATATGGTCTTAAACCCCTCTGGCAAAGGCGACTCCAAAATGGTTTAACTTTCCTATTTAAAGTGACACATAATCAGAACATCCTTAGCAATAATATGTTAACAAATCAAAACGGTTCCCGTTCCACTAGAAACAACCAGCATACAATTCATAACGCTAAAGCTAGGACGGCCCAGCGATCAAATTTCCACACCATAAGATATGCGATCATATGGAATGCCCTACCCAACGATATTCGCAAAAGCCACAGTTTAGCCGAATTTAGAAGAAAGACCAAGCAGTTCTTCTCAAATGACATGAAGCATATATTTCTGAACAAAATAGGACACTTTGCTAACCAGTTCTTTGACGTCCAATTCGGACCAAAAGGGATCTAACGGTCCAGGAGAGTTCCCGAACATTTTGGAGAAAACTGGCAAATGCTGGAGGCTTTCCGGTGGACGGTTTCCAACGCTGATCAAATCAAAGCTCAAGCGAAATTGTGCCTTGCCTCCTTTTCCAATCCTTAAAAATAAAATAAAAACTAAGAACAATTGATCTATTCCAATATTCAATTTCAATTTCAATATATTGAAGACAAGAGGCCCAAGGCCCGGAGGAGTCTCTTCAAAGATAGTTCAAGACAGAAAAATAAACTCAAACAGGACGGTGATCCTCGAAAGGGAGTGGGAACCGTTGACTGGTTGAGTAGATGTTGTCATCCACGGCCACAAGAAAAAAGGCATCAAGGCGGCGTTCAAAACTGGGAACCGACATTGCTTGGACAATATCCTCACTCAGGGAGTTCCAGTCTTTGATGACCCGACGGGAAAACCGGTAATTCTGAGGCAGCTGGTCTGAACGTTGCTGGACTAGGCGAAAGGAGTGGCCTCGGGTGCGGGCGTCGTAATTTAGAATGATGATCCAATCCAACTCTGGGTATTGTTTGAGCACAACCAAGCGGAACAGAAACATTAGATCGCCTCGACGTCGCCGATACTCCAAGGAAAACAAGTTTAAACTGCGAAGACGTGCTTCATAGGGAATTCCACGCAGTTGTGGGACCATCCTCGAACCCAGTCGTTGCACCGATTCAAGTGCGAGCATTTCTCCTACGTAGCAAGGAAAGTAGGCCGGACCCGCGAACTCGATGACAGGCCGAACGTAGATAGAGAACAGCTTTTTAAATATGGCGGGAGACCACAGAGAGAAAGTCCTTCTCAACATCCATAAGCACCGAAGCCCAGCCGCACGAATTTTGGCTGTATGACAGTTTGTTTTCAGGTTGTCTTGTATCATGACTCCGAGGTCGCGGAATTCCATGACTTGTCGGAGTGGGACACCGTTCAGCGAGTATGGTGAGACGACCTCAGTAGATCCTATTGTCATGAACGCCGATTTCGCAGCATTGACCGGCAATTGGTTACTTGAAGCCCAAGAGGCTAACTGGATAAGGTCCTGTTGCAGGGCGATTATGTCGTTGGCACCTGTGACATCACGCCATATTTTCAGGTCATCGGCATACAATACGAACGGAGAGGAAAGGCATTGTTTCAGATCCTGAACGTAGATGGAGAACAAGGTGGGGCCAAGAATGGATCCTTGAGGAACCCCAGATGATGCGACCTCAGCAGGAGACAATACACCTCCGAAACTGACGCTCCAAGTCCTATCACTCAAATATGATCGGATCCAGTTCAGAATGTTGCCACCAATACCAAGGGCTGCTAACTTGTTTACGATCAGTTAGTGAGAAATCCGGTCAAACGCTTTACTGAAGTCGATAAATACCACATGCGTTGGGCAACCCCTATCTTCCGATTCGGCCCAAGACTCACAGGCAATTAACAGGTTTGTGACACAACATTTTCCGCGCGTGAAACCGTGTTGCTCTTGAATCAAACCGTTGGTTTGGTCCAGGAAATTGTCGATCTCTTGTTTTATGAAAGTTTCGAGAACCTTCACCAAAACCGAGGTGAGAGTAACTGGCCTATAATTGGAGGGAAGCGATTTATCACCGGATTTATAAAACGGCTTCACGACACCAAACTTCCAATCTTGAGGAAGAGTGCTCGTACTGATGGACGTTTGAAAAATATCCATAACAAGTGGAGCAATGATATCTGCCAGATGCTTCAGTATAAGTGGGTGCAAATTGTCGGGTCCAGGTGAGGTCGAGGATTTAAGTGCAGTCAAAATATGGATAACTTTTTCTACCGAAAACTCGATGTCTGTTCAAATATCAGGGGTCTGAGATGGGAGGGACACTGGTGTTATTGTTCGCTGCTGGTTAGCATATACACCCCGGTATTGTGATGCCAAGGCCTGCGCTTTCTCTCCGTCCGATAGCATGCGCTGACCATCCACTGCAATTAGCTCTGGGATTCCAGGTTGAGCTCTGCGACGACGGTTGATATAGGCGGGGAACCGCTTTGGCTGAGAGACGGAGACTTCCAGTATGGCATCTTCGTAATCCCTTTTACCTTGCCTTATAACGGCATGGCATTCATTACGCACTCGTTTATAGCGATCAAATGCAGATTGCGTTCCGAGTAAACGAAACGCTTTCCACGCTCGGTCGCGCCTTCGCAATAACCCTTGAGCTGTTCGGGCGATCCAGGGTGGAAATAACTGGGACGAGCCAGGGACAGACATTTGAGTAAACTCCGCGACAAGTGCAGTAACGTTAGATTTCAACAGTGCCCAGTTTTCCTCTACAGAGGCATCGGTAGGCACCTCCCATAGTAAAAGTGGAGCAGCTTGACGCATGCCGTTAAAGTCCGTACGCCAAACATTTGGCCCTGGTGGTCTTCGGGGTCTAACTGTTGGTCGTGAAAGCAGATAGTGCGCGGAAACGATGCAATGATCACCAGTGGCCAGTGGGTTCGAGATGGTGACATTCGAAATTTCATCATGCTGGTTGGTTAAAATTAAATCTAAAAACGACGACGAGGAAGCTGTTATCCGCGTAGGCGACAGTACATGTTGCACAGGACCATTGACCGAAACAACATCCAGAAAAGCGTTGTTAAGACAGTTTGGAGATGTGGATACTGGGGGTTCCGTAGACCAATTAACCGAAGGAAGGTTAAAGTCGCCCAAAATACAAACATGAGAAGATGATGCGTATTCAGTGAACGTGTCGAGCCAGGCCAGAGGCGTAGTGCTAGGACTCCTGTACACGACACCCACCATTACAAGTGATTCGTGGGAGCTGGAGACTGACACCCAGAGTTGTTCAACGAGGCCTTCACCTCCAAGGCTTCGGATAACCTTGCTTCGGAGGTCCTGTCTCACGTACAATGCGACCCACCCATACGCAGGACCGGCTCTATCAGTTCGGTAAACGTTGTAGCCAGGAATGTGAACTTCAGCGTCACCAATATCAGGATGGAGCCAAGTTTCCGTAATTCCAAAGAAGAACGGCCTTTGGTTGTTAACCCAATGGGAGAGCTCGGCGAGTTTGGGAAGCAAGCTTCTGGCATTGATTAAACCGATTGGGGAGGCTGTTCGACTGAGTTGTCTAACAACCTCACGATCAATGGTGCAGTGAGGAGACGGCGTCTCCTCATAACCCGAAAATTTCGGATTATCAGGTCCGTTTCGCCGGTGAGTGTCCGACGCTTTAGCTCTTGGACGGCCGTGCGGCGTTTTTCCCGTTCTTCGGGTGAGAGGTCGGGTTTTACTGATACTGGTAGGCCCTTGAGCTTATAACATCTTGACAGCCATTTTTTAGCAATCACAGATGACTCGAATATGAGCTTTAGTGGACGTGGGCGGCTTTCTGATTTGGCACCGAGTCGAATCATTTGGTTAACCGCGATTTCCTCACCAGCATTCTCTAACAGCCGTTGCAAAATGGGATCGATCGCAACTTTGTCAAAGTTTAATCGAGAGGTGGCATCGCCTTCTGTCGCTTCAGGAACGTTGAACATGATCAGACACCTGTCACGTTGTCTCACTTCAGCAGTTGGTCGTTTCACCGACATAGATGTGGGAGCTGCAGCAACAACCGGGGTGTTCATGCGCTTCGGCACACTAGTTGATGAAGTCTGCTCCGGAATCGAGTCGGGGGCGGGAACAGGCACGGGTGGGTTGGTTTCTCTCTGTCGTCTAGACCTCGTGGGCTTTTTGGTTACAAGAACAAAAGGCGGAGAGGGACATGTCGTGTCACCCCGGCCAACAGAATCTGCAGATGCAGAATCTGCAGCTGAAGGGGCTATAATAGGTAGAACTGTCTCCTCGTCCACAACTGCTTGGACTGTGCCGGCATGGATAGTGGAAAGATGGAGTGCAGATTGGGTTCTACATGGCTCACAGTAGATGACGAAGCATTGAACATCGAATTCTTTGAGAACTTCGTACTGTGTGGCGGTCACAGCTAAACAAGCAATATGGAACCAGCTGGAACAGCCCTGGCACTGGACGGCTTTCGTCCGACGTGTGACATTGCAGTTACATTGAGGACATTTAGTAGAATTCGTCATTTTGAGAAATAAGTGGATTCCAGATAAAAAAAGATCTAATAAAGAAGATTTGTTTAATGAATACAAAGATTAAAAGCCTTTCTTCTTGTAAATAGATCGATTTATAGAAATCTTCCCCGTTGTCTCAAAATTTGAACCAACCGCGGTCAAGGTCACGCAAACGTCTTTTTTTTCTTCGACTAACATCTCAATGTTTAGATAAAATTATTATGAAAGAAAATAATTTTCTCTTCAACTATACTAAAATGTATATTTTTTCCTCTTATAATGTATCAGAAGTATAAATGGTAATGATGTAAATCTCAATGTCACTTAGATATTCGACAAACGAAAGGCCAAGTGTCTTCTGCCGATGCACTTGAATGACGATGGTGCTTCGCAGCTGCCTCGACCCACCTCACACATCTGCAACGTCCCATCTTATTATCAAACTTCTGCCAATGGACAACGATTGCAATCTCTGCATCGAGCAGACCCATGATGCGTAAAAGTGATTAGGTTCAGCAGTTTGGGAAATGGGCTATCGTTTACTTTATACCCAAATTAACACGAAATAGTTTTGACAATAAAATACACCTTTACACAGACTTGTATTGTCAAGTCAATAAAAGGTGTGTTCCCTTGCCTAAAGTACTGACCTCCATTGTAGAATGGGTAGCTGCAGTTGACGCAAATTTGAACACCTCCTCAGCTGATTTTTTCCTCTTCAAACTTACCGCGGCTAAGTATAACTCCGTAAAAGTACATGACAGCTTTTCCAGACCCTAAGTATTTTTTACTATAAAACCGTAACACGTACCATGTTAAGTTATTTAATTTCATGTTTTTCTTGTATTGTACCTTAGAAGTCACGTTTTTTCACTTAAAACAAACTCCTTATTTCGCACACTATTGACCCAGCAAAAGATCAAAACAAATACAATAGTCACTGCGAAAGAAGGGGTTTGGGTTAGGTTTTTTCCTGCCTTCCGGGGTTTTTGACGGCGCCTAAGATGTGCTTTACAAATAAACCGTATTATTATTATATCGGGCAGTGGTTACTGAGGAGAGTATGCAATAACTCACTGAAGCATTCTTAATCAGCGACTATATTACCGGAACAAACCGATTCCCAATTGATGTTGTTCATTTCGGTCTTCATTTGATCGAAGTAAGTAGATTTTGAAAAGACATGCGGCATGTTTCACAAGATCGGTCCGGTAGAAGGCCATGCTGTGAGGAGCCGAGAATGTTATTGATCATGCAAAAATCTGCAATTTTTTGACAATTAGTTTTTCAAAGAGTTTAGCCAGAGAGGGCTTTTTATGAACGCTGCGATAATTGTGAAGATCAGAACTGGAACTTCAGTGCCAGCCGTCAGTGATGTGCTTTAGGGCTTTGTTCTTGGACCATAATTGTTCTTAATCTACGTCGATGACTCTAGACATGGACTGGATAGCAATGGAGTCATGTTTGCAGGTGAAATTAAGCTGTGAAAACCTTTCGGAAACACTTATAAAGAACAAACTCTACAAGATAGACTTGATCATCTAGGTGAATGGTCTAAAAAAGGGTTATTGCGGTTTGATTTTGAGAAGCTTTTCATACTGCAGCTCACGACGAAGAAGGAGAGCGTGATGGGCAACTATAACAACTACTTATTTAATAGCAGACGCCTTCCGAACGTAACCGAACAAAAGGACCTGGGAATCACAATTGTACTAGCACCGAAACCCTCTTCTTAATATGTTAAAGCTATTGAGAGGGTGACCAGTGTTCTCATTGCCACTAAACAAAATTTTGTCGATATCGATAAAGAATTATTTTGGAAAATATATGGGACCTTTATTCGTTCACATCTAGAATATGAAGTTTAGGCGTGTCGCCCGTGGTTTTAAAAATACTACAAGCTGCTAGAAGGGGTCTAAAGGAGGGCAAAAAAAATTGTGAAGGGTCTTAAGTCCTTATCTTACGAATGCAGACTTCAGGCACTTACCTTTTTTCCTCTTGAGTACAGGCGGATCCGAGATGATCTCATGCAGACATACCAGATCGTAAGAAATTGGGACTGTGTATTGCAATTTGATGACTTCTTCGCATACGCCACATCAACTAATCTGCGCGGGAATTCCCTCAAACTTCGAGGAAAATTATTTTATCTGGATGTCTACAACTATTCCTTTACACAGCGTGCAATCCAAACTTGGAATGGACTGCCCGAGGAGGTCATAATGGCGAACTCGACAGACGCATTTAAAGATTATCTTGATACATATTTACCTAAAAGGTACCATTCATATGCACAGTATAGTACTGTAAGTACATGTCAACGCTTCGCACACCCTTACAAATGAAATTAGCATCTGCTATTTGACAGCTCTATCTACGATCTTCATGTTGAATGTGCGTACATTTCACTGTTAAAATGTGAACATGTTACTCACTATTTTATATTATGAGACTTATTTTATTTACTTTATGTAAATATATTTGCATACCGTTTTTAATACGGTCTTCGAAGGCATTACCTATTACCCTAAATAAACTCAACTTTATTGAATTAAAGTGCCCTTATGGCTATTGAGTAAAACAATTTGCCCATTTATATCCAGGAACTGCAAACTCCAGCATCTAGTGAATAAGTTTGACGTTTGATTGGTCATGTCTCCGACAATCTTAAAAATTCTGTCATATAATTATCAGGTTTTTCTGCAGTATCCGCATATATTTTTGATCTTCCAAACTCCTCACACCATGATCATAACTGACGAGAATTATTTTGCAGTAATAGCACATTCTCCGAATACTACCGTTTCTTGTATTAGTTAGTTTATAACGGTCTGGTTTAGTTAAGTGGCCTACTCTTCCTTTGCAACTATTAAGAATCAAATAAGCCTGCTTATTAATTCGCACTCAGTTAAACCCGTCATCGCGAACACTCGTAGTGAAGTGCCAAGCAAATGTAGTTCAGTATTTTCTGACTATACATCAAAGTCTCCTTTTATTATTACGATATTCTTTAATTTGGTTGTCGTTCAGATGTTCACAATTATTGGAGCAATCATGCGCAAAATTTCTACCGTCGATGGCGTCCAACCCATGCTCAACGGCATAGTGGCGAAGATACGGTGGGGTTGTACACGCTAATTTTATTATGGCGATAGAGGACTTGCGCAGCATCTACGGCGTTCTCATCTCCTCTCCCCACATGGGCCTAGTGTCAGGACAAAAGCAAGAAGACCGGAGGCAGAAGAGGGTACAGGTAACTGGCCTGGCCGGTTTCGTCTTTATCGTGCCGTCGCCCCTAACTAGGATCCTACAGAATCAGGATGCCATAGAGAACACCTAAGGAACGAGTCATTGCATTTCGCCAGTCGACCACTGAACACCACCACACACGGGCTGACGGCGAATTTCAATTTGAGCTGTGATTTGAAAATACTCCAGGACACGGCTTTTAGCACACCATAATAGATGGTTAATTATCGTTTTAAAAAGACAAATCGCCAACGAGTACGAAATACTTTGCTTGATATGAATAACAAGAAGCGGCTCGAGCACTCTGACAAGATCTGCTGCAGTTATTGGTAAAACAGCCAAGCAGAAAATAATGGGGCGATTACAATGGAAATGCTGAACATGCATCAGCAGCGTTGAGGAATAACGCCAACTTCTCAGTCGAAGCCCATTCAATGGGACTCGGACTCACCTTAATGTATGACGAGGTGGAAAGTCTTGTGAGTGGCGACAAGCACATGAATTGTGATAGGGTTGAGTTGGAAATTTCTTGAAGCAAATAGTTAGCACGGGTAATTGAGGCCTTGCGGTAACGACTCCAGTGCGGAAAAATTAACAATGCTCGCACCACGCACAAGTACCGGCGTTGGGATTGGGGACCGACAAGTTTGATATATATCTGCTTATGTAACATCGGCCTGCTGCAAATACCACACTCCATATGAAGCCATTGACCCATCCCATGAAATGTCAACCAACATTCTGAAATTTGTTCAATTACGAAGAATATCTTAAGTGATATTATAATCTTAAGATAATTAAAACACACTAGACCCTAGCCAATCTTCCGAAAAGGATAATTTTTAAACAAATTCTCAATTTTTGTATAGAAAATAAACTATAAAGTGCCTCACGGCATGGATTTCTACCTGGAAGATCATGCGAAACCTGCCACTTGGCATTTCTTACCCTCGGTACTTCACTTCGTAATGAGCAGCAATCAGTCATTCTGATTTACTTTGACCTTAGTAAAGCTTTTGACAAGGTGCCACTAAGGCGTCTTTTAGTGAAACTGGAATCCCTTGGCATCAGGCCTCCTCTCCTCGATTTCATTTCTTCCTACCTGTCTAACCGCAGCCAGAAGGTCTTAGTAGGCAATAGCTAGCTACTCGATGCCTCAGCCGATCACGCGTGGCGTTTTCCAAGGCATGGTTGTATGTCCCCTCCTTTTCATTCTTTGCATATCTGAAATTTCAACAGTGCTAAATAACTCGGAAAATTTCATTTATGCTGATGACCGTAAGTGTATTAACTCCTTTTCTAAGGACACGGCTAGTAGTTGCGTTGATAAAGTTAACGCAAACTTGCGTACTCTCTCAAGTTGGAGCGACACATGGCAGATAGAGTTTTCTCCGACCAAATGTAGTTTCATGTATTTTGGTCCACAAAGCTTCCTGGACCCATTATTTTCCAAAATAGTCCACTGTTAGAAAGATCTACGATAAAGGATTTGGGTCCCACTTACACGAATAAGCTTGCATTATCACCTCATGCAGATCGAATTTCTGCCAAGGCCCCACAGATATGTGGGTTTATATCGCACAATTTTTTCCTTCGGGAAATGAAGTTCAAACTTGTAGGTCCTTAGCCTATCCTATACGTTGTTTAAATTTACCAAAATTATAAGTTTTGTTTTGATTCGTTTCATACGGCGTGCTGACTGCTCGAATATCACCATCACTGCCTGTCACCTAGGATCAAACGGCCTCTTGAAACGCCTTCACCGTCAGTTAAAGTCCGCGCTGATGTCTCATCCCGCCCTGCACAACTGGAGCGACAAAATACCGCTCATACTCCTCAGAATTCGCGCAGCTATTTAGGAAGACATTCTATGCACTGCCACCGATCTCGTTTACGGCACATCCTTCCGTTTATCTGGTGAGCTCGTGCAGTCTTCCTCCGTTGCCCCTGACGCCACAAACATCTTCATGCAACAGTTGAAGCAACGCATGGCCGCACTGCGCCCAACCCTCACGTGCTCGACACCTCGACGCGTTTCCGTGCACGAGGATCTGAACACAAGCCCATTCGTGTTGGGATGGCACGATGCAGTTCGCAGGCCCCTTTGCCCACCCTACGACGGTCCATTCAAAGTGCTGGAACGAAAGGACAACTATTTCGTGATTCAAAGGGCTAATGCTACTGATACGGTCTCCATCGATAGACTGAATCCGGCAAATGCTGAATGCCCGTCGCCACCACGTGGCCCATCCACGTCCACGGGACCCTTACCCTGCACTCCACCTACCCCCTCCAGTCCACCGCCCCCCTCGACACCTGACTCTAACCACATCCCTATCACCTCCCATCCCGTCCTTTCCCTCCCTTCCACTCGTTCCGGTAGACATGTTCGTTTTCCTACCAACTTGCGAGACTTTGTTTTTTAACATTCTTGTACCTCCTCTTTTGTCGAGCGTATGTAACCTACCAACGCTCCGGTGGGGGAGTTTTGTAGGCCCTTAGCCTAACCTATACGTTGTTTAAATTAACCAAAATTATTAATTTTTGCTTTAACACAAGCTGTGCGAAAATACAGTTTCATTTCATACGGCGTGCTGACTTCTCGTACACTTTGCTTACACCACTGCACTTCTCAAGATATTTCCACCTCACCTCGCCCTTCAACGACACCATTCTCTGGTGATCATTCCCGGGCTCAGGAGCAACTAACGGCCACTTACGAACGAGATTCCTCGCAACTTTCCCGAGTGCTACTTGACGAACTGCGACTCAGGCCTTGCCGGACCCAGGCCTTTGGCAAGTCAATCTCTTGGCTACAGCTGACAAGGACCGTGGAGGGTCTAAGTGAGTCCTATTATTCTCAACTTTCATTGTCATTCTCATATAAAGTTTTTACCCCTATTTCCCATTAGTGTAGCCTGGTATATTAGTCATTTACTAGGACGTTCTAATCGTTTGTAGAAACTTTTCCGCTAAAATTATACCGTATGTTTGTTCTTCCTATACTAGAATACTGCTGTCCACCTTTAAGTCTTGTGAACATGAGTGACCGTAGTAAGATTGAAAAGATTCAGCGAGTTTTCACTCGTAACATATTTTCTCTTTCTGGGTCTGATATTTCTTATGCATAGAGATGTCAGTTAGCAAACATCAAATTTCTTTGGTTAAGAAGACTCGAAGCTGGTATATGATTTCTGTTTCGCGTTAACAATAGTCCTAATCTCCCACAAATTAACGCTCTGACTCCGGTAAACCGACCTTACGCCACTCTTAACTCCCATGATAATTTTACCACCCCGTAACTCCACATCTAACCGATCTTGCTTTTGTACATCCAAATATGCTTTTATTCAGAACAATCTTCACACAAAATTAGGTTGTCTACTACATTGTCGATTTTCAAAGGCAAGTTACGTAAGCATTTAAATTTGGAAGAAATAAAGTCGTTACTGTCTGTTTCCTTTCCAAACATGCAACTTGTAAATTTCGAAAAGGGTCCTCCGGCATTTGAAGCTCTTCCCAGGATAGTTAAATGGTTTCTTAATATGTTAGCATTTTCCTCTGCAGAGTCAAGCACCACTTCCAAATGCTGCAAAGTCTTCTCCGTTTTGCAACCTTAGCGATGATCTTCAAAGTCAATATTGATGGTTATCGCTTGGTCGCCAACTTGCCGGTGGATTCTGGAGTCTGGTGGGTCGCATCTCGGTGATGTTGCATTGACTTCTACTGTCTTCTCCTGTTGTCCCGGATGACCTTTTCTTAACTGACCACTATATTATTTTCCCATGATAATAAGCGTCCCGAACCCTCAACAGCAGGATCCCATCTACCTGCATAATGTCATACCATGCTACCTATTAAGGCAGTTTTTTCTCCTACATTTTTTTGGAAATCGGTGGCTCGCTGAACTCACCCTCCGATGTAAAGTTTTTTTACTGCCCAGATAATTATTTCATAAGACCTCGTTGTTAATCGGAACTATTTTTATTTTCTAATTTTCACGATAGCACTAAGTTTGTAATGAAAGGGCCCCTTGGGCCTTAAATATACAATTTATTTATTGGATGTCGGCTTTCGGATGTGGCCATTTCAGGCTGTTATAGGATCACATTCAATAAAAATGACATCTTCAGAAGCATAATTTTGTTTTTTTTTCACGAAGGCCATCGATAGTGTTAATAGTCCGTGCGAGTGGGATTTAGGTGAATAATGAGGTCACATCGATATCCAG
>JAYGXS010000003.1:26465763-26540737 GCA_036362985.1 Ligula intestinalis | reverse complement strand
GACAGAATCGGTCCAAAGTCGTCCTCGACGGCTGTTGTTTTGGATGCCGGCGGTTCCGCCAGTTGGACCTGTTTCAGCACCTTCTTTACGCTGTGACCCACGGGAGGTATATCCTTGCGGGAGAATGTGTAACGTTTCCAGGTGACCGAACGGAGAGTCCACGATTCCGAGACATTACGGCTAGAGCAAGAGAGAAAAATCAATCCAAAAGGCAAGACTGGCGGAGTGAAGCATTAGGTAAAAAAGGTAAGAGTTCCCTTAGTAAACATCACCACATTGTAGTTTATCATACATAACTAACTACTTTTTGTTGGTTTGGCTTCCTATTTCGATATAATTCACTGCATTCCACACACACACAAAAAGCTTTAGCGACATGTGACTACTTTTCGGCTTACCGTACTGCAATATCTGTCAAAATTCGCTAGAAGCTATTGCGAGTTTTAAAAACAAGTGAAAAAGCCTATTTGTCAGGGTTTTAAGTAAATTTCTAAAAACCCGGCAAAGAAGTGATATACGATTGTCAGTTCTTGTTCCTCATCCGTTGTACTTCCCATTGGCTCGGGATTTGCTCTTATTTCTATCGCGACAGTTTATTCAATTGTCTTCGATTGCTTATACTTACTTTTTCAATCATCACGCGTTTTTTATTTGCCATACATTAGGTCATTTAAATAATCGTGCCTATTACTTACTACATGTATGCTCTCTATTTTTTATTTTCCTTCCCTCGGGCATGTCCCACGCACATAACCCCTATAATCACCGGTCCCGCATTACACAATTCTGGGGCTTTTTGTTGTAGTGATATTTTTAAGGAATTCTTACTGGAAAAATTTAAAAAATAAAACAGGCAACTGTACCTGGTAGAACCGACTGCATTTATAGACAGGTACAGCAAGCACCAGGGGCGAGGAAATTGGCACCAAGATGGATGGTCTAGGAGACGGAAGGCCATCTCGAGAGCGGTGATTGCAAAACCTGAAACATAGAAAATCGACCGAGTCAAAAACATCAAAGAAAATTGTGTGTACATCCAATGCTAAACAATCCCTCCCGTGAGTGAGAAGGGGACTTCTCTATCTGTTTACTTTAACAGAACGCAGGTCACAGGACACACTAAGATTGGTAACAGGATGGGAACCGACACATATAGGGCAAGGCAGCCTCCGAAAGCACAATCTAACCTTTTTGTAGGAGAGCCTCAATGGCGACCAGGGCGAGATTACGTTCGTCCAGGAATGCATCCTCCGCCTCCCGTTCGTCTTTCTCCTCCCCAGAATCCACCGACTCTGGCAATCGAGGAGCCGGCTCGGGCAGCAGAGAAAACAGGTACTGGCAAAGATGATGCAGTAGGGTCTGTTCTGCACTTCTGCCAGGACCCTGCAGACGCCGAGCAGACGCTGACTGTTTACCCGCAGACTCCGCCTGCGCCTGCAGATGCTTGAGGCTGGACCGCGGCAGATGCAGGGCCTGGCGCAGGGCTGCCGAGGTGAAGGGTGTCATTTTGCCAGTCAGTTGCCAGAGCTGCCATTCGGCGAGGTAGAGCTGAGTGTTGGGATGGCCATGTACTACCCTGGCGTATTTTTCAAGCAGGGTAAAGGCTTCGGAATGACGACCAGCGGTCCACAGCAACTGCGTGCAAAAAGAGGGGTAGGCTTTATTGTTGCCCCTGCATCGTGTGACAGGAAGAGGTGTCGGTAATTTTGAAAAGACTGAAAAAAGGCGTCACGTTTTTGCAGCAACCAATATGTTGCGTAGTTCTCCTCTGCTAAAATAACTGGGGCCACTTCTGCACTGGGAGAGCGATGCTGTTTTGTCAGCAGAATTTAAGCGCTCACTTAGGCAGCCAGATCGAACGAAACGACGTTGACTACATACAAGAACCAATTAATACACAGCGTTCTCCAGCCAGAATAGATAATTTAGAGAGAAACTGCGGAGCGACCTCTGAAAGAAGAGCTCAATCATTTTAATAATGCACTGAAAATAGTTGGCGGGGAAGTATGAACTTAAAAAAAACAGAGGCTACGAATGTGCTCAAAGAGTTACGAGCTTTGTGCGTAGAAGTTACGCCCAGTTGGTCACCTTTTTATGCGACAGTTCGACCGTGGTCGCTGACTATTTCCATTGAGTGATCCACAACAATAGAGCGAAGAGAAATTGACTTGTGTGTGATTTAGTGCAGCATCTACCGCACTCTCATCCACCTAGGCCCAGTATCATGGCAGGGTCGAGGTCGGAGGTAAGAGAGGGTGCAGATGGTTAGCGCGGCGAAAACCCGTACACAGGCGCACCCTCAGACCACCTCATTTTTAATGGGTACACATCTCAAATAACGCCTGCGTTGCCTTGATGAGTAACACAAACGACGCCAAATTATTAAAGCAAAACATGCTTACTACTACGAAGTAAGTAGGCAGTTATACATAGTAAACAGCGGTGTGGTGGTGATCACAAAATATTGTTGCCCAACCCCTCTTCCATGTGGCCCGCTTAGGAGGCAAACTCCTAACGTATTTACACGACTTCAGGCCTCCGTCCCTGCAGACAGAGCAGCGAAGGAAGAAACCCACGCAAGCTTTGACACCTAAAAATCAAGAAACAATGGCGCGTAAGGCCGAAGTGAACGCACCAAGGCCGCATGATCATCGATTACTTGTAACAACAAGCCCACTCTAGCCTAAGTAAATACGATGAAACAGAACACCAGTCCTTCAGGCGACGGTCAATCACATGATGAAATAGCTCCTGTTCTCAACCAAAGACGGGACGGTTGGAAATCCCACGATGAGTCAACGCACTCAACGGCCTCGCGAGAGCCGCTTGCCGTGAGCAAGTCTTGTCTGCTCAATCCTGATTGACCCATTGTCGGACGATATCCATCTCTTTCCCTTTAAAGTACACGCATCCTGTGTCTGACTTGACTTACGCTGACGTACTGTGATGTGCTTTGTCTGAGTAAACTCTGTCTCTCACTGGCCGACTGGTCTTTTCTCTGTCTCGTTCTTACGGGCTCTTGGGGAACCGGTTCGTGCTGGTTAAAAGTACCAGGCGCAGGTTGTAACAGGGACATGGCAATAGGTTAAGATTGTACCAACAACGACGAGGAATGCTAGCTCTAGCTAATTAACCGTCATCAACCAGTCATACCCAATCCCAGGTGCAAACTACCTGAGATTCAAACCTGCGGCCCTCTTTGATCATGGAGTGTAACACGTTACCACTGAGCTACGGGCCCATCGTTTTTCTCAGTTGCGATCAGGAATATGATGATAGTATGGGGCTCACCGATCTGGTGAAGGAACATGTATGCTCCGTTCATACTATGGAGCTCACTCTAGAGTCCTCGTAGACAGTCGCTCAGCAACTCATGGTATATGTTGATTAGGTAGTACCGACAAAGATAATGGAGACCGGAGGGGCCCCTTCTGGCTAATAAGCCGTCATGCCAAATCCCAGGCGTGAATCATCCGAGATTAGAACCTACGACCCTTTGGTCATGGAGTGTAACACTCTACCATGGACCCTTTGTTTTTATCGGTTGCAATTGGGAAAATACTGGTAGTGTGGAGCTCACCCAGCTGGTTACAGAACATGCATATCCAGTTGTGTCTTGAAGCTCACTTTAGAGCTCTCGCAGGCAGTCGCTCCGAGGCATAACGAGACATGCATGTTCCGTACCCATAACGGTGAGCTCCGCACTATCAAAACAATGTGAAAAAACGGGAGGAGCCTCCAACCGCGTGCGACGAAGACGAGGAAAGGAAGTAAACTTACGTGGATGAATGGACGCAAAAAGATATCGCAGACATGACCATCATCAATCAGGGCGTCTACTTCCGAAAGGCGATAAATAGCCTTATCGGCTTTGGCTGTTAGTGAAGCCCCGTCTGAAAGTAAGGGAGATAAGGCGAGTAGAGGTTTATCCGGACGAAAACAAGCGTATTTTATGCATACAACAAATGTCCAGCAAAAGTATCGTACAAAAAAACATACAGGGACCCCAATGGCACTGGCAGATGGGCAAGAGAATCCAATCAGAGAGATAGACCGGCGAATTTAATCAAAAACTGTTCTCAGCTTATGCGCTAGTACCTCCACGTACATGTCACCTGATCAAATATTTTCTTTGAATAAAAGGTCGTTCCTTAAGGTCAATACATCTCTAATTTAATGCGTTTTCTCGTCTGAAAAGCTAGGGAATTCTCGCAACTGAGGGGTAATTTATTCTGAATAGTAGAATGTCTGCATAAAGCTGCTACCCATGAGACCAGCTCAATCGACAAGAAGGTCTTTGCATGAAACACAAGTAACTAATAGCCTCTACCAGTTGTAGGGTCCAGCTTCATAAGAAAAAAGTCGGTAAATTTAGCGGTGGGAATCAGGTGGATTAAATCCGACGTGGTATTAAATAGGGCAGGGCATAGTCATTTTTACTTAACCAGAATAGACAGAATGCGGGTTATGATGGCGCCACTTATGTAACCGAGTCTAAGGAGAGTAAATACACTAATGTCCACAAGGGCCGCCATCAAGACAAGCATTTAGTGCAGCTGTTTTGAGAGGACCGTAATTATAATGTAAAGACTGTTTTGGAAGTCGCCAACGTTTGGTTAAATTATTGGCGGGCTTTTAAAACTGAGCCGATATTTTTTCTGTTCTCTATTCACGTGTAAATTTCTTTTTATAGGCAAATGGATATAACCGACGAAGACAGGGGAGACTAGGATGGCCATTTTTGGCTTGTTAGCAGTCGTCAGCTAGTTATACCCAGATCCAAATGGCGTCACATCCGAGCCTCGAATTCGCGAACTCTCTGATCAGAGTCAAACGCCCCTAACCATTGAGCTACTAGCTCGTTGTCTTGCAGGTATTTGATCAGGGATATACAGTGGCAAATACGCGTACACCGATCTGTTAGAGGACACTCGTCCGTCCATGGTACCATTGGAGCTCACACTCGAGCCTCTTATATACATCGGCTAGCCTAGTTCGCCCATTAAATACCGTTTTCCCCTTTTTGTTTATTAGAATCAAAAGGATGAGACCATTAGCGCATAACGCTAAGAATGTCTTGAAAGAAGTTCAATGTGGCCGGCAATTTGTGACTTATTCACGGACAATTCTGCATGATGCCGATAGTTGCAGTCTCCAACCATTATGCATCGTTTGTGGTCTTAGAGTGTTATGTGGTAAATAAACTAGCACTGAGTCAAGAACATCTAAACAATATTAACAGTAGGTAAAAAAGGCGAAATTGTAAGTAGAGAACAAGACATCACCGTCTGTCTCAATTCTGCACGCAAACGTAAAATATAAAGTTACAAACCTGGGGTAGCTACTTTGGCCTCATACCAGAGAGCATAACTAGCAAGACCCTCATAAAGTCGTTGTAGACGCTGAACATGGTTCACCTCCGGTTCACGTGTGAGCACGGCTTCCTTGGAAGAGGAAGGATCTCGTTTGAACTGCAAGTAGGAAATGCAAAAGGGTTAAAGGTTGGATTTGTAAGTGGAGGAAAACAGTTGCATTCAATGAACAGGAAGAAAGGGCGAAGTTGGAAAGCAATGTAAACATGACCTACAGTCTTCAGGCTGACGGACATTGATAAAGATAAAGGTTTTTTAAACAAAACTAAACCCTTTTTTGTTCTCTAAACGCACATCATTAACTTCAAGCCGGACTGTTGACCGTGTGAATTTACGAGAGTAATGCGCTGACCGGAAGGAAAAAGACTACGTTCAGGTAACTGGCAGTTGAGACCCAGTAGGTAAAGTACATACTTTTGATTATTCATTTAATAAGGCGTTAGTAAAGTGGTCGATGAGGCTACGTATATTGACAAAAGGTAGGCAGCGGGTTTTAGACACTCATAAAGTTAGCTAAAATAATTATTTCTAAAACGATTGTAGAAGATAATAGCTTTCAGCAGTCTTATGCAGTAAAAGAAATGCAAGGTATCAATTTATCGTTGGAGCCTTTGTCAAAAATATGACTTATGCAACTGCGATCAATTTTTAATTTTGATCATATTGGTTAGACGAAAGGAAGTTAAAATTTTTTCCTATTGGCAATTAAATGGCCAAAAATAACACATGCTATGACTTATAACGGCTAAGAAAATGACCATTAGTCAAATGGACTAGGCATAATTACAATCCCGGACAACATACAACTTTGCGCGACCTCTCATTCACCGCCAGGTCCCAGCGTTTTTGACCAAGTTCGAACAGGATGGTCTCTAGTATGCGATTGTTTTCGTCTGTAAGTCTGCAGCTATTCAATGCGCTGAAACAAGGATGCGTGCACAACCATCAGTCAGCAGAATCATTAGCGCAAAGCAAATGCAAAGATATGATCAAGCGTTATGGCTCAGACAAGAAGACACTTAATTACAGATCAATAAACCCAATATCAAAATGTTGCAACATTGTTGGACATAGAGCACTAGCAAAATATCAGAATGGCCGATTGGAATAGCTGTAAGGGCAAGAAATAAATAAAATCTTAACAAAATTGAAGAAGATAAATTACCTTCTGAAGTTGAGCAGTTTGTCTGGCTGTTTGAGGCACCGAAAGACATGAAAAGCTGCCTAGAAAATTGTGGAAAAAATTCCAAAGGCATACCCGCCACAACCATGAAGGAGAAATGGAGTAACTGTGAATAGTGTCCGCCAGGACGCGGGCAGCCTCGGTAAACTGATGCCTAAGCAGGAAAATCCAGACCATGGCCATGATGCGGTGACGGGCAGAGGGAGCAATATGGTCAAAGGTTTCTAAGGAAGAAAATAAGGGCGTGGAAGTGGGGGATAAAGATGTTTTAGTCGAGTGATTTTGAAAAATACTCAGGAATAGACAAGAAAAACGTTATGGAAACATGCTTGTCTTTACAAGGACGCTATTTATTGGGCAATAGTAAGAGTAAAAATAGCCGAAAAGACAAGTCACGTTCTCTTATCGAAGATCCAAAAACAGAGAGGACAGCAGTACTCCATTTTGATTTAAGGGAAATAACAATATTGGTCGGAAAAATTTAAAATACGCGCCCAGCCATTTTCACTAAAGATCGAAATGGTCACTAAAAATTCAACGAGTGAAACGGTATGGTTCTTATAATTTTCATCAAAAATCTAAGGCTGTTTTGTGCAATAATACGTGTGAGGATTGTTTTCTTTGTGTTAATATATGTTTTGGTTGCATTACCTAACAAAGATTCGGAATATAGAAGTGTTTTGAATTGAAATTAAGAACACCGCTTTTGGACCATAGTAAGGGCGCACAGTAAGCTCAAATATATTCGCGTGAGTGACTGAAGATAGCTATCTCACCGGCGGTTGCATAGGCATAGTAAATAATAGGAAAACTCATAGGCAATGTAAAATACAGGTCCAATGGAAGCGAAACAGGATAACAATTGACCTAACTGAAAATAAAATCGACTCTAGCAATATGTTAATGGCACAGTTCCATAATTACTAAGCTCCTGCAGTAACTGATTCGGACGTTAACGTTTCATTGTATTCTAACATAAGGGTTGTGGCCTCACTGTACCTCTCACTGTTCATCAGTCACTGTCCAAGACCCATTTTTAATGATTTTGTGACACCCACACCGGCGCATTAACAGACAACTGCTATAGACAGCAGTTGGCAATTGAACTCTCATATATAAACTAGTTCAACAGATTGCATACATGGCTTCGTTCAGTGGGGGCCGCACGAGCACGGTTTTTATCGTCTGGTCACCGCCCTTTTTACTTAGGAGATAACCTACTACGTAGCTTTTTATGGTAGATACCTTGGCATGAGACCTACACACTGTCGTTTTGGATAAGAAATGCGGCCTTCTTTCATTTAGAGGGAGAGAGATATACGCTTCATTTTGAAAATATAATTACAGATTTTCAGCACAAAACGACCTCCGTTTAAAAAGCATAAAATTAACCGCTCAAAATCACAACACCGGGAAGTTAAAACTAATCCATAATCGTATATGACTACAATTTTCTACATCTTGAATAAATGTCCTAGGGAAAGTCGTCCAATATAAGCCAAACGGGACTGCTTCCGAAAGGGCGCAGACATTTAAAAAAAAGGAAACAACGCCCGTCAGACAAGCAGCAGCTTGAGAGGGTATTTTAAAATGCCTTCATGAAAACTAACGACGAGCTACAGAGAGGCATTTAGGCGGCCCTCGGCGACAGTACTGACGGTTAGTCCCCCAAACTCCTTTACTTAAACCACTTCATTTAAAAATTGCTAATATTATAAATAATGGATATCTGATTTATGTGCATTACTTGCCTGCGTCGATACTTACTTTCCATCTATTTTATTTTAGACGGAAAGGCAAAAGAGGTCGGCGCAAGGGTAACTTGAGTTTATAAACGCAATCTTAGAATGGTTATTGTATGTAATTATCAGCTCCGTCTAACATATTATACTTCAGGTACGCATAATCTGTTGGCTATTCATCCATATTAATGTGAATTTCATGTTTAAAAGCATTTTATAGACAAAATATAATATTAACGCGTACACAGCTGTCGAAGATTTTCCTTACTGCCGTTAGATATTACTGAAGATAGAACGGGGTTGGACAACTGAGCAGTGTAAATGGGAGACATGCTATGCGGACGAAAACTGAGATTCGATTTTTTGAGTCCAAGACCTGGACCAACCTCTGATTTGATTAGCATGCAAATCGTTATTAGGGCCTATGTGCAGGATCGTCGACGATATTGGAAATATCAGAAGCTAACTGCAAGTTTAAACCCATTAAACGTAAAAAATAATCAAATATCATACGTGTCAGCAGAAATGTAACACTAACCAGAGCATATCAAAGCATTGCAGCTCATGCGACCAAGGAAACAGGGCCAAAATCCCTCTTTAGACAAATTTAGCATCAACCTGGTAAATCTGCCCAGTTTGAGAAGGAACAGTTTTCGACGGATCTTATAATCCTTCTCCGTTGGCGGATCATGTTTCTTTTGAGTCGAGGTGACCGAACGTTTGTTTCGACCCATGGAACCCGAGTATCGCGCTAACTGGACCACCTAGAATAGCGGCCGGTGGAAGACAACCTCAAAAGCACAGTAATTTTTACAACTGATGCGATAAAACAAAATTACCCTATACATGAACAGTCATGAGTTTAATTCAGGATGATTTACTTTAAGGAATATAAATTGAAATGACGTAACGATTTTACGCATAATGAACGTTCAAGCACCAAACGAACAAGTGATTGTCGCGGTAAGTAAACGGATACAATGTGTTTTTGTCAGATGAGCTGTTTAAAATTTGTCTACGTTTTTTCCTACATTATACCATATAATTTGAAAATCTTAGTACATTTTTAGTGGCTAAATGATTGTTTTTTTTGCTTTTTTTTATTCGAAAAAGTAAATGGGATGTTTTCCGAAACGGATCTTCTATGCTTTCAGGGATGAATGAGTACTAGTCGGATGCACATAATTATGACTATGATAAAATTACCTATGATTATGGGTCCCTGACAGAATCCGAAACGTCAGAACACTAAAAATCTTGCTTCAATAGTCGCATCTTCTTCGTCTGAACTGCCTTCTGGACCATGCATATTCACCTCTATTGGCAAGATGTCCATAATTTAGATTGTGTCTTCTGCAGTACCGTGTCTTGGTATATGCCCAACGTTCTTTGTCCAAACTGGGTGTTTGCATGTTTAAGGATATTTGTTTGACTGCATGTTTTTTTATGTTGATTTGGCTGCCCTCCATACAGAGTATTCGTGAGCTTTCTCCAGAGAAATTACACCTGGGTTTCCGTTAGGTATTTTGGGATTGTCCTTGACCAGTTTGCATTTAAAGAGTTGTTTCTATTTGCTCTTGCTCCGCTCCTCCGCCTGACAAAAATCAGTAAATCAGTAAATCTTCATTGCTTGGCATTAGCTGAGCTTCAAATAAATGCCAGAAAGCAGGCTTAATCGGTCTTTTTGGCCTGACTCATCCATTTTCACTCTTTTGTGGCCTAATTGGAAGGCTTTTAGAAGTTAATAAAATGGGAGCTCGACTAGACAAAATACAGTAAAATGGATTGAAAAATGCTTGCTGTGGTCAATAGGTGGAAGTTAAGCAGTATTCTTCAAAGGCTTTACCATATACACTCCATCTTTTTAACAATTGCAGATGTTAACTATCCGCTCAGCGCCTTCCCCTCTAACTATACACGCATTAAGGATGGTATACCTTGGCAAAGACATTACACGGTTTAATTTTTTGTGGTGTTATGGGACACACCTTACGTGTTAACGGAATTTAAGGTGATATTGCCTCATTACCTCGAGTCAGCAGGTGTCTGACCTTAGAATTTCTGACATTATGGACTTAGTTAGGTACAGCCAATCAAACTTTAAAAAGGGTGACAGGGGATGCAGCCGTAAAATACCCATGACATCAACATGAAATGTAATGAAGCACCTATCGAATGTGTTCCAAGGAGGTTGACGGCACCCAAGAGGTGCTATGTGTCAATAGACCGATTAATTAGGAATGGAAAACTTATTATAAATGTACGTGTGGAGATGTATTAAATTGCGAAAAGAGTAGTTCATAAAAAATATTAGCGGAATGTGAACGAAAGTATTAGTTATGAATTCAACATGGTTTGGAAATTCACAACTGTTTCCTTATGCGCTCTACAAGTTGAGGTTTGAATTATTCGACCACCGTGGAAATTACTCCTTTCGAGATTTCATTCTACTTGACACTCCGGTGGTTTTTCGTTTTTAGCCTTTGCATGCCCTTTGACAGTATCTGTAGACTCAAAATTTTACAGCAGGACAGCAGTCCAAACGGCCGATGGCCTGTTGACCGCTCTCGGCCAACACTTCTCCGGGGATTCGCTAGTCAAAGAACGGCTGAGCCATTTCGTTATCGTATTCATACACTAAAGTTGGCTTTTCTTTCGTCACACAAATTTTATAGCGTTTATCCTTACTTCGGTCAGAGGTGAGATAAAACTCGGACAAAAAAACCTGGTGGCATGCAATAGTTCCACTAAACTGTCTTCGGACGTCAATGCCCGAAGACAATGTCTAATGATTCATATCACTATGTAAGCCGTATTCATAATTCCAGTGACTAAATCTCTAGGTTTGTTGTCACAGAATCACTTGAACAAAGGGGTACAAAGATTACTGGATGTAAATTACAAAGATGAGACCTGCATATATTTTTTGGCAGGATTGTCTTTAGAGGTGCTTATAACCTTTGACCTTTAACAATAACAATAATAATAATAAGGTTTTTTGGTAAGACGCCTCTTGGGCACCGTCAAAACCCTTGAAAAACAAGAAATTACCTAAAACAAACCGCTTCTTTTGCACACAGATATTGGCTCTGTTTTTGTTTTATGCTAAGTCAATATTGTGCAAGATAGGGAGTTTGTTCTAAGTGAAAAAAACCTGTCTGCAAAGGTACAAAAATATCAATATTGGAAAATAATATCCATGCCGCACATGTGTTAGAGGTTGCAGAGTAAGAATATTTGAGGTCTGGAAACAGTATATCATTTGTGGATTTGTGATCGATCCTTCTGCAGAGGTATATTCAGCCACGGTCAGTTAGAAAAATTATCCTCTTCAGACAGGCTGTAACGGACCAAACCTGACCCGAACCCTGTTTTCTTGTTTTAATCCTCGTTTTACTGTGACTGGTCCTTTTTTCCCTAGAACAGTGATCTGATTGGACACGGAGACCACACACGTGACGACCTGAACCTCCGATAAGTCCGACCCTAGATACCTTCCGATCTCTCTCGCTTACCGTTTGCCCTTTACCGTTCCCGTTTCCAATACTGATACCCTTCCTTTTACCGATACAATATATCTTTATGTATCCTCGTCTCCCCCTTTTATTACGTTATGAGTTCTAACTCTTACTCGCTCACCTCAGCTTATGATGAGATTGATAGACCTCTCGGTTGTGTATTCGACGAGACGTTATTTGTCGAACCGAGGCCGAGAGTACAAATAACCTCTAGTCGCAACCGATTGGACGCTTTCAAATCGGCTGTTACAATGGTGGCAGATGGTGCCGGATCCCTCCCAAACTCGCCTGGTTACCCCCCACGCAACCATGAGTTTTTACCATTTTATCGTCGTCCCGACCCCCTGCTAGCCCCCATCCCATATCAGTCTGGCCAGGACATTCGTAAATGGCTGGTCAAACTCTCGTTTTTTAGCAGACCTCCCTCCGTCGGACCATACCCGCTACCTCCTAACTTTCTTGCCCCCGAGACATTAGACTCCGCTCTAGAAGCGGGTGTCACTATTGATACTCCCTTTCCCCTTGCCCATGACCAATTATTAGGCTTATTCGGCAAACCAATTTCTGAATCCGCCGTCGGTGCCCAATTTTACCAACTCGAGCAGACCCCCCCCAAAGGTCAGCTATGGAGTTCGCGAAAGAACTTCAACGACTGGGCCGCTTCGCTTACCCGATAGCACCATCTATATCACGAGATCAAATTGTGTTTGATTGGTTTATCGCCGGTCAGCGGGACCGGTGGTCACTGAATATTTGGTAATCAGTCGCCTCCTCAACCTGACAGTAGCACTTCAGATCTGCAACCGGTTCACAGAGTTCCGCAACCAAGAAGACAAACGCAAGGTGACCGTCCCAGCCCCTTTCCAGCCCCGTCCCGGTCCAGTCTCATCAACTCCATGGGTATCATTTTCAAACCCAGGCCAAACGACTGTCAAGAGACCCCTACCCATCCGGTTCCCAAATCACAACCCGCAGTGTCAGTACTGTTCGGCCTTCGATCCCCGGGCACAGCAATGCGGACACAACCCGCCCCGTAAGTCGCCTCCGTCTGATTCTTTTTTTCCGCATAACGTAGCCCACTTTCCCGTGTTTCTCGTACCCGTTACGTTAGCAGGCATAACCACCCAAGCCCTAGTGGAAACCGGAGCTAACGTCTCTCTTGTCACGATGAAATTTTTACCTAAACACATGCTACGGTTAGTGAAGCCATTATCCAAGTCACGAAGCCTATGAGCCGCTAACGGTACCGCTATTCATATTTCTGGCACGATTACCCAGAATTTTACTTTCGAGAATGCTCCCGTGACGCACACGTTCTTGGTTGCTCCGGATAGTCCTTGGTCTCTCGTCCTCGGGTTTGATTTCCTCTGTGATAATGATTGTGGCATCCACGTTCGTGAAAGACTCCTACCCTTGACCTCAAGGTTACTAAGAACCCACTGCCGATTAAATAATCATGTATAATTCGGTCATGGTGGCCGTAGCTTTCGAACCCACTAACTAGGAGGACGTCCTCCCTCCGCTACCAACTGTAGGTTCTGTGGCTTATGCACAATTAAAGGACATACTTGGCTTGTTTCCCGGGCTCTTTACCTGGTCTCCCACGACGTTAGGTCGGACCTGCCTGGTGCAACACACTATCGATACCGGAGACGCAAAACCAGTTTGGCAACCACCCAGTCGTATCCCTCATAACCACCGGGCCGAAGTGGATAAAATCCTGGGTGAACTCCTAACAGCTCACGTTATCCAAACGTCTTCTTCACCATGGGCGTCACCGATCGCACTGGTCCCTAAGAAAGATGGATCATTTTGAGTCTGCCTCGACTACCGTCGTGTAAACGCAGTCACTGTCCGCGATTCGTTCCCCCTTCCACGTCTTGAAGACACGCTGGACACGTAAGGTGGGGCAGCGTGGTTCTCTACTCTCGACCTCGATTCAAGGTATTGGCAAGTCGAAGTCCATCCAGAAGACCGGCATAAGACGGCGTTAACGGTTCCCCAAGGTCTATACGAGTTCCAAACTACTCCTTTTGGGCTTTGTAATGCCGCGGCAACATTTCATCGTCTCATGTTCCGAGTGTTACGACACCTTATACCCGGTAAGTGCCTCGTGTATCTCGATGACATCATCGTCTTCGAGAAAACAATCCCACAACATAACGAAAATCTAAAGGAAGTCTTCGCAGCCCTCCAAAATGCCGGGCTGACTCTTAACCCCGCAAAGTGCATTTTCCTCCAAATTGAAGTCCAGTTCTTAGGGCACAAGATTTCCCCTGGACGGTTATCCGCACTCCCCGAAAAACTGTAACAGATTCGTACCTGGCCTACACCGACTAATGCGTCAGAGTCGCGTAGTTTCTTGGGGCTGGCGTCCTACTACAGGCGTTTTATTAAGGGTTTCACACACATGGCTAAGGCTCTCCATAGGACGACCGAAAAAGACCGGAAATTTCCGTGGTCCACCGAGTGCCAAGAGGCTTTTACCAATCTCAGAAACACCCTGTATTCTGCACCACTCCTCGCACTCCCCAACCTCGAGCCAGGGGCACCTCTTTTTATACTAGACACCAACGCTAGCGGTTTCGCGATGGGCGCCGTTCTCTCTCAAGAAGGTAGCGACAAAATCAAACACCCGGTTTGTTTCGCAAGCAAAACTCTATCGCAAACTCAACGCTATTATGCAGTGTTCCGTTGGGAGATGCTAGTAATTGTCACATTCATAAGAATATTTAGGAACTTTCTGATAGGGCAACACTTTGTCCTTCGTACGGACCACCGTGGCCTAGAATGGCTTGCATCCATTAAAGACCCCGAGATTCAAGTCGCACGATGGCAGGAATTCCTGCAGGATTTCGACTTCAACTGCAAGTTCCGCCCGGGACGTAACCATGGTAATGCCGATGCCTTCGCTCGCATGCTTACTAGCCCATCGACCGATAAGTTAACCCCCGACCCGAGTGTAAACGCTATTTACATGTCCGAGCCTTCCCGTCATACGTGGTTGACATCTTACGGGAGGGACCCAGATACCGCAGTGGTGTACCGTCATACATTGCAAGGGCTACAAAAACCAGCCGAGCATGACATGAGAGGATGTAGCGAGAATGCCCGCCTCCTACTGAACCAGTGGCCTAATCTCACCATCGAAAATGATGTCTTAGTCTGGCGTGATCCCCACAACCAACATAATCGCCCTGTAGTGCCAGGGTGTCTCATTAAAGCCGTGCTTGGCGCCCTCCATTCCGAATAAGGTCACTGCGGCCAGCACAAGACTGAATCGGCGATCCGCGCGCACTTCTGGCGGTCTGAATTACGTAACGCAATCCATCCCCCTAACAGTGACCTTGGCGCGCAACTCGATTTTTCGCAGCTAAGTGAATTTTCAAATTTTAATAGGATTTTATCGTATCCTGTCGACTTTATTAGCATAATTTTTGTTCATAATTCAAATTTCTAACCCCTAAGCCACTCCACAAACCGGTGGTCGTTTTCTTTGACGATAGGTGGAAATATACAGTTTTCTACTGTTTCAGCCGACATAGCCTCCTAGGAATTCTCTTAGATTCAGTTGAATAACACGTAATTAAGTACGTGAATAGTAAATCAGATTGTATATTATGAAAGAATACTCTTTTTCCAACAAGAAATAGTGTACACTGGTCGAAATATCAACCCAGACATTTTTCCCCCTACATAGCCTCATAATTTCATCCGACATAGCCTCATCTGAATGTTTATTGTGGATTGCAAATTTTAAAAAGATTTCGCAATTTCCAACAAGACTTAGTTTACACTTGCTGCAATATCAATCGAGTGAGTTTTCATTCAGCGTAGACTCGTCAATTTTATTATCTGTATAAGCGACACTTTCTTGCATAGCCTTGATTAAAAATATATCTAACTGCATATCCTTCTGATATTTTAAACTTCAGTATGAAATATCAGTCAGTTTTTAGGCGAAAATCCCCCCTTAACGACCCTCTTGGTGTTAAATTTTTCCAAGATCAACCCGTCTTAAATATGAAAAAACTGAATCTTGATGCTTTGGACACTTGTAATAATTTCATGTCTCAATATGGATGTTTGCTTACGGTTCTCAGTACCACCTTTGATGGAAATGTCTCTTCGCTCACTTCTGAGCAATGTGAGAAATTAGCGCCCTTCATCAATTTGGTGTCTACTGAGACCTGTGACCGGCAAAAAAGAAGTTATAATTTTCTTTTAAAGAATGTCCCAAAAAGTAAAATTCCGCTAGACGTCGCCTGTCAATTCCTTTACTCGTGTGGCTTTAACTTTAAGGTCGCAGAAGCTAAAAGATTGTCCTCTCGAAGCAAAAATCCGCCGATTTTGGTAAAACTTTTTTCGGCGATAGATGTTGACAACCTTTTCTCTCAGCATGAGCGTTCAGCTCAATACCTGAAAAAACATAAGCTTTTTATATGTAGAGATAAAACCCCCATGGAACGTAGGATTTCGCCTGCATCTGCAAAAACTAGGCCCACTCCTACCCCTACTATTCCAAATGTGGTATCTGAGGTCGACGCAAGTTCACGTCCCTCCGGATCAGCGACAACGTTAAGTTAACCCGAAACCTCACTCACAGTCATTACTCCTGAGGCCGACGCAAGTTCACGTCCCTCCGGATCAGGGACAACGATAATTTCACCCGAAAACTCACCCGCAATCCTTACTCCTGGCTCGAGTGAAATTCCATCGCCTTCCGAGCGAACCTCGCCTGCTAAAGAGGCTAAACCTAATAGACCTAAACGTGCCCCCCGTAAATCGACGCCAATTCCAAAAATCAGTAATTTACCTAATTATGGGAACAATACTAACATTTCAGCATCTACACCAGATGTAAACACTCACGTTTTTACTTTTCCAATCCCCAAAAAGGCCCACAATCCACAATTAATTCACTCTAATAATACTATGAACAGCTTCTCGCAACCTTCAATGCCATTTTCGAATGCCTGTCCTCCGAAAAATTATGCTGACACTTCAGCACCTATAACAGAATAACAAATGCGCAAAGACAACTCGGTCAGCCATAAAAACTAGTGAGGAAAACTGTAGCACGTCTACAGGTCCAGAAGTAGCTGTTAAAAGGGACAAAAAACAGCGGCCTCAGAAGCCGTTGAAATTTAAAATGATTAAACAAAAATGAGCTCCAGTGCATAGAAAGCACAAAAACGTCTCACATCATCTCGAGAAAACAAAATAGAACCATACCTCAGTATGATGGGATAGAGTCCACACGCAATTCCAACAAATACCACTGCCGTAAGAGAATCCTGTGACCAAGAAACCTTCGTAAACGAGGAACCTTGCGGTATACAACGCCAGTCGTCTCTGAATCAAACGACGACGACAACAGCAATTGGTACACAGTAGTCTCTGAACATAAAAATGGCAGGACAATTCAATTGATTGCACGACTAGAGTCAGTGGACTTCCAACACCACAGAACGCAATTCTAGGCGCGGTTTGTTGATGATAGCTTCATCGTCATCGAAAGGGATCAGCCCCGGTGTTGAAAGTTCAGTAGGTCACTACCCGAGCGCCGGCCATTAAACAATTAGCGCAGAAGTGGGCAAAGATAGTCAAACCGCGAAGACTGAACTGCGCGTTTCAAATTCAACCTTCGTTTTCGACCTTAGGGGAATTTACTTTCGTTGGGATTAAGGGCTACAAATCGCATCTACAGACTGCAACTACTTAGAATTTACTTCGTCTGATCAACCTCACCCTCCCCAGCAATCTCCAACAGGACCTAGCTGTTTCCGGCAAAATTTTGGTTTCAAGGGGTCGCGTCTTTCTCCGTTTCTACTGCTTTCGACCTCGAGCGGATTATTCCAATACCGAACGATACAGCGAGAACTTCTACAAAGGCTGAGTCGTTCTTGCTGACATAATTATTCGTTATACTCTCGTCTGAAAGTTATCGCATAAATTAGTGTTTTGTGGAGTATCTCACTTATCGTACTAGTCTTGTCGGTTTCATTAAAGACTTATACGTAAATGTCTTCACACACAGTCACTAGGAGCACGACAGCTGTAAGCTTTAGCGATCCAGATATGCAGAAGTCAGAAAACTGTCTGGCGTCATTTGGACTCAAACTATTGAATTCACACCACCAGAAAGAGAAAAAGCTGTCACAAGTCGGAATCGAACCGCGGACCTCTCTCACAGAAGTTCAGCGTCTAATCACAAAGACACAGGAGGAGCGTAATCAAAATCGGTTATTAACAGTTAAAAAGCAATCCCTTTTTCTATTTGGTTCATTAACGGTCTGTTGTGAAAAGATGGTGACAGAAACAATTGAAACTATGTGCGATACAGCTTTGGAAGATGCGAAGGAGTGTTCGCCAGTGCCTGCATTCGAAATCCCGACATCATCGCAACAAGGACAACAGTCACGCTACTGCCCGGATTTGAACCCTGTACTCCCCGCGTACAAGTCGACCGCCTACCCCACTTCGCCATCACACGATGGAGTGACGGTTTCCAAATTCCCTTACTAACTACAGAAACTCGATCTAGAAGTTTTTTGAAATTTCCTCCTGCCAAGCGAACTAAAAGTCTTAAAAGTTTAAGGGATGAAACTCATAAAGATGAAGCCTGCATATCATATTTTACCCTTCTTAACAAATTTACGACCCTTGAGAAGGTGGTTAATAGTCTTAGAGTGGAGATGGAGAAGCTGAAGAAATTTTCTCGATTTCTCCCTCACGAGGAGACACTGGCAAAGCGTGAACTTGAGGGAGGGAACCTACCGTACGGAGAAGCAGCATCCCTCGCCGAAGCGTCTACGCACAAAAATGATCAGGCAGCCAGGGTGCTTGATAAAGTTGGTAGTCTGCCATGGACAGGGGAAACGGTCAACTCACAGGCTTCTCAGACAACGAAAAAGTGCTCTCGGGCTCCCAAAAATGACCTACTTAGCCCCGGTGCTAATATATGCGGGCCGCACTTAAGCACGAGCCAAACAAAAAGGGCACCTTCGCAGGCAAAAAGGGACATGAGGGCTTCAGTAAACGCTGAACCTGGCAGCAAATCTGTCCTAACAAACCCTAGTGAAGCAGAAGAGGATGACAGGCGGAAGGTGAGTACCACTCGTATAAACTGCATAGTCATAAGAAGCATGACGGAAGGTACTTCCGAAACCCCGAAATCAAGAATAGAAGAAGGCAGGAAGGTATTTAAAGAAAAGCTGAAATCCCTTCTAAAGGGTGAGGAGAAAGTCAAAGTTTGGAATTTATATTTTTTAATGAAGATTGCACTATCGTCCGTGAATTGGGACTGCCTGCTCAAGGGGGATCCGGAGGAAGATTGAATATCAATCAAGAGGATTGCATTAGATCTGATTGAGCGCTTTTGTCCAGTGAAGGTACACAAGACGACTTCTCGCCCTGCCTGGTTGACGAGAGACCTCAACAGGCAACAAAAGAAGAAAAATCGGAAATGGACGTTATTCAGGAAAACTGGGTCGCCAGTACACCTCGAGGAATTCCGATGCCAAAGAAATGCAGCAAAAAACCAATTCGCCAGGCCAGGAAAAACTATGAATCAAGAATCCTCCAACAGGCCGAAGAAAAGCCCAAAATTATATTCCGCTATACTAACAGTAGATTAAAAAACAATAATCCTGTCGAAGTACTTAAGAATGATGATGGCGGAGAAGTCGTTGAGAATGACGAGAAAGCCGAGTACTGTAGCTGGTTCTTTGCCTCGGTATTCACTAGAGAAACCGAGCTTCATTTTGATAATGCCAACAGTGCGGTTGTAAACGCCGGTCCAGCACTTCATTCTCTATTATTTCCAACATCTGTAGTTGAGAGGTAGCTGCAGGGCCTCAAAGAAGCCAAGTCATCCGGTCCAGACAATATAGCAGCCAAGTTCTTGAAAGAATTGGCAAGCGAACTCTCAGAGCCCCTAGCACATATATTTTGTTTTTCATTTGATTTAGGAAAACTGCCATCCGAATGGAAAACGGATAATATTTATCCGATATACAAGGGCGGAGCCCGCACGAAGGTCAACAATTACCGGCCCGTCAGCCTAACTTGCATTTGCTGTAAAGTGATGGCAACGATAATTAAGAAGACGACAATAAAGTTCTTGGAGGAGAACAACCTAATATCAGGGCTCCAACACGGCTTCAGAAAGAACCATTCTTGCCTTTCCAGCCTTCTACTCTCCACTGAGCAGTGGACTCGCGCACTAGATTAAGATGGTAAGGTTGACGTTATCTATACGGACTTCAAGAAGGCATTTGACAGCGTCCCACATAAGCGTCTAATGTATAAATTTTCAGAAATTGGCATACGAGGAAACCTGCTGGCATGGATCACAGATTTTCTCACAGGGCGATCGCAAACTATGTGCATCGGTGGCTCAAAGTCAAACCCTACATCTGTTCTGAGTAGCGTCCCCCAAGGCTCTGTCTTAGGGCCATTGCCCTTCCTTATCTATATCAACGAATTTGTCAACGACCTGGGTTGCAGCGCTATCATGTTTGCCGACGACGTCAAACTCTGGAGAGCCATCAGGTCTGACACCGATAGGAAAGCGCTTCAAGAGAGTCTAAATCGACTTAGCTGCTGGTCTGCTCGTTGCCTTTTAAACTTCAACATTAGTAAGTGTGTGGTTTTAAGACTCCGTACTAGAAAACTGATTAGAAGAACGATTCCTTCCAATATCTCCTCGATGGGCGACCGCTTTCAAATGTGAACTAACAAAAGGATCTCGGTGTTCTAATAAATTCCTCACTTAAACCATCATTGTGTAAAGGCAGCTAAACGCGCGACACAGGTGCTGTTTGCGATTAGGCGGGGATTCATCAACATTGACAAGGAGCTCTTCAGGAAAACCTACGGAACGTTTGTTCGGTCCCACTTGGAGTATGCTGTCCAGGCCTGGCGTCCGTGGTTCAAGAAGGATTACCTGCACCTGGAACGAGTGCAGGCGAGGGCTACGAAGATGGTCAAGAATCTTGGTCATCTGCCTTATGAAGACAGACTGACTGAACATTATCTTTTCCCTGTCAATTATAGGCAACTCCGTGGGGACCTCATACAAGCCTACCGTATTGTTAGAGGCCAAGACTGCGCCCTAGAATTTGCTTATTTCTTCGAATTGCCGCGGACTGACCATCTGCGAGGTCATCCTTTTAAACAACAGAGGAAACCGGCCCATATCGACGTTCGACGAACCGCCTTCTCTCAGAGGGTCATTGGAGCGTGGAACGGACTCCCGGAAGATGTGGTCCTCTCAGATACTGTTGACATTTTTAAACACAAACTTGATTCTCATTTGCTGAGAAACTGTGGCAGATATAATGAACAAAGTGTCAGTTGCAGCACCTTGCAACTGGCCCACACTTATCGCTGATGTTAAGCCTATATTTGTACATTTGTAGTATGTACATTTGTTACGGTGCACCTATTATGCGATTTTGGTTATGGATAGGGACCACAAGGGCAAAGCCTTCTTCCCTTATTAAAGTGACTTAAAGTGACTTAACTATTGCTTCTGATGATGGATCCACAATGGATTTCAAAATGTCAGGCAAAAAGAAATCTTGTCCAAGCTATCACAACTAGTACTTCTCAATTACATTCCGGGATTTGCATGTTTCCCTTGCATTAGTCCTAACGTACTCGATAACATCGAACATAATTGTAACGGAATTGAAGATGAAATACCACGGTCGGATTTAAACTTGACCTTCAAGACCTGACTATTACTCAAATTTTTATGTAGTTCAATTACCGCGTTACAGAAATCGGGAAAAGCAGTAGCAAATGCTACGACAGAAACGGTGGGATATGCAGAGGATGAAAAGTACTTTCTGTTTCGTATTGCCTGACAAACGTTTCAAAATTGCATCCTTTCACCACATTCGCTGTCTAAAATTCTTCGAAACGAAATCTCGTTACTTTGAGCTGGGCAGAGGCTGGTTTTAGCGAAATCATTTTCTAGATCCACCCTGTTATCCACACACCAGTCATCACCATCGTGGACGTTTTTGGGGTTTCTGTCGGGGCTGTTCTTCGAAAAATTTCTGACTGGCTTAGCTCAAACGCTGACCTACGCCTCTAGCACCTAGCACCTACTAGGACCCTTAAAACCACACTTTATTGGTGAAACTTTGCAAGATACCTCCCTTTTAAGCAATTTCAGCATCCACTCAAGGCCAATTTATTCACGTGCGTTAAGTACCAGATCCTCTACTTGGCTGCACCGCAAGCGTTCACATGGGAAATGACGAGATATGAATAGGTATACCTACTGGGAAAATAAGGCACAGGGACTCCTGTAATATGGAAAGAATGTTGATATTAGTTTTATCAGTAAGGCAGAGGAACGCGGAAATTAAGGGAGTCTGCGGATTGTATTAAAAATTCTCATATTTACCAAGTGTCTCTTTTAGTTCTTTATAGATATGTCGTTACATTTGAATTAGGAACACGTGAATGGACGGAAAACAGGCGATCCAGGGTTGTTGGTCAAAGATTATCGAATCGGGAAAGATGGTACGGGGCAGACAAACTTAGCCTTTATACTAGGATTAACTGTTAGCATTTGTGTAAGCTTAGCAACAGCGTTTATCTAAGAGAAGCATGCCTACTTAGGTGAAATAAGTAGATGCTTTATTGGGTTACATTTCCAATCCTTACCGAAAACTAACTCGGTAAAATTCAGTCAGCCAGACGTGTTTCTGCCAGTGTGTATGCAAACGTATCCGATCAAAAATCTGCGACGGACTTCGAAACGTCAAGCAAATAACAGTATTGTCCCGGCGATTGCATCTTTTTCTTGTTCTCAGCCAGTTTTCTGTTCATATTTGTCGAGTTCACCGGTCGTCAAAACATTCAAAAAGCGTTTTGCGGTTTGGCCCTAAGGAAGAATAAGTTTTCTGCAAAAAAACGTGTCTGGGAAAGTTTTTCAGTATAGACTGCACGAATGATTCCGTCCCACCCACTTTTAAAACGTGTCCGGCTGTCTTCTGGTTCAGTTTTCATGTTCTATATTTTAGCCTCACCTCTCGAATCTCCCTTAACTGTCAAGTTGCATTTTAGCTAGCCTCGCTAACTTCAACATCAAACTCTCCTTCAATCTCTTTTGCTTGCACTACGTGCAGCGGACAGCATGTCGACTTTCCTCAATACTTTATTAGTTTGGCCCTTTAGGTCCGAGTAAACTCCCCTACCGTTCAACATGGTTTTAGGGAAATTGCTAGGTGTTTCTTGCGTTTATACATTGGTTGAGTTACGTTGGACTAAGGTAGGTAGACTTCCACTTGATTTTGCCGATTGGAAGGTCACAGGCGTATGATATTTTTTAAACTCACGTGCGGACATGTCAGTCACTGACTAAAAAAATTTAAATGGAATTGCCAGGTGAAATCGTAAGCATAATTTTTTGTACACTAGGAGAAATTTCCTTCAGCCACAAGCCTTTATAATGATTTTGGGATTAAGATTACGACGAGGTTCAGATGTGTCTTGAAATGGTTATTAATATTTTAGGTGCTTACTAAAACCTTCAATATAATATATTTCTTAAAAAGGGTTTATCTAACTAACAAGATTTTAAACATTGTTTTCATGCAGCCGTCTATTTGAGTTATGTTTTTACAATCACCCGGGAATAAGGAACGTCCACAAGAAAAGTCGGGAATAAATATATCTAAGATTTCGTACAAAGGTTTTAATGAAAAATTACATCTTGAAAAAGCGCTATAATTAGATATTTCGGTGTCGAATATCTGTGTACTTTAAATTTTTCGAAGATTAAGTCAAGGTGAAAATGGGAAATTTTGACAAGTTTTCGGACTTTCCTAAATATCAGGGATGCACCTTTTGCTAAAAATGAGAGATGTAACTTTTTATGTATACCGGAGCATTTTTCAGCATATTTATTTACTCTTAGAGTCAGTTCTAAGATGACAAAGGCAAAGCAGAACATCAATGACGATTTTGAGAATACCAATAATTTTCTGTTCGTTCCGTTTCAAGTTTTTCTATTAATTGACATTGCCCTATAGGTAGAAAATGCATTGACATCTTTTGCACATGGCTTGGCGGATAAAATTGAAGACATGTCTCGGGTGTTTGTATATATGCTTGTTTAGGGTCGTTATTGTCGGTGAGGTAGCGCAAATTACAGCCTTATATGTTTATTTCTCAATTTTATGAAACAAAACTTAGCAGATTTGCAAAATATAATTTTTAAAATTGACGTCACCTTTCCTTTCCCAACAATACTTCAGTATCTAATAATTGTACTTACCTCAATTTCATGAAGGCAAAACAAAATTGTCTGCTCTCTGAACATATATAATTATAAAGTGTCTGCTTTTTATTAATTTTCTTTTATAATACAACACGCAATAAAAGAGCTTTTCCGCAGCGTTGAGTAGCGCAGGTATTCCTTGGATATCGACAAGCGTTGGATTTGGCCCCGATCCGCCCCTATTTTCTCCCAGTCTACTGAGCTGAACTGAACTCTTTTCTAGTAAACGGCATTTTGCAACTGGAGTCAACTCAATAAACAAAGTAAACATCTTAATTTAAGTTGACCCAATCGTGAAAGATCTAGCGGCGTTTGTCGGGATTCGAACCCGCATAGTAGAGATGGCCTTTACGCGAAGTGAATGCTCTCCCATGTGAGATACAAACGCCACGCCTACGCCGTGAATTTAACCACACTTGGATCGATTTTACCCACTCAAATTTACCGCTCGTATGGAATCCACCATTACGGAACAGCAAGCTGACTGACCAAGCAGGATTTCCTAAGAAATCATCTAGAATCCACCAGAATGACTACTAGGCTGACTTATTGTTTAGGAAGTTTGGAAGATATGCTTAAATTAAGGTAACCCAAGTCAGCCTAGCAGTCATTCTGGTGGATTCTAGATAATTGCTTATGAAATCCTGCCTGGACAGTCAGCTTGCTGTTCCGTAATGGTGTATTCCATACGAGTGGTAAAGTTGGGTGGGTAAAATCGATCCAAGTGTGGTCAAATTCACGGCGTAGGCGTGGCGTTTGTATCTCAAATGGGAGAGCATTGGTTTCGCGTAAAGGCCTTCTCTACTATGCGGGTTCAAATCCCGCCGAACGCCGCGAGATCTTTCACAATCAGGTAAACTTAAATTCAGCAAATCTGCCAAACCTAAATAAAAAAATAATGAACCTCAATTGTATGTTAAATCCCCTCTCAAGTTTTGATCTTCATAGTTCATCAGATATACCATCTACTGTACTTTCGAAACATACTGGCCCAACGAGTGTGCCCTGGGTCCCAGAGGGGTTATCGATCGATAATTGGGCCTTTGCGTATTGGTTACTAAATGAAGTTTGCAGCAGCTAGACTAGCATTTTTTCCTGTTCGCAGCGCAGACGTCCAAAATAATATCTAACTTCCTGATCATGGTAAAATTCTTGTATCAGGACTGCGCTAAATCTCCATTGTTTTCAGGGTATGTACCACAACTTCGAGAAGAGTAGTGCGGTTTACAAGCACTTCCTCGAACTGGAGTTCATCAATGACCCCCTATTTCGTATTTTCTGTCACTGTGGGTCGGGTTTATGCTTATGCAGATGAGTGAATCTTGAAGACTTATGTAAAGCTCTAAAAATCCAACTAAAAGTTCATTTTGGTGATCTTAATGCAATTATTGTTTCCTTTAAGATAGACAGTGGCTGACAGGAAGGCTGAAGCCAATTTGACATCAAACATCACCACATAGTCTACGAGAAACATTTGAATTGGCAAGCCGTTTGAAGACAAACTAATTTCTCTTTTGGTGTGCGTTAAAAATTGAATTCTGTTTCGATGACCAAATTTACCGCCAGATCGATGGCGTAGTGATAAGATCCCTCTTGGACCTTTTTTAGCTGAGGTCTTCATGGGGAAACTGGAGAATAACCAACCTTCACCAATTATGAAGGATCGTTCTTCACATGATCAATAAGAAGATAATATTTTTGTAATAGCAGATGGAAGTCTTGAGTTGGACCCTCCTGGATAAAGTTATTCAGGTGTATCCAGCATTAACCTTCACCTTAGGAAAAGAAGACCTAGAGTGCCTCCCCTTTCTGGACGTCCTGCTTAGTAGAATGCATGACTGAACAATTAGAAGATGTGTATTTCACAAGAAAACATGGATGGAACAATGCCGGGTGGCCCAAAAACGTAAGCACATTTTACATAATTATAAAATTGGTGTTTATCATAATTTTATTATATAAAAATGTAAAAATATATACAATTATCATCTTATTGTTTTTTTCTTAATGTTCTCAAACTGACGTCCATTTTTACGGGTGTATTCATTCTTAATGACTTTTTTCAATTCAGCCACTGTTGAAATAGTCAAAATGAAGTGGAAAAACAATAAAATGATACTTGTAAATATTTTTTGCCATTTGAAATAATAAAATTATACTCAACACAAAGTTTACAATCATTCAAAATGTGTATACATTTTTGGGACACCTTGTACACAAATTTCTACAGATTTGTCCCACTAAGTCAGCAATTAAGCCTAGTCCAATGCCTCATTAACCGAGCCAGGAAAATATGTTCTCGAGGCACATTAAAGTATGAACTCGCCCTTATTAAAAACAATCTGCCATCAAACGACTTTCCCGAGAAGATTATTGAGGAAAGCCCCCAAAATCGGAAGTGCCGGTGGCTGAGAAGAAAGCCTTATTTCTCTGTTCGAGGGGATGCAGCAAGCGAACTTTGTATCTTCACTCAAATACTGCTATCACGCGCATGTATCAAGCCGCGAAGATGAGACATATGTTCTCAAGCACTTTACTTCTTCTCCTTGAAGGCTCCCCTTTTAGACCTCTTCAATGTGCATCTATGTCTTCACTTGCTTCTGTGGAGCAGGCTGTATCGACCGAAATACTGGATGTACATCCAAGCGGATGCGAGAATACCATGCTGCCTGGTTAAACAGATGCATGATAAAATCCATATCTAGCGCAATTTTGGCTTACTTGGTTGACAGTGTTCGCCGGATAGACGTCAACCAAGATTACAGAGTCCTCTATAAGAGGCAGACGAAGCATTCCAAGTTTCTGCGCCAGCGGACACGTGCGACGACAGATGCAGTCGCCATACAGCTACATAACATGGTTTATGGGCACTAAGGCTCCCTTAATTGAAGACTTACCCAGAATGCGTATTCACACCTCCTACCAAGTTGCATTAGAGCGACTACGCAGAGCTCTGACCTAACTGTCAGACACCTTCCTTCTCCCCTTGTTCAACCTTTGACCTCTGAACGCACCCAATCCTTTCCACTTGCTGTTTATTGGATGTTTAAACTTTTGTAACTCTACTCTCCCTTTGTTATTGCTATTACTATTATTCGCCAAACTTAACTTCTTGAAAGATAGAGATGCAACACTGGTTCACACAGAGGTTGTCAGCGTTCTAACAAGGTGTAGGCTGCTCATGAAAAATCGATTTCCCCATTTTTCTTATAGATCAACGGGTCATGTGGTAGATGTTCTAGGTCTGGGACCCGGCAGGCGTTATTAGGAACGCGTACCCAAAAATGCCTCTCCTGGGGGAGGGGGTGTGTGGTGACCCGCCTAGGTGTAGGTTCCCGTCGCACCGGCCATCTGCGCCTTTTCCCGCCTCCAGTCTTTTGAGTTTGCTGTCACATCGGGTCCAGGTAAGGGTAGAAGAGAGAGTGCGCAAGTCGAATATCACGATAAAGTAAAATAACTCGTTAGTCACCTCCCTGGCGGACACGGCTGATATCGCCGGCAATGACGGTTGACATGTGGAGCTTACTCCACAAAAATTGGTCAGGGCAACCACGCCTCCCCTGACGGGAATGCGCCAAGGCTATCAGCCCCTTGGAAGCCTTTCCAGCAATGACGAATGAAAAGCTTCCGCCATTTTACGGTTAAGACCAAGGGTGCCTGAAGACCCCTGAAACAATTGGAAACTCTTTTTGTCGAAACAAACTGAGAAGAAATACAGTCACGGAAGCGGTGCACTTACTAACATCAGTGCGTCTAGTTTAGCATGGATAGAAAATAAAACCAAGTAAATAGTCATACAAAATGCATCTGAGAAGGCGTGAAATTGCAGTTTTTTTGCGCAGTGCGTAGCCAATGAGGGGGCAGTTTCGCAGCACGCAGGTCAATCTGGTGAACGTTTTACCCCACCACTCTCCGAATTTAGCTTTTGCATTGCAAAACAATCTTCCAGGGTTGACCTCAGGAACTCTTCGGCCTGCTAAAAAGAAAATGACAGCTTTAAGCCGACGGAAAAAAAACACGAAACACAGACCACTTTGTATGGCAGATGCAGACTGGGATTTAAACTATAATTCGCTTTTATGTGTCTGCCTCTTCTTTGGACATGAGAATACTGCCAACTCGAATTTCGTTTGCCTCTAGATACGTGGATACGATGCCTTAATCAATAAGCATATGCATCTCCGTTACGCTGCCTAATCCAGTGCCTTTTCAAAATTTGTATCCTCATCCATTAATTTTTTTCTTACTGCCACTGTTACTACTAGTCTGAGCATTACTACTAATGTTACTACAGTGGAGTCCGGTTAATGTGGACACCTTCATTCCAGGCCAACTGTCCATATTAACTGGTTGTCCACATTAAGCGAAATGACCCCAAACCAGTCGTTTCTACGTATAAAAAACAAAACTTTGCATCTGAATGAAGTTTAATTGAAAGAACATGATCAGTTTTGATTGCTTTGGTGGAAACTTTTCTCTTAAAGCTCCCCTAAAGTTCTTTATCACAGTGTCAAAATTCTCCACATCAAAACCTTGTTGTCGATGTCCCGTTTCGAGTACGGCCAATGCCGCCCTCATTTCGTTTGATGAGAATGGAAGCTCGACTTCTTCGTCTTCGTCTTCAGACTTTTCTTCCTGCTCGTCTGGTACCTTCTTAGCATCTGCAACTGCTTCGGCAAGTTCGCTTGTCACCTCCTCCAGTGTTGCCTCCTCGGCGACTTCGGCATCGTCGTCGATTGAAACCCACTCTAGAAAACTCTCGATCCTGTCATCTGTCACGTCTTCTGGGATCAGAATCGCGACTTCATTCTCTGCAACTTCCTCTTCAGTGGTGACGAAGCCTCCTTTCCTCCAGCAATTTACGATTGTCTCCGACTGCACTTTTTTCCACGAAGTGCTCAACATCTCCATGGCCTGAAGAAAGTCAATCTTCTTCACAACGTTGTGAGCCAAACGCATGCCAGTCTCATCGTCTTCCACTAGGTCTTGGATGATCTACGAGGGCTTGGTGCTGTCCACATTAAGCGGTGGCTGTCCAGATTAACCGGAGCATTTTACTATGGAGAAATTCCGTTCCTAATCAACTGTCCACATTAAGCGGTTGTCCACATTAACCATGTCCACATTAACCGGACTTCAATGTACTACTATTATTATGGCTATTAATACCAACTAAACTGCAACTATTAGTACCAATACCATTATTACTACTAATTTCATCATTATTACTACTAATAAAACGAATTGTGTTCTTCATACTTAGAAGACACGCCAACCCGTTTAAATTAATCCCTCTCAGAACTGGAAGGTGTAGTGAGAATCACGTGCCTAGGCAAATGCGCAAATGTTCGCCAATGTTTAAATGAACGCAGCGACGTGTAAGGATTTGAAAGGCCAGAAATCGATTTAAACTGTCTGTTTTTGGTGTATTTTAAACTTTTTTGAAGACTGGAGGGAAGTCATGAATGCATAACCATAGTTGTGGTGTTCCTCAGCACATGCAGAACTGTCAAATATAATGACAGAGAAAGTACCGATTTAAAACATTCCCCTTGCCACTAACCCAAGGTATTATATTGCAGTACAGAAGTGCGTAAAAACGTTTTGGAACACGTAGAAAGGAAAACAGTATTGCAACGAATCAGATACGCCTAAAAAGCATCATTCAAAACTTTGAATTGTTTGATATATCTTGTGAAGAAGTTTGGCTTATTAATTGGTGGAAGTGCCTCTACAAGAGGCCACGTGATAAGCATTTACAGTACGGACTAGAATTTGTGACATATGCGAAATATTAATAGTCTTTCGCTAATCGGCATTGAGTACGGTTGTAATACTGATTATTATGGAGTCTATTCTGACGTCATTTCAGTCACGATAGGATGCCGCCTTTTAAACGAGCTTTGGTCTGACCAATAACAAAACGTATGTACTGCAAAAATGGCTATAAAATTTTGATGCATTTTTATCATTAATTTTAACTGTCATTATAAATTCAAATATATTTTGAAGAAAAAATCTCTTTTGTACTCGTTGGGTAGAGAATTACGCCTTTAAATTTTATACTTAAAGAAAGGTTATCTTTCGGTTTAAAAAATGTCTAAATTGCCGACTAATTATTAGACCTATTGACTGCTACACTTAAAGTCAAGGTTTATTAAATGCGCGCTTTTTATATCCCATTTAAGGAAAAGTACGTTTTTGCCTATAGGTTGAGGAAGAAGTCACATAATTCTCATAAAATATTGAAACAAATGTGAAACATGCTGTATAAATTAAAGGCAGCATTAATAGATTGGGGGATGTGATGTATAATGAAGGAACAGCTCACAATCGTAAAAAAGCTCATAATGAGGAACTTTTTTGAAGCCGAAATAAACCCTTTCTTTAAGTATAAAATTTAAAGAAGCCGTTATTTGCAACTCAACGAGAAATAGAAATAAATTTTTCGTTTAAAGTTTCCATAATATATATTGAAATATGTAAACACAGTGAAAATCGATGAGGAAAATGCATAACACTTTAGTAGCCATTCTTGCAGTACATGCGTTTTGTTAGTGGTCAGACCGAAGCTCGTTAAAAAGCCGGCATCCTATCGTGACTGAAATGAAATCAGAATAGACTCCATAATAATCAGTATTACAACCATACTCAATGCCAATTAGCGAAAGAGTATTAATATTTCGCATACTTCGGCATGTTACACGAATTTTAGGCCGTACTGTACAGCCTTTAACACAGAAGAGGCGCCGAACCAACACGGAGCCCATACCATGCAATGACAAGCGTTCTTGAGGGTCTGCACCCATTACAAACGCCAAAAATGTGGGGAGGCGCAGGGTCATGCCGCGCCAGCCGCCTGTGTGCGATCCCTTCCCCCGTCTTTGTGACTCTGTCTTGAGCCCGGGCCCAGGTGGGAGGGGCAAGGAGGGAGAAGAAAGCGCGGTAGATGATGCGCAAGTTGACAATTACTAATTCGGGCTTAGGTCACCTTCCCTGTATCCGGTATGCTGTGTTGCGCACAGTGCACCTCATCAGCTGTGGTGGGGGAGAGATGACCCTCGGCGCACTTCTTTCCTAACTATCATGAGGATTCTTCACTATAATTTATTCGACGCGCTTGAATCTATCGCGGTGCGCTAAAAGCCGTGGCTTGGACGGTTGCCAGCTGGCGGGATACCTGGACACCGTAGTCAGCACAGTTTATCTTGTTGTATAGAGTGGCTGTCTGCGGGCTGAGGGTCAGATGCAATGGCTCCTTCTTAATGTGACCTTTATGGCGCTCCCTGTCGGGAGCATACCTAGCGAGACGTCCTGTTTGGTACGCGTGTTTAGTGGTTGTCGCACCAGCCGTCAGCGCCCTCTCCCATTTTCGGCCTTCTTGACTCTGTCTTGACAACCGGAATTAGGTGCGGTTGTGGTCTGAGCGTGGGGTAGACCCGGCGAGTTTGCCTTCACTGTGCTTCCGCCACAGTCATCGCGTGCTTCAACCCGTTGAAGCTCGCAGTGGATATCGTCGAAATCGACGGTCGACCGCTCGGATCTCATCAGCAGCGATGTAAGAACCGAGATAAGAGCAACTGTCAATACAAGCGAACATGCGAGTCCCAGGATGTAATTGAGAAGAAGACGACTCGATCGCTAGGACAACACTTTTATTCGCCTGACCTTTCCAGATCCGTCACGCATTCATCATCAGAGACATAAACAGAGAGCAGTAGCAAATAAGGGAAGTATATCCACAGGAGTTTGGAGTATTTATAGGATACAGTAATTACTGCAAACATGCAACGACAATTAACGGTAATTTTCTTCTTGAGCGTTGATAGTTTTTTGATCGTCATGCGGGCTTGCTGAAATTTCAGCCCGCTTGCCATGTGATACCATGGTTTTCTTCGATGTCACGTCCCCTCTAACTTCTTAATGTCAGGATCTGGCAGTCGAGACCGTCGATGAGACGTAGAATCGCCTGGGACATGCCCAAATCATACAGCTCCTGAACTTCTGACACAGGACGTACTCCACGTTTGACGAACAATCTAGGAGCTTTGCCGAACACGTGATATTAGTGCGGCGAAATGATGCCAATTCTCAAATTGTGGCCCATTTGACGAGACCCAGCCACACATTAAAGCTTGATAAGGCCGAAATTCTCGCAATAGGTGAGAATTGGGTGTTCCGAGAATTACTTGACTCATGGTTCACGGGTCCCCAATCCATAAACAAATGCAATGATTTGCCCAATCCATATTCGGTGCTGAGACGCAATTTGGCCAAAACAAGTCGCCACTTGGTGAACGCACAGGCCACCGCGTCATCTGACGCCAACACCGGAGAGCCAGATGGCCGATCAATCATCACGCCCGAGTCCACCACGCGGGATGAAAGTTCAGCAAGCCAGATCCCGCATGATGGTCAACAAACTATTAACGCGCAAGAAGGCAGTTACCATTAATTTCCGTTGTATTTTTGCAGTAATGGCTGTATCCAATAAATACTGCGAATTCCTGTGCAAATGTTACCCTTATCTGCTACTGCTTCCTGCTTACGTCTCTGATGATGAATCCGTGACGGATGTTGAAACGTCAGGTGAATAAAATGTTGTCAAGTCGTCTTTTTCTCAGTAAGAGCGATTCTTCCAGCGTTCGGGATCTCCTGACTTTAGGAATCCACACACCAAGCCCAAATTAAGAAGACTTAAAACGGAAATCTATGTTTATTCATTTTAATGTCTAAAGCATTATTAACTAGTCATGGTTTCACCCAGGCAGCTATGATCGGGAGAATCGATAGGTATAAGAGAATGACTTTCACTAATCACAAGGGCTCGTTCTTCCCTCAAACGACCCGGCAACGACTTCATTACTGTTGGCGACCCCTCTGCTGAATCAGTCTGAATCTACAAGTCAATTTAAAAGTCCAGTTTTCGTTCTGTATGCAAGGCTGATAGGTGAACGTCACCCTACCTAGAACTCCGTAGACGCATTGAGTAGGAATGAGGTACGAAGAGATACCCAATCAGAACTCATGATAGTTTTGATATATTTGAGACGAGAGTGGAAGCTCGCGCGGAAATAAACCATTCTCTGGAAGATGTACATCATCCACCTACGACTGGCGCTACCGACTCATTGTTCCTGAGAACCATGGAAATTGGACTACGCCAGGCTGACTTATAGGGCTAGAGCTATAATTAGCTGGATTAAGGTATCACTAGCTAGCCATAAAATGTGAACAGTGCATATAGGTCTCCCGAGGGATAGCCTGTTATACAGTCGAATGAATGGAATTTTCTCATTGAACAAAGTAGTAGAATTCCTCTATTACTTAGAAATTTTCGGACCAGCGTAGTTTAAGTAATGCACCTCATAAACAACTAGCTCCAGCATTTTCTCCTAAAAAAGGTTTTTATAGGGGTTTTCGGGGGGGGGGGGGGAAATAGGATGAGCATTGAAGTAAATTTGTAGAAGTAAGTTTAAAGAGGAAACATTTAGTTGAATTTGTTTCCCGTGACCGCTGGGGGTAGGTTATTCTGCATGTAAACTGAAGGTGTGTGGGGCGCTGTACGTTGCAAACTATACTAATCTTACTCCAGAACGGTACGTTTGATCTCTCGTAGGTTGAAGTAGACGACCTGCTAATCATTATTTCTGCTTTTCAGGAATTTCAAGGAACCTGCATTTTGATAGTCGTTTTTTTCCGCAATACGTTAAGCGACAATACAGATTAATAAAATCTACAGATAAAACTTAACAACATTTCTAAATACAATAAAATACAAATACATAAAGTAGTTATTAAAGTATATTCCACTGTCTATCCTAATTTTGCAGCCATAAAACCCCTATGAGCACCGTTTCCATAGGAGGAAATGCTGGGAATAGGGGTACATGAGGCGCACTACTTAAACTACTGTTGCCACTTTTTTGTTTAAAAAATGGGGATAACTCAATTCCGGCCAACCATGCTTTTGTGAACAGCTATATCCAGTTCTCTATAAGTTAAACAAAAAATCTGTCATATATTCGCGCGAATGGGACACCTGCTGAAACCCGCAACTTAGCAGTCGAAGCTTCTGTGCGTAGCCAGTTAAGGTGTTATTAGTAATACAAATTTTATAATAAACCAGCGTACCACATCTTCGTTTGCGTTTAATCTTTGCATTGCAAAGCACCTCTCCAGTGCTGAAGTTAGGAATCTTTCGGCCTGCTAAAAACAAACGATGTAGTTGAGAGTAAAGACGTAGACTAAAAGATTGTCTAGAACAGACGAATATGGTTTATACGAATTTGAATCCGATGAGCATTTTTTCGTGAACTACTTTGCTACAACGACATTTAGCATCATCTTTCCGGTACATCCTCGAACCCCTGGCACACAAACCAGCTTGAATCTTCTCAGGATGGGTAGAAAATTACCTTTGCGAAGTCGTGTAACTACCCAACCATAACATTGACGTGCACTGGAGGATGGACGTTCACCGATCGGTTACGGGCATCACTCGTCATGTTTGGCCTTGGAGCCCACTTTCGAGTGCCGCCAGCAGCCGAACATCGGCTAGTAGTTTAGGCAGATGAAAATTACCGACACAGACAGGGGGAGACCGGAATGACCGATTCTGGCTCTTTAGTCTTCATCAGTCAGTCATATCCATCCCCATCCGAGGCATTTTAACTGCCAGCGCGCTTTGCCATAAAATCTTCAGATTTGCAACAGATCTGTGCTGCTATCAGCAAATGTACTACGGCTAAGGATGATCAAAGTTAGGTTTACTGCATAAGTATATGCAACTAACAACTCCAGCCCCAGATGATTTTAGTACCTAGTTATCTGCTTGAACTTGAAAATGGTTTTAGCTGTAAGATTTATTGGTACCATAAGTTATATTACAGCTATCTGCTTGAAATTGAAACGGAAGGATCGCAGAACCTTTGTTTTCAGCATCATGGGGAAAAATTCGTACAGAAGGTACCGAAAATACCGGCTATTCTGGAACTTTTTGACCGCTGAACGAAAACCGGAAAATCCGGATTGTGCCCAGCAAATTTAATTCTTGGTAAAGATGCGCCACTTACTTGAAGTGAGTACTTTTCAGGTAAACGTTTATTAGAAAATTATCTATTGTGGTTTTATTCTTTTCTTAGAAAACTGAATGCACATATGCTCAGGACCAGGCTAGCAGCTGTTTGCCTCGTGTATTCTGTGTAGACTCACAGAAGATGAAAAACCAAAGCAGGCAAATACAGTTTGCTGTGGGAATTTCAAAGCGTCATGGTGTTGCACAATTTGTTAGTTACTAAGAGACGACATTGCATCGCTGAGTTGCTTCTCAATTCCGCGACAGTTTTAAAAATCGCGAAGAAATACCCTGGAATCTCTTTCTTTAGGAGGAAGTTTTGGTAAGGACAATTTGTCTGACCACTTAAACAGGGCAGGGGGAACGAAACCGCCCGATTCCGGAAAATTAAGTTTAAGATCAAGGTGTGGGTTAGATTTGAGTGTAGATTTAAGTTTGGGGTTAAGGTCATAGTCGGAGTTACGGTCAGCAGTATATTCGAGGGTAAGGTCTGGGTTCGTGTTAACCTTAGTTTCAAGTGTAGGACTCAGTTAGCGTTAGGATTAAGTTTACACTTTAGTTTTATGTTGGGGTGGAGACAGGGAGAATATTCGTACTTCCTGGAATTTATTTCTAGACTGCCTGTTTTAAATGCGTGGGGCGTGTCTATTCCAGTGTCCTGCTTAAGCGACCAAAACGTCCTCCTTACTACAAAAACACTCTTGTGAAGAAAGAAAATTCACAAGTGCATTTTAATTTTTCTGATGAACCTATTTCTTTCCTCTTTCTTTCGCTGTGATCTACAAACGCTTTATTGTATGCATAGGGTCTCCTGACCGGATGCAAAATAGTTAACTTCAGCAGATAGATGATGCCGATTGCTGAGGGCCTAAAGAGGACGCGGAAATGGAAACTGCTCACACTGCAATTGGCTTTGCACCAGATGCCGAAGAAACTAGGTTTCGCATTAAGGTGAGGGTTAGGATTAAGTTTAGATTTAAATTTGGGGTAAAGGTCCTAGTTGGAGGTGCGGTCAGGAGTATTTTAAAGGTTAGGGCCTGGTTTCGTGTAAACTGTAGGCTTTAGGTTTAGGCCGCACAAGTTGTCCTCACGGACGTTTTATGTCCATTGGCATTCCTAAAATGTCATTGAACCAAACAGGGGGATAATCAAAAGAAAACGGCTGGAAGCTGATTGTTAAAATCTTTATGCCAGCGAGGAAACTGCATAAATCGAGGTCGATAAAGCTATTTTAGGAAACGATCGACGAGGAAATGTGACCCTTATCTTCTTCATATGACTTGGTTCTCCAGTTTCCCGCAGAAAAATATGGGCGACTGAAAGAAAGCTTTTCTGCATTTCATCTTGCTTAACCGCCAGCAAGATGTATAACTATCCTGGTTTCACAAGAAGAAATATGGCTACAATATCCTTGAGCCATTGATAAGAGAGTTGATACAGGCATAAAGGAATGACAAAGATGTCTCCGGGGAGTTGGATTAAAAGGTCTGATACTCAGAGCCGTTCCCTAGCAACTGCTAGTTTTAAGAGACGTTTAGAGTGATGTTCTTAGAAAAGGCACGGGGAACTGGTGAAGAAGATCAGTAAAGAGGAAATTTTTGCGTGTAATAGTTTTGCACGTATTTGCATCATCAGTCCGCATCAGCCATTTTGCGTCAATAAAGGTCTACTGTCTGGCCTAGAACCCCTGAAACGTTCATCAGATCGGTAGCGTTGGTTTGGTGAAAGTGTTGGTTATTAAGATCAAAGAAATGTTCTCGCTGATTTCCATGTGTGTGTCAAACATCTTCTTTTATGTCAGGACTTTTACGACAATTACACTTGCACTGATTCACATTGTGTTTGTCTGACAAAATAACACATGTCGAGATTACCAAAGGGCCCAAAATCGCTCGAGAAAGCCTGTCTGGTCCAGACGATAGTTCCTGGTTTGTCTAGCCGTAAACTCTGGATGGCTAATTAAACTGATAGTACTCAAATAAAGACGCTTGATCAAAATAGAGTAGGTTGTTCTGTTTCTCGAAGTGGTATCGTTTGAAGTCAGCTAAATAAGCTCACCCTGTGAAATCAGTAATTCCAGATGATGTTGAGAAAATTACAAAAAAATACAATTTCAAAACTGGAACTGTGAATGAACCTCAACCAGGACGAGGTTTAGCATGTTTGTTAGGTCACTACCCGAAATATTCACTGTCGTATCCCTCCAGTTGTACGCACCTCATTCAAAAATGTGGAGCCTAAACATTCATAAACAGTCTCAAACGTTGACTGCATCCCCTCGAGTGATAGCTTGAACGACAGGTAAACCCGGAGATAGCTGGCTCGAACGCATAGCTCTTCAGTCGCTCCGCGTTACTGGCATGGTATACCATGAACATTGTTGGCAAAGACAAGAGAGACTGGAATGGTCATTTCGCGTGCGTCAACCATCATCAGACAGACATACCCACGCCCAAGTCCAGCACTGATTTGCCTACACTAATAGCCTCTCTTCAGCATTCTCTACATGGAGCACACTTGAGGGACGACGAGCCAGTAAACAACATTCCACGTGCTACAGACTCAGTACATTTAACCCGTCAAACCAAACGAAAAAATAGTTTGCAGGAAATAAAGCGCCAAAACGATGCAGGGAGATAAGGGTCCTAAACACGCAAAAACAGTATCGCCTTAATTCGAAAATATTCTCCAACTGTCCTGGTAAACGTGCATCTTTGCCGGTGAAGATGACCCTATAACTACGTGCTTGCGAATGTAATGCGTGTGGCTTGAGTCGCAGCGTTTGTGCGCATGTGAGCGGCCACGCTAAGGTCAGTGCGGAGTAGGCCAGATCGGCGAATGCAGTTGGGAGGATAAAAGGAGCAGCCGGCGATGTAGACTTCGCTTTGCAAACCTCAAACTCACACACACACATCATCATGGGCTGTTACGATCCCTGCAGTTGGACCGGATGCAAGTAAGTCTACCTCCTACCTTCCGTCTCAAACACCCTGCCAAGGGTATTTTAAGTATTTCAAGATTATGAAACTCTGTTCTTTATGCAAAAAGGAACCAAATACTACTGTCAGTTGGTCGAATTGCGTATAGAAGAGAGTTTTTAAATTGCAAATATGCCCTAGTCTTTTTCTAAGCGTATAAAATTCTTAAGCATGTTTTGGCCCTACTTAATTAAACCTGTTATTCAAGTAAAACCCATTGGCATAGCTTATTTTGCAGACGGAATGCACTTAAATGGAGCCCATAGTAAATTTAATTTCGTTATTAATGATTGCCTCTTACAGTGTATATAAACGGTGAGGGTGATATTTATGGCCACCTTAACCAGACACAGAAATAGAAACGCCCCGCCCACTTAAACTAAGCAGCTCTGTGATAAATTTCAGGCAGGATAAATATTCTCATGTCTGAAACATAACACTAATCCTAACATAAAAACATGCCGTAACTGTAATCTGACCCTAAATTTGAACATTATAATTAACACGAACCTAGACCTTAACCCCTAACATAATTCTGAGTCCTTATCCCAATCTTGACATTAATCACAACCTTAAATCTAACCCGAAAATGACCATTAAGGCTCACTTTAATCATAAACCCACTTTCTCCCGAATTTGGACCAAAGCTATCTGTGTTGTTTAGGCAAGGATACCAGGCATTCTTTTAAAGAGTAGAAAACGCTAATGTAAGTTTTGATCCTATTTAATCAGAGGTCTTATTCAACTAAAACTCAGCTGTGCAGTTTTATTTGCAGAGTAAAAGGCCCACATTTAATTAAATTTTGTTATTACATATAAACCACATATGGTATTGGAATATGAACCATACATTGATGTAAGTAGCAACTACTTCAATGCTCATGATATGAAGGTGGGGGTTTGATGTTGCTCAAAATGCAATTAAGGGTTGGCCAGATGAATCTCAGATGCAGATTTCGATAACAGGACCCACTGCCGACGAGCGGCAACGCCACTTCATCCGAACCCATATTATGCAATTTGCTCTTATTTCAGATGCTCCGACGCTCACACTGTACGATCTGTTTAATGAGCAGATCTTCAAATTATTCTGACGCACTTTTATTAGACCGCCAATCGGCAATTGAAGGTGTACAAGTGGGAATGTGTTGATGGTCAAGCTTGGCCAGTTCGCAATAATCCTAGTGGTCACGGCTTTCGGCCAATTGAATCACACTTTGAGTGATCCACAGTTTCTGCTGTTTGCGTAGGCGCACTAGAATGAGCCTAGTAGGCCGACGCTGCAGGGCACAGTCAAGCAGTTTTGAGGAGACATGAAATTCTATCCTCTGCCTCCAGGCAGACTAAGTTCTTTCACGCTGAAATGCCCCACATTCTATGCCCTCAACCCGGAGACGGAACCTTTAAGTAGTATGCCCCAAAGGCGAACTGCGCACTATAGAACCAAACAGTGCGCCCTCCATTGGGCCAAAACTGAAAATATTTTTAAAATGTATAGTCTGACCAACTGATGAAAATGTAATCCTTTTTTGCTCTTTTAATTCCAGCTCCTACGCTGGCTACGGCTGCTACGGCGGGTACGCTTTTAGCTGTTGTGGCCCCCGCGGAGCGGGTGCTGGCTGTGGCGGCTGCGGTAGCGGCTGCGGATGCGGGGGCGGATGCGGGGGCGGATGCGGGGGCGGATGCGGGGGCGGATGCGGTGGTGGATGCGGGGGCGGATGCGGGTGCGGGGGCGGATGCGGAGGTTGCGGCTGCGGCAACGCCTGTGGACCACGCCTTTGGAACTGCGGTCGGTGGCCTTGAAATGCTTTCATTCTAGTCCCCTCCCCTCCCTCCAAGGACACACAATCCCAGCACCCCCAACATGCCTCTGACCTGCTTGCCAATTTTCCTCGGAAAAATAAAATCCTCCACTTCTGTCCTCCGAGTCTGTTTGTTTGTTTCTTCATTTCGAGGGGGTGGTATGTAACCCCGCGGGGCTGCTGTTCAAGAACTAGCTTCTTACTTTATTTAAGTAGGCGTGGTTTAATCTAGTTTGCCTGGCAATAGATCGTGAAAGTGGTTGAGAAATTACAGTTGGAATTATATTCGCAGGGTTGTTTTGAGGATTTCGGGTCGAAGACAGAATTTTGAGTGTAGTGAGCCAACTCCACGTGAAAGGCTCAGCTTCTCACCACTCGCGACTGGTAGCACGCAGACACCAGTGTCTGCCCACCCCCAATCCGGTCTGGCAAATCATCTTCAAAGCTGAGTCACACAGGATCTCACTGTGACGACTGCCGCGCTCTCACACATCGGACGCTGGCCATCTGAGCTCCGGATACACGCTCGTCCAACTTCCTTCTCCCCTACCTCTGCACAGAATATACTATTTCCTTCACCTAGTGTCCCAGTTCTTTTCTTCGCACGCAGAACCGAGCTTGAATATCGCAGTGGCTAAGGTTTCCCCAATTAGCTTAATCCAGGTGAGGTTTAAGGTTTTCAGTTTAGGATTTTAGGCGTATTAAGGTTACGCTTTGTTTTTGGGCGTTAAGGTTTAGAGTTAGAGTTACGTTACGCTTAGGTTTTATCGTCGTCAAACCACAGTTTTCCCAGTGAACTTACGCACCCTGCCCCATGCAGTTTGGTTTATTGCTGAATGAAATTATTGCAGAGTTCTGGGCACATCACTGACATAGTTGGACCACGCCAGACTCACTCCCGTTCTGCACGACCGCAGCTGCATTTCTGGCTGATGCATGCCGGGTGTAATCTTGCTAACTGAGAGAAGGAGAACCCACCTATATCCCCCGATCCACATTCGGTTCGATAAAGTACTCAGATGGGAAGGAAATCTTAATGCTTTGAGAAATAAAGTGGCTCGCGGGCTCTCTCAGGAATGCCAGAAAGGACACAACAATACTAGCACGCTACGAAATTTTAAAAAATATTTCAAACTTTGCGCTTAGGTGAGGTGGCTGAAATCCCTTTCTTTCCTTGTCACGGTAGGTCTGTGTATGTCACACGCATACACTATAGTTAGTCGTTGTCCCCTAAACGGGCCATTTGATAGATGCGCTAGACCAACGCGCGAGCCAGATCAAAGTACGGCAGGTGTTGTTTGAGGTACGTGCCGATAACAAATGCCGAACGCGGGGGGTGGGCGTGGTGGCACGCATAGGGGCTGGTTCGACCGCGCCAGCCACCTGCACCCGATCCCATCCCTGATTTTTTTGACTTTGATTTGACCCCGAGCACAGGTGGAAGAGGGAAGAAAGCTTGTGGTAGACGCTGCGTGAGTATACTGCTATTTAAAACTACTTCACGCACCAGTCACCGAGTTCGTCTTCAGCTTGCTGGAGTACTCAGTGGACATCGTGAGTGGGGTGCGCATGCGTTGGATCAGAAAGTCAATCAGTGTGTTCTGCAGTATCGTGCAAATGTGATGCCTTTGTTCCCGCGTGTGGCCCTATCAACAGCTATCAAAATATTTGAGATTTTCCGGAGTTACGCGCAAGAACTAGCCAAGCAACGACCGACACGCCATAGGCCGGACGGATCTAAAACGAACTTCGCGACTGGCACACGATAGGCCGGAATGTTCCAAATTACGCCTAGGGCTCCCAATGAATAAAGCGAGTTTTGGGTAAAAAACTCCCGGTTTTGCGGTCTGAGGATGAAGCGTTTGTTCCCCAAACCACCCACCTATCTACCCGTGGGACTATAACGCGTAGATATGAGAGCAGATACAAAACCCATTCTAAATGTGTGAGTGGGAATTTGCGGCAGCATTCACCTCCTCACTGTCCTCTTCTCCTAAGTCCGTGTCACTGTATCGATCCGGTGAAGTTGAAAGATCCAGGCGACGGCGGTATTCGCGCCAGCCTCGTTGAATGCGCAGCGCTGCCTCCTGTTCACTTAAGTGGCTCCCCGTCATAGAAGTCTGCACTGGGGGCTGTCGGAGCTTGGGTCCCCTGCTCGTGTCCACATGATTGGTGACCTCATTTCTATTGGTTGATAAAAAAAGATAAACAAGTCACTTATTATATTTTCGTACCTAAAGGAGTATTTAGTCAACTCAAACAAAGCGGTAATGCATTTTATATCAGGCTCTAAATCCACGCGGTAGAACTGCTTACTGCTCTGCTTTGCGTTGAAATTTTACGCTCGCTCATAATTATTACAGGTCTCAGAGGCGGCAATGTCGGCGAGGGCAAATACTACCGTAATTTAGTAACGGTTTGGATCGATGAAATCAGGGGCTATATAGGGTCCGTCTTAAATGCGTATCCAAATGAGCCAGCTTTAGTACATTGGAATTCGATTTTTAGCGCTAGTTTAGCTAGCATGAAGTTATTTTTGCGAAAGTCAAGCAAAGAAAATTAATTTTTACAGGGTATTCCAAAAATGTCTGCGAAATTTTAATAATAAAAAAGCTAATGTTCATCAAAATACAGTACAGTCTCCAGCGTACTAAAAGCTACGCATATGGTTTGCCTGGTTTGCAATCTTCTTTATTCCGACTGCTCTTCTCCGGGCATCACCGAGAACACGACAGAGATAAACGGCGAACACGAATAGACACTTCCTTTGGTTTTTGGGTGCCCTTTTGTTCAGTGGCAACTTTCAATCCAGGTATTTGAAAGATAGAAAGCTATATTTTGAAGGTAATATCCAAAATTTTCAGCAAAAGTGGCTCCACTCACGACGAGCAGGGCTAAAGTAAGGTAAGGAGTCATGGTAAAAGGTCACAGAATATTCAAAGTTAAAGGTTTACACAATATCTACACCTATTATGGAAAAAGTTGGGCTTTCACGTTCTCCGTTTCCGTTCCTTCAAACGTGAGGCAGCGTGCTAGGAATTGGAGTACAGGGTGCTTATATGCCGATGCACGGCATGGCATATGACGGAAACTTCGGCGCATAATACGGGTAGACTTCGCAGTCATTAGTTCAGAGTGGAGAGGGTGAACGACCTCACTAAGGATACGGTTAACAAATTGCTTGACCGTTTCAAAGTGCCGCTGTACTATTATATCAGCTTAAAAGTATAGGAACCACCGGCAGCTGAAGCGAGCATTCGAAAGATACGTTTTATAATGACAACGTCTTTTTAAGATAAACTGGCAAAATTAACCTAAGAACAGTAAAGAATGAGGGGAAGAATGCAGGTATCTATAAATCGCCGGATCAATGCTTGTGGCGTGCGTTATGAACGCAAGCGGCGGATATAATATAAAATTTACGGAATTTAATAAAAAAGGCCTTATATATGAAGAGTAAATGAGAGGTTAGATGCCAAAATAACACAAAAATGCCGGAAAGAGGATACCTCATTGGACAGAATGTCAAGAGTTTCAGGACTAGGAGGGAGCCACAGTCGAAAAATACATTTAACTGACTTCCGCTCGTTAAATAGAATGCCATTTGCCGGCAACCATGCTGAAATGTGGTCCAGGCCACACTTGGAGATGTATCTGACTTTTGAGAGGATGGCCAACAACCATATCATTAGCATATTTAACAAACAAACAGTCGTTTGGCGACCGTAGGTCGGCAATGTGGAGGGAGAAGAGGTAAGGAGATAATGTAGACCCTTGGAAAACTCAAAAGTTATGGGCTTTGTAGCACAGAATTTATCTTTAGTGCTCATCATATTTTTCGTCTACATATGTTGTATACCTTATAAGCGGCGTAAATAAATTGACGTGTATCATACTTTATGAATAGAGTTTTCACGGTCTTAAAAATATCTTAATTAGGAAGTTTGTTGAAACTGAAAGCTATCCTTTCTTTAAGCATAAAAAGTGAAGATGTAATTTTCTGGAAAATGAGTAAACGAAAGAATATGTTCGTATAAATTTTGAATAAACGATATTTTAATAGAAAACTGTGCAAAAAGTGAATAAAAAAATTAACTCTTCTCAAATAGTTATTTGCTACAGGGCATTGTTCTCACATTCCTCCTGACATAACTGGCAAATCCCGGGATTATGCTGCAGGTAAATCAAAAGTATAATGTAATGCTTTTCGAACCGAATTGGCATGCCGGAAGTTCAAATTGCATAGGATAATAAGTTTAATGCATATATAATAAAAAACTAATAATTTTTTTACGAATGCACTCTGGTAATTTCCAAACGAAATAAATTGATCTTAATGTGAACGGAATTAAAGTTTCAATTGTTTTGTCCACAAAGAGAAGTTCCAAAGCCTTCGCACTACCATGAAGTGCAGCTGCTTCTCCTACCGAAGAGCACACAAAGGAAGTGAGCTTTCTTGTTATGAAGTTCTCAGGCAGCTGAAAAATACAGAAGCTTAAAAGACATGAAATTCCTTCGACTTTTAAATAGACTTCTTTCCATAAGCCTTGCTCAGCAGAGGAAAAGCGTGAGAAAATCCAGGAACTGCTGCGCTATAACAAATATCCTGAGAGATTTATTACAAAGAAAATGGTTGCAGGACAGATAAAGTTCAGCACATTTTCTGCGGAAAAGAAAATGCTATTCCTCATAGCCTTCCTTCAAGGGGATGCAGCAAATGAATTCCTAAGAAGACGCCTTGAGCAAGCCGTGCCACAAACCTTCTCAGCGGCAAGAGTTTGTGTATTATTCTCAACAAAACCGGTCTTGCAGCGGGCAGTTAATGATAAGCTGCCAGTTTTGACCACCTCCATGCGCATCTACTGATTTACTTGCTCTGGAGGAACAGGTTATATCGGTCGCAGGAGTCGGCGCCTATCCAAAAGAATAAGGGAACACCTCCCGGCATGGCTGAGCAAATTTGCGGTTAGGATCATTAACATTGTTGATTCCGAACATCGTGGGGACCCCAACAAAGCATTCTGGGTGAGTTGCAAGGTCTCACCAAACTACCCCATGTTCCTGGGTTAGCGTCCGCTAGCAACGACAAATGTGACCAGTATCAGGTTGAGGAAACCGGTATTGTGTGCAAAAAAGAATCTCCTGTGATCTTCGCGCCTGGTACGGCCAACCTTCGCTTAACTGCTCGCACTCATCCACGCTACCTTCTCTCCCCCTCCTCCTTAATTGGCTCCACCAAACTCTCATCGTCGCATTAACTGCAAACTTGAGTATAATAATGACAATGACTGGAAAATATATCCCACATACCCGATATATTTGTCCGAGGTTTGCGGTGAAGTTTGAGACGGCGTATTTTCAGTGCTTCGGAGAGCAGGCTGTTTCATTTTGTCACTGTCTTGAGTCCGCAAGTACGCAATTTCCCTCCTAAAAGTTATTTTTTCCGGTCAGAATAAGCGATTGAATACCAGCAGAGTTAACGTGTTTCAAGCTCGCTAAATAGCATTCAAGAAGAATCAAAAATAAATTGAGGGACAAAACCGGGTTGCAACCGCCATTGCGTAAACCCGAAAAAAAACAGAATTCTAGCACCTGACAGAGTATCACAAATGAATTTTTAAAGAATAGGACTTCGAACTTGCGAAATTAAAGCCAAAATTAGGAAAGATGCATTAAGCATTCATTGCGTGTGATGTAGGCTTGCGTTGTACCTTCGTGGATTAGACATTGTCGTGAATTTAGTTTATATCTACAGTTAGATGGCTTTCACGTCTGGCATCTGTAAGTCACAATGACCCATTCTTAACGAGGTCTCCCTCGCCAACATGAGGCCCGAGGTAACAATGTCTGTTTTGTGTGGTTTGAAGTTGGATTTCGGCATGCAAACACACGGGATGTTTGTTATATCGGTTCCTGTGGCCAGTTTCTTACATAATGAGGTCAGTCCGACCTTGTCCGTCACTTTAACTGGAGTACAGGCGAATGAGATGACCTTTCGCCACCATAAGTAATCACACATGGGGTTGAATTTTCATAATACGCTTTCGATTGAAAGATTGCCAGCTTACTGCGGTTTTCCAAACTGAGGTTGTACTGCTGCCTCATGCCAGTTCTCCTCGATGCGTTATTCGTAAAAGAGGAAAATCTCATTCGTGTGTATTTGAAGAATGGAATGTGCAGCATGCAAAAGATAATCGAATTCTTTCCTAGTCGCTTTTTTGATAACATGACCGATGTGACTGGTCAAAATTTATCAAATGAAAACTGGGATAATTGGAAGATTGCGTTTGATCAAAGCTCTGAAAACGAGCCCCTCATCAAGTTCCCATTACTTGAAGTTTGGTCGCCTAGAATAGGAGCCACCGAGGTTCTGCTTACTCTTATGCTTTAGGGCATAAAAATAGGCTCAAATTCCCGCTTGCAACCTCGTTTTTGCTTCCGGATAGACGACAAGCGTGAGGTGAATGTGTTTACACACAGGTATGCGCAGTTAATTTCCCAGCGATAGACAGTTTGTACATAAGACTACGTCGGTAAAGAAAACATATGATCGAATGCCGGAACGAATTGTATTTTATTCTGAGCTTTCGGGCTCCTGCAAGACTCCATCGTCAGAGATGGGAAGACAGCCCGAAAGCTAAGAATAAAATACAATCCGTTCCGGTGTTCAATCATATGTCTTCGTTACCAATAGATATACCTGGAATGCGAATTTTCTCTTTCATTCATAAGACTACGCGTATAAAAACTGTCCGAAGTCTCTGTTTTGTATACTTTCACCATGTAGAAGGAAAGGTTCATTGAATTGATCCAATTATGAAGAAGTCGGTGGCCTAGGTGGGATTCGGACCCACGTCAGCATAGGAAGGTTCGAGTACAGCCAGCGCTTTAGCTAACTGAGCTATTGAGGCCCTGAAGCGATCTCCTTTTCTAAGCCATGCTTTGCTCGCATGCCTCTGGGGCATGTCTGGCTCTCGTGTGCGTACCAGACGGTGTCAAACCGCAGGTTAAGGTCACGGACGTGTCTTCAACCTCTGCCTGTCCTGACTGGCCAATTACGTTCCAAGGCCGGCTCAAAAAAGACCTTATTGCGAGGATTGCTTACGGTCAGACACTCCGGGAACCGATGACCTCACGATGGTTGCAGACATCCGGACCCAGCGACTATACCCGCCAGAATGCGACTCTGGACTCGGCCCGCTCATGGCTGGACTGCACTCGTCCGGGAGTCACTTACCTATTACTCCCATTAAACTCCTGTATTTAATTGAATTATCCATAACACTCTGGCTTTTCATGCCTTTCCTTATCTACTAGTTTATAACTATTGGGATACGTTCATCTTCTATTATCCCACCGGACTACTTCGTATCCTACAGCCCCACCGCAGCCGTGAATTGAATCACACTTAAGTTAATTTATCCGCCCAGCTTACTGCAACGTGTGAAATCCTCCAATAATGACACAGTAAGCTGACTACCCAGGCAGGATTTCCTAAGCAATCAATCTAAAATCCACCCGCTGTTTACAAGGTTCACCTAATTATTAAGAGGGGTTGGCAGAGTTGAATAATTAAACTGGCCAAATTGTGGTGGCCTCGCAGGGGTTCAAACCAACTGATTCAACTGAGCTAGTCATCTTGTGGAGTTTAGATTGATTGCTTAGGAAATCTTGCCTGGGCAGTCAGCTTTCTTTATCAGTATAGGTAGAGCCCATACGTTGCATTAGGCTGGGCCGGTAAACCGACCCAAGTGTGATTAAACTCTCGGCTGCGATGGGGTCTCCATAGTTCAGTTGGTGTGGGTTCGAATCACAAATTTTTCACGATTGGGTCAATTGAATTATACAAATCTGCCAACCTTCTCCTAATAAAGAGTCATTTGTAGATAAGCACTCACCGATCGCTAACAGAACTCACTTGTCCCGCTTTGCTTTTGGGTTCACTCTCGAGTCAGTTCAGGTCATGCCCAGAACCAATGAACGGATACAGACTCCATCCCAAAAAACTGTCAACCTAAGGTAAAAAGCTGCTTTGTGTGTTGCTTTGACAAACGGCGTCACCGTTAAAAAAGACAATGAATTCTGACGCCATAATGTACCGAATTGGTGAGAATGACGTTACAGCCAATACATACTCGTCAACTGGTTAACTGACGCCGAAATCAGTTTAGAATTCAGGGAAGGCTTTTTACAAACTGAGTCCATTAGCGCACCAAAGGTAATGCTACTGAAGTCCACTGTAAAATTAAACCAAGTACTAAAAGGACGAGCAGGCCAAAAAGAATATCGTCTAGTTTTCCAGTACAGATTGCCTGAGTGCGCGTTTCGATTCCTAAACGTGAGGACTGCCACCAGCAAAAAACCATAGATCTTAATATTCAGCAACATTACAGCATATTCGAGTAGCTGGCTTCAAGTTCTTGCTTCTGCTTCTCCAGGTATTGGTTCCTCCTTTCTAAATCTCCGAAACGAATCTGCATCTCATCGGCCTCCACTGCATCGATGTACGGCTCCACCAGTGAGCGATCTTCTCTGTGGTTGGTCCCTCGTTCTGTAGCCGCATGAGCTTTTGGTGCTGGAAAGAATTAACAACCTTAAGGGTAGTATGCACACAATACTTTTACGTCTAATCTTTCCTACCCGAATTTTTACGTAAGTATCCGGACGCCGCTCACCGCGGTCCATTACACCAGGAGAACAAAGTTGTAACATAAGCCTATAGGAATGTTTTGAAAGCTTTTAACGTTTTGTTACCAAGTAGTTAGGTGACAGTTCTAGCGGATAAGCTCGTATACCCCTCCTAACTTATTGTGCAAGTTAACGGGCCTTGAAAAGGGTGACGTCGGTTGCTGCCAAACAAGTACAACGTCTCCATAATATGCATTGGAATTTATAAGAGCGGTTAAAATCAATTTAAAAAGACACAAAACTTGAGTATTTATTTTTAAGCTATATAGTTTTCAAACGCTTCTCCAAAAGCCAGAATTCTGAAATATCTTAGGACGGTGCTTCAATTTAATTGCTATCCCAACTTTTTTCTGACCGAAAACATATTTTAGAATTTGGGCTAACATTTCGCGAGGTACCACATCTGCCCTATAAGAACTCTCTTACAGGAGGACTTTTGGTCAATAAAATAAAGCGATCTTACGCAAGTTTTTTGAAAATTGAAATTAAACTCCTATGTGATTGAAAAGAACCGAGATTGAAACAAGACCAAGCATTACTGGCGGCACTACTGACTAACCATTGATGGGCGTAGCGATGACAGTCCCAGCGGGTAGTGAATTTCCGGAAGGCCTTCGACGTCCAGTGCGTTCGGTTTTTGGACAGCACTGCTTACCTTTGAGACATAAATGCGAGAAATTTACCGTTTTTTCTTGTTACAACTCACTAGCCTGGATATGAAACAAAAACTATAATATTTTTTCGATCTTCAATCAGGAGCTTTGCAACTACATAATATCTAATCAAAACTATACATGTCAGATAGACTGTAAGGTTTAAATCATACAACTGTGCCTCAAAATTGCAAACAAAGGCAGCGTACCTGATCGCAGTTGTGCGAACGGGTCCTGTTTCGTGTTAAATTAGTCTCCCGAAGAACCGACTAACGCTCCCTAAAACCTTGGGTTTTACTTGATTTTTTCATTTGATTGGATGGGAAGAATTTTTATTCAAGTAGTAGTCAGTTAACAAATATTTGGTCAAACAGGACTCAGAAATACTCCAGGGTATTGGAACTTCGATTGCCGGGACGTGCACCAGAGCAAAAAGCAGTGTATATTGAGATCGGTTTATCCTCAAGAGTGACCATTTCATTAGTACAGACAGCAAAACTCTGAGCATTTTAATCGGCTCATAACATGTTGGAGTATCCCGCACATAAAAGGAGTGTAATATATGGTGGGAGACGTTTTGAATTAATCGAAATAGGAGTTCAGAAGAAGAGGATACGATAACTGGAACAAGAGTTTTATTGTCCTGACGTTTCGGGTTCCGTCGGGAATCTTTAATCATAGGTGATGGTAGGGTGGTCATAGTCATGCGCAGATAGGTTGGAGACATGCACAGGCTGCACGTTATTTATAGTTAATAGCGGCCATCCGCGTGCGTGCGATGATTACTAAATTCTGTAACCACCGCTTGGGTCTTAATTGATGCGGTACTGGCTTGACACTTCGCGTTCGACTCACTAATTGCTACAATTTCCTTGTCAGCGTCGGATGCGGGCCTGATAATTGCGGGACAATCATGCCGACTGTCTTCAGAATTGTTGCTGCGCCCAGCCCTTCCCACGTAACTGATTCTATTGCTCAGGAAACTTCTCGGTACACCGTACGGGAACGTCAAACTTGTTGATATACTGGGGGCCTGGGAACCAGGACTCCAGGAGCTCTTGACTCACGCAGTTGTCACCTCTTGCGAGGAGTTCGGTCTCGTCAAACCTGAAAATAGGGCGAGGTCCTGTCGAGTGAGCTGCAACCTCCTTCTGAACTGCTTCCTGGAACTCGCATATTCTTCACTATTGGCAGAAATAGGAGTAATGTACAGGACGATGTGACGGGTGTCAAACTCATTAGGGAAAACCCTTGTGGGGAAAGAAGAAGTAGGAGGCCAGGTTGGATGAATGTTGCATTATGTATAGATTTAGTGGAGAAGATGGCAGCCGGAGGAGCGTGCATCCACAGCCGCAAGGAAGTTTGAGAGCACGGCTGTACTCACAGTGAGATCTGTGATCCTCTGCGATCCTACTCTGAAGGTGATTAGCCAGACTGGACTGGGGTAGGCAAACACCGGTGCGTAGTTGCTACCAGTCACGAGAGGCAAAGTGTTGAGCGTTCATTTGGAGTTGGGTCACAACAACTCCTCCACAAATAGTATTTGCAGGATGATCCACTCAAAAAACCTGATTTCTAGGGGGCAAGCTTGAAGTCTTCGTTTTCTGTCGGCTTCGATACAGTTGTAAAGACTACAACACCGTCAGAGAACCTGGTTGCCAACATCAGCGTACAATTAAGACTGCCTAAGGCTGATGCAACCGAACTAATGGGCCTGAGCAGTTGTCTATAAACATTACATTCTGTTAGTATTCTGGCAAAGACAAGGCACCGTAGTATAGCTTTTTGGCTTTTTGGCCGTAATCAGCTACGAGCAGCCAACTCTAGTGTAGCCACTGAAATTGCTGCCACACCCGAGTTTTGAACTCGCGTCTCGCCGGTCAGAGGCAGACGTCATAACCATTGAGTCATCGAGTTCGATGTCTTGTCGGTTGTTGATCGGGAGTATATAGTATCAGTATCAGTATCAGTTTATTGAGGGAAAGATAGGCGAATGCCTTTGAACTCCCTGTTGGTAACAGGATGATATGAAATAAGTTGATACAAAGAAAAATTTAAACTTTACGACAGTTGCATGTTCCGGAAAGACAGTCTTCACAAAAATATAACAGAAAAATACAGAAAAATATATGGCTACTCGCAAATCGCGAGTAGTATAATTTGATGCAGTGAATGTGATAAGCAATGTCATTCATTTGTAAGTGATTCATTGGAATCTGATGAAGGAGTTTTCACCTTCGTTGCGTTTGCACTTGATACTTGTCCAGTCTTCTCTTAAATGCATGGACACTAGTGGAGAGGACAATCTCTTCTGGAAGAGCGTTCCACGCTGAAACTATTCTGTTGGTAAAGAAAAATTTTCTTCCGTCGATCCTTGCTTTGCCCGGGCGTAGTTTAAGGGAATGCCCGCGCAAAGTTGGCGTGTTAGCCTGGGCAAAGAAATCATCAGGAACGAAACAACAATGCAGCTTATTCATAATACGGAACGTTAATATGAGGTCCCCCCGGAGTTGTCTGTAGGTAAGGGGAAATAGGTCGAGGATTGACAGTCTGCTTTCATAGGGCAATGTTCCTAGACCTTTGACCATCTTTGTCGCTCGCCTCTGGACCTTCTCTAAGACAGTACAGTCTTTGACAGTCCAAGGTCTCCATGCCTGTATAGCGAACTCCAGGTGCGGCCGAATGAAGCTTCCAAAGATTTTGGAAAAGCTGTCTTTTTCAAACCCCATAAAGGCTCGTCTAATCAGTTGTAACATAGATCTGGCCGACTTCGCCGCCTTCGTACAGTTCAGCGTTGGTTTGAGTGAAGAAGTTATCCACACACCCAAGTCCTTCTGACTCTCAACTTGTTGCAACGGAGTACCATTTAAAGAATAGACTTTCGTGCAGGATGCTCTAAAACTGCCGATTTGAAGAAAGTTACATTTACTAACATTGAAAGGCATAAGCCAAAGCTTTGACCAGTCCTCCAATCTGTTCAAGTTGGCTTGTAGATGGTTTTCGTCTGCCGTACTTTGGACAACTTTCCATAATTTGATGTCATCAGCGAACAAGGTGACTTCACAGTCTAGCTCCCTGACACAGTCGTTGATGAAGACGAGGAACAATATGGGACCTAAAACTGAGCCCTGTGGGACGCCACTCACCACAGGTAAACCTGAGGACTGCTGGCGACCGACTTGGACTCTTTGTGACCGTCCTGTCAAAAAGTGTTGGATCCATAGGAGGAGGTTCCCGCTAACGCCTGCGCTGTTTGTACATCGATCTGTCTCTCAGTATGCACCCATCCTGGATTGATGCTTTGCAAATTCGGGCCAACCGATTGTGTTTTCGCAAGGCTACTATAATTTATATGTTGCTAGCTAAGTGTCAGTAACACACCTTTTCATGTTAGTATTCCGGCAAAGACAAGGCGCCGTAGTATAGCTATTTCTGTCTTTTTGGCAGTCATCAGCTACGGGCAGTCAACTCTAGTGTAGCCGCTGAAATTGCATTATCTACAAAAGGAAGATCCGATTGCTGGAACATAAAGTTTTACTGGAATTGCACTGACGCGACATCCCCCGGACACCTGCCCCAAAATCTAAACGTTAATCCCCCCCTCTCATTTGCCGCACCTATTGCAGCAGGATTCGCGTCACCCTAGCCCCCTTATCCCCTATCATGTTCGACTTAACCTATGCCGCAAACCCTCTAGTGCGACAATCCAAGCTCTCACCTTTTACTTATTCTGACGACGGGCAAGCGTTATCGGCTTGAAAATTTACGGGTACAATTCGATTTTCTAAAGACCTTCCTTCTTTTAAGTATATCATCTTGGACTGCAAAATACTTCACTTACTCAACATAAAGTTTATTTGTATGAAATTTGAGATTATTGCTCGAACCCATGAATCAGAACGGTGCTGAACTTTCGACAAGCAACGACTCGGTTGTGGACCAATAAGCAATCGTCGAATCATTTGCGACCACCAGCGATGAAGGCAATGTCCGTTTATCGGATTAAGCATGTGGCTGCATGAAAAATGTGTCCTAAAAATCCTGCGTTGCTTGTCCCCCCAATTGCCTCAATTGCGACTGTCCCTGATGATGACTTCGAGTGGGAATCCAAAACTTCAGGCTAACCAATTCCGTCTTCACGCTCTCGTGTCTTTTTCTTTTAACTGCTTCCTTAAATTCGCCTCTTTGTTTTTTTGGACAGTTATGCTATCTGTCAGCTGATTATACTCACCTCCAATCGCCTGAACTAGCCACCTAAGAAGGGTGGCTACGGACGGCAAGAGTGAAGTAGGTGCCACGCAAGCCCATCTCGCATGGTTGCACTGAACGCCATGGTTGTAAACGATGGTCAATTTGTCGTCTACTGGACTATGAGCTTCTTACAGGGTCTTAAATCTTGCCTGAAAAGTACTCGAATGACTGGACTACATTCCTATCCCCTAGTCTTTTAAGTAGTAATTTTTTGTCTGTCACTATTCTCGTATCTGTGCTGCCAGAATGATAAATAATTACGTATTTTTATACTACTGACTGCCTATTGGTAGCACGCGCGAATATGATGCGGTTATTCTGCAGTATTTGATGGATTTCATATCAAATATTCATATCAACCATTGGACTGAATCTGAAAAGGCTTTTCTCTGAAATATTTACTCCAAGTTCGTGAATAACCTTCCTCTAAAATTAAACAAGGCTACCGGGGACCGCTGTTTGGGATTGTAGAAAAAGTCGACTTAAATTGGCCTTGCAACGGCAATATTATAAGAAAATCGTATTCACGCTGACGCTGTGCACTGCATTGAAAATTGTCTTGACATCAGTCATCCGTGAGCCAGGGCGGATTTTGGGAAAAACTCACAACTGACACTCGTCCATAAATGTTTTACCGACCGTTAACGGATCCCACTTGGTCTACTCTGTCTTTGTTTTGAGCTTCATTTCTCTGGCTCTTGCGGCAGCTGTGGCAGCTAGTAGTATGGACAGGTAGTATTGCCGACAAAGGCAAGGGCGACTGGAATGGCCATTTTTGACTTATTAGCCGTCGTCAGCCAGTCATACCCAGCCCAAAGTGATGCAACACTCGAGGCTCTAACTCACAACTATTTGATCAGGGTCAAGTGCCCTAATCATTGAGCCACGAGCACGTTCTCCTACCGGCGTAGGTCAGGAGGTGTTGACACTCGTTGATGAACGTTCACTAACCGCTAAAGGAACTCACTTGCCCCGCTCCGCCTTTGCTCCGGGCCTCATTTTCCGGGCCCTGACAGCAGCTGTAACAGTTAGTAGTATAGACAGGTAGCATTGCAGACAAAAGCAAGGGCGATTGGAATGGCCACTGGCTTTGCAGGCAAGACTATCTGTCTGAACTCACAAGTATGGGCAATTCAATTACAGGAGTTGCCTGACGCATCCGGCTGTGTACAAACATGCATGTGAAGAAGACGACTGGATCGTTGGAACAATACGTTTATTCGCCTGGCGTTTCGACATCCGTCACGGATTCATCATCAGAGACATTAGCAAAAAACAGAAGCAGAAACGGGTACTTATGTTTTCTGCTACTTATGTCTCTGATGATGAATCCGCGACGGATGTTGAAACGTCAGGCGAATAAACGTATTGTCCCAGCGATCGAGTCATCTTCTTCTCAATTACTTCCTGGGACTCCCATGTTTGCGTGTGTCGGAAAACATGCATGTACTCTGTTTAGCCTGTTATTGTGTTTGAGACAGAAAACTCAGAACAAGAGCAAGGCCAAACTAGAAGGACCTTAGCACCCAAGCTGTACTCCGCTGCCCAAAAAGGTTTATCGTGCGTCTTCGGAAATAGTAGCAAAGCTGAATTCTGAATCTAGTCTGCTCCACGAACGCACATTTTTGAAGCTGCCTGAGGAGTTCGTTGTTCAGGTGACTCACGGCTTCCTTCTCCCTGTGAAGGGCTCGAATAGCCTTAGTCAGAGCGGTGAGGCGAGCATTTTGAAACTTGTCGTTTTGTACATTCTTTGTCGTCCTGCAGTGGTTCCGCTGTCCGAAACCCTCACCACCGTTGTCGAGGTCCGCGCTTTGTCGTGGTAGCACACTGCAACTCAGAAGTCTCTGAAGGCGATCAATCTCAGCATATGCGTTTTCTAGTTCCACTCTGGTTTCTCTCTTTTGGTTTAGTTTTAACGTCTTCTCTAGGAACCTTGAGGGTGGGGGAGGTGGGGAGAAAAAAGAAAAAGTTTACATTCAAAAGGTTGAATATCTTTTCAACCAAATAATTGGAGAAAAGATAGTTCTGACATCACTAAGGTGCTGAATGTACTTACTTGTCTGCTAGAAAACAAACTTATCGAAACAATCGCACATAACGACGCAAGTAAAAAACGAGATATGTCGTCCGTTTTTGGTTGACTCATCATCATCAGCTATGCTCTTTTCCGGAGGATAAAGTGATCTTACTTGCCTGAGGTAAGCTATGGTCTTGGACCTTGTCGTTAAATTTCGGTTGGGCAACGAAGCTCTGCCGCCCACATTACGTGGGAGTAAACTTGATGATCTCTTCTAGAAGACCTTTGAGTTAAAATAAACCACCTCCAGATAAACATGCCAAAAGTACGAAGTTGTATGACGGAGCGCTTTTTGCAAATGAATACTTGAATTCCCACATGTGTCCTGGTACTTACGTTTTGGTTACGTGTTATCATGCAACTCAATTTCAATCTTTCTGTGACTAGTAGTGACCCGACATCGCATTGTGACGATCGACACCCACGTGTCAATTACTGAATAATTGAACGGTGGAGACAATTTATTGTTGAAGAGGTAGTTGGTGATGCACAAACCACCTGATTCCAGATGGTTGCTAAGACAAACTAAGTGCTTGGTGTGTTAAGACACATGGCAACTATAATATCATCTGGGATGTCGCTGTTAAGGATCTGCCTGGTCAAAGTAGAGTGCAAAGTTTATCGTATTGTTTGATCTCCCAAACCGACACAAATTAACTCATGAAAATGAAATGACTGCATTGCTTTTGTATTTAGATCAGCGTTCCGGTTGCGCTGTAGCTATTAGAACGTCTTACGAGAATTAGGACTCAGTGTTGATGCTTATTGAACAAATGCTCTCCCGGTTTTTCTCCAGGCATCGGCAAGCACATTTGGTACAATCAATATGTCTGTTTCCGAGTGCAATTATCTTAAAAAAGTCACAGCACATATACCTTCTTTCTGGACTTTTCGCCTATGCAGTTTACACAAACGGGTAACGCCGTCATTTAGGCCATTGTTTTGGTGTCATGACAACGTGGATACTCAATGACAGTATACCACAATAGATGTCAAACACATATGCGCGGAGTCTAGATTAAAAGTCACAGCTATTGATATCATTCTTCTACACACATTTTGCTAAATATTTATAAATATGTAGCTCAGAATGGCAATTTAAATCGATAAACCACTTTCAGATCAAAGTCTAATGATTTTTTGCGTTGTCAGCTGCGGCGAAAAATACAAATCGGAGGTTAACAAAATTCAGAAAATTCAAATCTTGCCAAAAGCCTCGAGATTTTTCACAATTAGGTCAACTCAAATTAAGCAAATCTGCCAAACCTCCTAATAATTAAGTCAGCCTAGTAGACGGTCTAGTAGATTCTAGATGATGGCTTAGGAAATCCTGCTTGGGCAGTCAGCTTGCTGTTCCGTATTGGTGGATTCCATGTAGGCGGTAAAATTGGGTGGGTAATACCGACCCAAGTGTGATTCAATTCATGGCGCGAGGTGGGGCGTTTGCAACTTAGTGGTTAGAGCGTTGGCTTCTGGTAAAGACCTTCTCTAATACGCGGGTTCAAATTCCACCGAACGCCTCAAGTTTTCTCACAATTGGGTCAACTCAAATTCAGGACTAATTTTATTCGTTGACGAACTCTCACCTGACCGCTAACTTGACTCATCTGTCCCGCTCTGCTTGGGTCTCGCCAGAGGCCCTGACAGCCATTACAGCTGGAAGTAGACAGATAGTATTGCCGGTATTCTTTGTCTTTACCGGCAATGCTACCTGCTTACTCATTTTATTATCATGAGCATAAGATGATTACGACTATTGTCCCAAAGCAGGCTGTCTGTCCAAAAATGATGTTTTTAACATAAAAATTCAATAGAAATTGATGCAGAAAATTAGTGACCTAGCACTTCAACTGTTGCTGAATTCTGGAACTGTAACTGGCTACCCCTACTGAGAGAGTGGGGGTATTCCACATATGACACATGAGTGGTCTTGCTCCGCGATTCCGGTGGGGGGAAGGCACGCCAGTGGATGGACAACGAATGGTACCTCTCTTCGTTTGCTGTGCCACAAATCACACAAAAATTTAGCTGATATAATGCTGTAATATTGAGCTAAAACTTCATTAGAATAAAGAGGATGCAAAGTGTCCTGGGAAAGCATGGAAAAAAGATTGCATCTGTACGCAATGGAATCTATGCGAATCCGTAAACTAAATGCGAACTCATCTAGGTAGATAGTATTGTCAGCAAAGACAAGGGAGACAAGAGAATGGCCATTTCTGACAGATCAGCCGTCTTCAGCCAGTTTTGCCCAACCCCAATTGGTGCACTACCCGAGGCTCGAACTTGAGAACTTTTCGATCAGAGTCTAACGCTCTAACCATTGAGCCACGAGCTCTTTGTCTTGCCGGTTTACATCGGGAGATATTGACACTCGTTGTTGAACGTTCATCGATCGCTAACAGAACTCCCACGTTCCACTTTGCTTTGGGTCACATTTATGAGACCCTGACAGCAGCCGCACAGTGGCTAGTAGTCTAGATAGATAGCATTTTCGTCCGATAAGTGGGTCTCGTTAGCGATCGGTGAAAGTTCAGTAACGAGCTAACTCCTGTTCCGAAGTAGACATGAAGGCTCGTGTTCGAGCACCTGAACGTGTTTTCATTTTTTCAGCTCCTATGGGAACCTGTGCGACATAGATGTCAATCCAATGGGAAAAACAGAGATTTTGAATTCTGCGACGCAGACGAACGATGTTAAGCGCATTGTTACACAGGTGGCTGCATCCTTAAATCGAAAGACCGCATGTATTGACCTTTTAATTGTACACATTAAGCCTGCTGAAAGCTCAGATCACCCAAAACCTGGCGGTGATTACATTTTAGACAGGAAAACAAAATATGCCAACTTGATCGAATCAGATCACAAGGTAAGTAAGACTTCGGATTCACAGCGAGACTCGAACAAGCAGCAGCGCATCACATAATCTGCATGGAGAGCCCTGTGAAAAGGAGAGCCTTTAATAAGCACTTGCATTGTTTGTTTCAATGCCGCGATCAGTCTCGGATAAGGGCTATCACATTGGTTCAAACGAATTTATTTTCATGTCCTTGAACTCGAATATCTGCCCTTTGTCGAGAAATTGATCCTATTGTTTTTAATTAACATATATGCCGACTACATGTTTATACAATTGATAATAATGAAAAACGTCGTCGCTGGCAGTAACACTTGAGCCTCTGGCCACTATCAGCCTTCAATGAAGGGGAAGAGCAAAGCATAGCAAGGCACCTCACCTCAAATTCCTATTCTTCTCTTCAATTTGTTCTTCTAATAAATCCAAACGCCGTTTCAGCTTGCTCACGAGGCGAGCAACGTTTGTATCCTTGTCTTTGGAAGTGGAACCACTTATGGTTTCTAGAATCTTCTGAAACTCTAGGTTCTACAAACATGACCAATGGATGATCGAACTTGCCTGTCTGTGCTTATCTCTTTCCAGTTTTTTGCATCTCAAGGTTAACTCCTCAATTTTTTCGCGCTGAACAGAAATTTCCTAAAACAAAAATACAATTTAGGCAATGAATTTGTAATTGCCTTATATTTACTGAATTTAGACAATATTTTACTGCGTAGAGCTCAGAGTGTGCTTAAGACAGCTTAACAAACAACGTGATGTTAAAGGAGAAAAGTACAGTTTGTCATATGCGGTTTTGCCATACTGAGCTACAGGCTCTTTGCCGTCCAAAGTTTTTCCATGATATTTTCATATCAACCCGGGGTATCGGATTACCTTTCATTATTTTTCGCTTAAACGTTTCAAAGAAATGTCATACATCTATATTTTACTAGGGTAATATTTCTTCAAGCAAAATCAAGCGACTTTAGTGGCACCGTCCAACAAAATAAACTTCAGCGTCATCTTTGATGTAACTTTACCTCCCCGATAAGTTCCAAGAAATAGGAAAACTCGTACCTAACCTCGCATTAGTAAAAGGAAATATTTTTGGTTACCTTCTGAATGCCCTAAAATTTTGAAGTGATACAAAAGGAGTTGGTTGCAACACCAGTTTAATGCCCGCTGCCTCAAAATCGTGCAACTTTGCACGGGCAACTGTTGCCGATTCGCTGAACTTTGACGGACTTCCTCGCGCGCGCACATGCGCGTCCAAATAATCATGGCTGGCAAAGGGCCACCTGAACAAAAGACCCCCTGGCCAACTCAGCAGCGGCCTCTATACGTGGCACACCCTCAAACAATGTAACGCATCAATCGCACAAAATTTGAACTTGTAGAAATGGTTACAAACTCTCTCTCACACACTCTCTCAGCCCTGGCTAGGCGCAGTCGAAACTAATCCTGGATTTGCCAATGTTTGCTGCTGCTTAAGATAGCAGTGCAGGGCGCTGTGTTCAATAAATCACTTATGCTGGTGCCTTCTGCCTTTTACCTACAATTTGGAATTTGAACTGGCGATTGTAATGCTATAAGCACAAAAACCTACTTAGCCAGTACAAACCAATGATAATTAAAGGAAAAGATTCTTCCTGCTATATAATGAGTTTTAAATCAATTTAAAAAATTCCTCATGCTAATTTTTATTCGCTTATTACCACCTACTGCCTTCCTCAATTTTACACAGGCAAGATGTAAGTAGAGAGTGGAATGTCGAATTTGACCAGGGCTAAAATAGTTGTGTTTAGCCATTTTTAAAAATGCAATAAAAGTCTACTCAGTGGATGTTTTTGGTGCCACTGGTCTACAATAATTTGGACGAGGTTTGCAAGTTTAAAGTAGATAATACGGCTCAGCTTTTGTTTTTCAATTTTCAGGACGCTCATTCATAGATGTGCTTTGCTTGATTCTACGTTCACTTTAATTTTTAAAATTTTATTTAAATTTGGAGAAATAAGGGTATTTTCGTTTTACTCTGAAGTTAAATGAGCAGAATTTTTGAAAGTAAAAAATTAATGCAATAACAAAAAACACTAATTTCACCAGATAAGACACTTGGGCCATAAAAAACTGCAAAGACCTTTCGTAGCCCATTGGATTCTTCAATAAAGTCATCAACGTTTTTTCCAACCAGAAGAGCATTACGATATGGCGGGGGCTTTCGTATGGGCGTGGAGTACGTGCTGTAAACTGGAGGACCAGGAATCCCGAATTGATAAACCGGGCCCGAGGCCACTAAATGTTTCAGGTTTTTGGTACGTGATGTGGAATCCGGAGTTGTAGCTCGTGATGCCTGAGGGTAGGGAGTTTTACTTGGAAAATATGCTGTTGAGCTGCGCGATCTCGCCGAAGACATAACTGTTAAAAATAAATTGCAAAAAATTTAGAGGCCAGAGCTAGTGGGTACGTTTGACAATTTGGACTTACTGTGACACTACTCGTTCTTACTTTATGCTGAAGTGAAAAGCTACTCACTAAGCGTTAAGGATCCTCATTTTTGTGAGTGCACATCATATCTCTTATTTTCAGTGTAGCATTATAATGAAAACGGATCATGCGCCCACTTTAATTACAAAGGCTGCATACGAAATAATATTCTTTATTCAAAATAATTTAATCAATCTCCCCTCCTTAACAGGTTACAATCAGAGATTGCTATAAAAAACACGTATCCCAAACGTGTTTTTATAATATACTAGAAGCCGAACAGATAAAATAAGCAACAAAATTCCTCCTTAAATGCTTTTTGGAGTTATACAAGAAAAAGAGCCAGCATTTATTGATGCAACACTCAATCAATTGTCGCAAAAATAAATCCATTATTTTCACAGAGAAAATTTGCAATCAGAAGATAATGTCCAAAAATTCACAATGGTTTTACTGCTTCACTGATGACAATCAACTCTGAAAATAATGCTGCAACAACAGAAATAGTGATAGATCGACCATAAGCCAATTTCAGCACATATTTAGTTTGAATTAATTTTACGAAGGCAAATTATTATGCTTTTTGCTGTTATGTTATTTGTTCTTTTATTAGCGAGGAAACATTCAAATATCTTGAAAAAGGGAAATAATACAATAAACATATACTTTTGGATTATTGAATGAAAAGCTCGAACATAAAAGGTGGCTTGGGTTGACTTCAACATGACCCTGCCAGCACAATTCCCGGATTCTCCCGGTGCTCTTGGCGGGGTAATCAGGGGGAATACGGTGGAATCCGGGGATGAAAAATTTTGATGACTAAATTATATCTACAGAGCCCACTTTTCAAAATCTAATTTTCTATCATTAAATTATTGATCACATTATTCTCTGAAAAAACAATCAACTTGAGGTCTAAAAAATGAGAACAAGGGTGCTTCCCACCGCGAAAACATTTTTCAGGCGGCGGGAGGACAGCTTGAAATACCCGTCCTGAGCCCCGTCCAAACTGGCGATCCTTTCCGGGGTTGGACGGGGAAATTTCCGAATTGGATGGGAAATCAGGACGAGGATTTCAGTCCGTTCCTCCCCGCCGCCCCCTTTTTCTCATTTTATTGATCTCAAATTGATTGTTTTGTTAGTGGATAATGGATAATGGATAGTGGATAATGTGGATAAGTAGATCTTAAAAAATGGGCTCTGTAAAAATAATTCGTTCATCAAAAATTCTTCATCCTCGAATTTCCCCGTATTCCACCGAATTCCCCGGGATTTCTTCGGGCGGCATCCCCCGTCCAGTCCGGGGATTGCGCTGGCACATATTGTCGACAATATGTGAGGGTTTAGGGAATTTCAAGCTCTTGCATGCTAGGATCAGTACCGCCTTGTCTCCTTTAGCATCGAGATTTCACGCTCAGAAATTTAAACACTTGCAAAAATGTTCAGTAAGCATGCTAATGTAATAATCTTTTTTTTCAAATGTAAGCACAAGCCCCGGATTGCCCCGTCGAAGTCCGGGGTTATAGCCTAGGTGTTTGTTCAGTTTATTTAAATATAGGTTAATAAACTTGCGAAATTCTTAAATTGAAATAACAAATGACCTATTTGTGTTATAACCAGCAAACAGTTGTCAAATATTTTACTGCTTGTGTTATCATGATATCACGATATCATATCATCATATCATGATATGCATAAGCAGTCCGATATTGGGCAACTAGTCTGATAACAGCTGTGACATGAAGTTATTGTTACAATTAATGCCTCTTTAATAAGGTGAAAAATAAAATTATATACACTCTTCGGTGCTCATATGTTTTACACGCAAATATATTTGTAAAATGTTGCGAAAATTAAAATCGTACCAGGGACAAAAGTGTTCCTAGAGCACTAACGAAGCTAACTTGAAAGAAAGCAAGCCTCAATGAAGACGTTTTAAGACAGAGAAGACCAAGCGCATGGGTATTTTTAATTTATTTGAGTCCAAATTTTGCAACGACAATTCTAATTGTTTGGAGAACGCGGGGCGTTATAGCAAAATAAACACTTCAAAGTTATGGAATTCCAAGACGTTAAACATATCATGGGTTCCCACAGTGGCGCTAATGCCCACTACAAACTCTTGTTGGTAACTTCTTTTACAAAAGTCTCTTAACGGACTAAAACGGAAGCCGCGAGTAATAAGTAGTAACCAGGAGCTCGGGTAAAGTTAATGAGGCCTACAACATGCGCAGTAAATATTCAAAGGTAAAATGCTGCTGGGTTTTTAGTACTTTTTCATCATTCCTCAAATAACTTATTCGAGATAAATAAAGTGACTTCATGCAGCAAAACAGAAGATGCCAGCAGAATCATACGAACACAGTATGTCTGGTCACGTAGGCAAAAATCCCCAAACATGCTCAAGCGACGTCCTCCAAACTATGAATGTTACTCTCTGGAACTTGACCGTAGTCATTCGACCTTTCGTCAAATTCACAGTCCTAGACTATATTTAGCCCCAGTCCGCAATCAAAAAGCTTACACAAATGCTATTTTTCCATCTCTTTTGTGAAGTACATTTCATCAAGCCCTCGAAAGCCAAATCTTTCCTGGTGTATAGAAGGAATCGCACATTGTGCATTTCCTCAACTAAGGCCAATCTACGTCATTTGAGGACTTGAGGCTAATAAACGCTCTTCCTGTGGCTTCGAAGATCTTGGAAACCTGGACAAGATCCTTCGTCACATAACAGAGCAAAACATAATGAGTGTGACTGATCACGGGTTTCTCCAAAAATGTCTTGTGAGACTTATCTTTGGGTAATGTGCCATAATCGAGAGACAGTGGTTTTGCACATTTAACTGTTGATTGTGATTTAACCATGGATTTCTATGATGTTGACCATGAGCTTTGCCGTTAGAAACTCGTCGCGTTCAGCGGAACAGCCTTTTCCGAATATTAGTTGTGCGGACGAATACAAGGTGTTAAAATTTACAATTTTATCTCCAAATCCACATGTTTGCAGTTATTGAGGGAAGCATGCTTGGTCTCTTCTTAATTTGCATTTTTCGTCAATGATGGTCGCTATATATTTCAGAATGAAAATCCTTCATGTAATCTTGCGATTTAAATTGTGCCTATCGACATAAACCAGTAGATCGCAAAGTCGTACTCGATCTCTTAATAAAGGGCTTCTGGCACTTTGCTGAGTGGGACTTCCCAGGGCTCCTTTCTGTTCCTTTGCACAAATGCGCCGTTATAATTGTTAGCGACTATCATCAGCGTCAATTGAACATAGGCGACCACGGCCTTAATGTGCCTGGATTTATTAAGAATCTTCGTTCATCATATCCTCAGAATATGAACCTCCTGCAAAATCTGAACTTGCGATGGGCAACGGTCACATCCCTGTCTGCATTTTCCGCGCCTTCTTCCATCTTCCCCCTCCCCCTGGTCTGGCTTCAACAGACCTTCATTGCCGCGTAACCAGCCACCTATTACCAACCCCCTCCCGTTCCCATGACTTATTTTCCTGTAATAATTAACGTATTTGTCCGCATGTTTAGCTGTTTCCCCCTTTCCATATAAATTAAACGGCTCGATGAGAATTGATGGAACGCCTACGCAGGCTCACCAACTATTCTTCTGTATCTAAATTTGTTAGAGAATTGCGCTCTGATTGTTTCTAAAGCACGTCGAACTACCGGGTTTAAAAAAAATTCAAAAAATTTATAACCATTAATTTTAGAAGGAAAGGGATAATGAGGCCTATTCGACCTAAAAGTTCGGGTCCCTTGACTTTCTCCGATCTTTCATTTCAGAAGATTTTTTAACACCTTTGCCCAAAGCTCTTCCAATTTTATAGAAAACCATCAGCTTGACAATACTGCTCAATAAATTGGACCTGAGAATGCTTCTCATCCGTTAAAACTACACCTTGACGAAGTTGGTTGATATAACAGTGAAACCTTCACTGGAAAATGGTGATTCTGTTACAATGAAAGTTGATTTATATATTTGGGCCAAGCTTAATCAGCCTCTGCCGTATAAACGCGTAATATATACGTGAGGCAGGCAGTAGAAGTATATACTGATGCGTGCACCGTGCCAAGAGCGGATTCTGCATGTTATTTTTTGTGCGCACAAGTCTCGCTTCCTCAACCGGATAGGGTTTCTTCTGCTTTTGCTAGCAGACTTTGACCCAGAGACTTAAGGTTATTTGCAGAGACCTGAAACATCACTCGGAGAACTTCACTGGTGTCCACAGGATGTCCAGAATCAAACGTATGCGTTAGAAAAGCGCTGTTTATGCTCCTGACTACAACTTTACACAGCCACGCCGGGAAGTATTACACTATTTTTGGGATTGGCTTTGACTCGTACGACCAATATAACGCGCTTTAAAAGAACAAGTAAAGGAGTAGATGTACATGGAGGTGGTCTGAGCTGGTACCCTATCCATACCTTTCTCGTGCACGGCGTTTTTTTTTGCATTCACTTACCCCCCCCCCCCCCCCCCCCGTGGAAGGGCATTATGAGGAAGTAGGCTGAGCTTTGTTTGTTTTGCACCTATAATCTTTGTAATACGGCTCCCAGGGTACCCGTTTTGTAGGTTAAACTACAACATAAATATACACTACTAGTGTCCTCTGTAGGCAGCATGTGTATGCTACGTGGTTATCCCGCAGAGGCTTATGAAGTTCGGCCCGAATATATACACCAAATGTTGTACTATACATATAGACCTTAAATGTGCTGGATTAAACCAAAAACCAAAATAAATTTCTGGGGAGATTCAAGGTTTAACAGGAAGAAATCCACCAATGATACATTTGGCAACAAGTATTGCTTCATACCTTTTTCTTGATCTGTGAATCCTTGACCTTATCTCATTCCGCTTTCAAAACTTCTCCAGAGTTTGCTCTTTCGGTTGATCAAGTTCTTCGAATTTCGTGTCATCCCGTAAGGCCGGCAGACCTTTTGAGTTTTTCTGTCAGCGGAAAAATGCGTTGCATAACGCTGTTTCTAACTCCCCTGGGAATTTTCCCAGTGGCATCTGGAAAAGCAGTACGATTCTTTTATTATGGACAATTCTCTTCTCATCGTGAGGAACTTTAAATGCTCGAACTTTAGCCGAAAATCTGTATTCTTATATTGCTTTGTGTTTAAAACGTTTTAGCACAGCAGCATCACACAGGCAGTCTTGCCAATTGGTAAAGTTGACCCAAATTCATCTATAGCCATTAGGCTAATCGAAAGCACGAGGTCTAGAAAATTCGATATTTGTGCCTCTTTGACTTTCTTTCGAAATCTAAGATTCTGCACAAGAAATAAGATTCATAGTATGCTTCATTAGTCTGGAGTTACACGAAACTTTTACGCATAATTTATCACAGTCAATTAAAGGTTCGTTAAAATATCTGGTGATAATTGAGCCTTGGCGTAAAAACTTTGGTTATTTCGGATAACGTCGTATCAACATCTGCGGTTTGGCTGTACGGTCTATAGAAAGTCATAAATTTAAAGTTCGTGCACCACGCGTCTTCAGTTTTAAATCAAATGGTTCGCATTCTCGGGGACAATTGATTATACGTGCTGATGCGATTATTCCACACTAGCCACAAAATATTATACATTTTACACTTTTGTATAGATGGTATCTGGTATTTCTCGAGTAAAATTCAGCATAAGCCACATTGGCCTATCAAGAGGGCTGTGTAATTGATAGGATATCCGTTTGTACGCCTGATATTCAAGCTGTAAGAGAATCCCTCCCGTGGATTTTTGAGCGCGTAGTGTGTCGGGTTTGCTGGACGTGTTAGAGCAAGTGAGTTACCTCTTTGGATGGAGGGAGGGGGACCTCACAGGCCTACGTCACTACCAACGAACGTGTAGCTGTATGACTGCAGTGAAGGGCCGTGGATTTAGCGGTATGGAGTGAGATAAACAAGATGCATGAGAACAGTCGGCTGTAGAGCTCATGGGACCGGTTTCTTTTGTCAAGCTACAGTTACATCATCACGTTGCTAGTTTCCTGCGACAATTTCTGACTGTATTTCAAAACTGCATGCAGTTTCGGTTCCATTTTATGTCAAGACTGAAAAATGGCATGAAAAATCATCGCTCACAAAATTCCTGTGTGAACGTAGGAGTTGAAGGCCAAAATGCTGACCAATCATTTTTGCACATTAAATTAAATGTGGATGTCGAATCCCTAAACGAATTTCATATCGTTTAAGACCTGCTAAGTTAGCCCAGATGATCACATGCCGTTCGGCCTACGAATCCCGCTTTTACCCAGAATTCGATGCCTTTTGGCGTTTTTGCTGATCATTGTTTGTGTTTTCACGATCGTTTTCTTCCGCCAACAGGACACACATGTCCCAGTCAAAAGTGCCGTACAGTGCAAATGCTCTTCTGGAGACGGCGATCGCCGTCCTCGAGAAATTGTTATTTACAACAAGATCCCTAAGACAGGAAGCACATCCGTAGTAAAAATATTTGCACATCTTTCTACGTTTAATAATTTTGAAATGATGCGTGTCAATGTAACAAATCCAGCGCATTTTGTCAACACGCGGCTTCACAAACTACTCGTGGATAATCTGACTAATTCCGAAACACGGAAACCTCTGTTTCTCCATGGCCACTTTGCATATATAAACTTCGGTCGTTTTGGATCTCACCTGAAGCCTATTTACATCAACCTCCTTCGAGATCCCCTGGAACGCCTTGCTTCACGTTACTATTTTCTGCGCTTTGGCGATGATTACCGTCCTCACTTAAACCGTTCGCGTATGATTAACAATACCGAACGCTGGCAAACCTTCGACCAGTGCGTAAAGAATAAAGGCAAAGATTGCAATCCAAGTCTTTTATGGTCGCAGGTACTTTCTCTCATTTACACTGCATGTTACTTTTATTGGTACTGCGATCTCCTTCGCAATGCTGGAAGTCGGCAGTCCACTTTCGAAAATATAGTTTTTATTGACACACGTACACGTGCCTGGTTTTTTGAGAACATCACTTATAGAAATTCCTCATAAGTGTCGGTTTTGTATTACTTCGCATGATAGTGTCATCTATACTTATATGTATTTTGGGAGCATTTTAGTATGTTCATGATAATATTCAACTGTCATTTTTCTGTCTTATTTGATGACAGTATGTTCGATATTTTTATAGACACTTTCCGGCAGCGGTAACTAAATTTTATTCTACATCAGGTTCTGTTCGTAGATGTTCGTGACCTACAATACGCACAGACATGAGTGGTCTGTTAGCTTTTATTTAAAAAGTTCAAAGGTCAGCTGTCCTCTTGTAGTTGTTTGGAGACAGAGCTTTTGATGTGCCTTTTGCCTTCAAAACCGAACTTCTTAAGTCTGAATAGTATATTGAGGGTGCTTTAAATATTCCACCTCTGCTTGGCGGTATATTTCCACCAATTTTTTGAGAGAATAACACTATTGAAAGGCAACTAGTTAAGGTTTTTCACCTTGGTTTTGACTTGACGGTTTAGTTGTTCGATGTATTTTTAGGTAAGAGACCAGTCGGCTGATTAAGGCTTTTTTTCGAACGTTTAGGTATATTGTTGACGGTTGGCGATTTTTGTTCGTCCACCAAACCGCTTTTTTGTATAGTAGAGTTGTTATTTTTCTAACAAAAGGCCCAATTTTGTGAATCGGTATGTTGCATGCACCTGCTTTTTTTCTATTACAGCACTTATTATGCTTGCAGAATGATTTGACTTAGTTATTAGACTATGTCATACTCTGGGTTGACTGTCACGATGACCTGAGTAGGTGAATTTAAGTCCAAATGTATTGTCCTCGTACTTAGACCGTTAGCACTGCAGATCCAGGAAACCATAGAACCATGAGTGCACTCTTAGCCAAGCCCTAGATTGTCCGAAGAGTTCTCGGATCGTGGAAAGGGAAACAATTAGCAGTATGTTGACTGATTTTTTGCTTGTCACGATATCTGATGACACATTTGCGACTTTCCAGCAATTAAAATTCATTAACTATGTTTTTACTATACCTATTTTTCAGTACTCTCCATTCAAACTAGCAAACCTAGCTCAGTAAATTTATGTACCTCCTAGATAGTACCTGGATCTATAAGAGATCTCGATAGATAGTCACGAAGCCGACATATTTTGTTCCAGGCTTGTAAAGAAAATCCATTTTGACAGTCATGGGTTCATTTATTGCCCAAACAACCTTGTTCGCGGCTTCCTAATAACTTGAGAATTTTCGCATTGTCCTATCTGTATTGTTAATGTTGTGCTGCACACACAAAGTGTTCCCCAGGTAGTGTTGGTCGAAATCTTCCAGTTTTTCTCTCCTTACATCTAATTGCTCAAGATTTGAAAATTATATTGGTAGAGTTCACAGGCACCCTAATAGGCTCCAATGCTAGTATAAATGTATTCAAATGATTTTTCCTTTGTTAACAGCGACTCGAAGGGTTCCTTGATCTGTGATCGGTATTCCGACTTGTCAGGTCCATTCCGAAGCAGTGTGATCCCAGCGTACATGTTGCTTCTCGACTCTTAGCCTCAAGAACTTTTGGGGGGCATTTAAAGCTTCCGATCTCGTCAGAACTGCAACCCAAGGAACGTTTGGTATTCGTTGGGTTGATTGTCTTTCAAACGATTTTAACAGCCTTCACACCTTTGGTGACCCTCTCTCTTTCTCCATTTGGACAGAACATATCTTAAACGTACTGCAGGTCGGCAAGCGTAGAAATTCACGAAAGCGCCAAATGTCTTATTTAGTCTGCAGCCAGGGACGCGAATGAAGTTGAGAGCCACAAGTCGCGTCTTCAAATTTTTGAATCTTGCTGGTCGTATATTTATTAGACATCTCGCCGCTGTGTTTGAAGATACTATACGGGAAACTGCACAACAAATAGACACACTGCTCGAAGTACTTGAAAGGATGAAGTTGTGGTAGTCGAACTCTTACCCTACTCAAAGGGCAGCTTGTTTTGACCACATCTCGGACCTAGACGACTATCCTCTTAGACAGAGTATCTGGTCCAAGAGTGAAACTTTATTGACCAGTTTTACTGAAAACTGTCGCACACAAGGTAACCGCTGTGTCATGCGAACTGAAGTAGCTCTTTTGCATCTCGTGTGTTTAGGGACTGTAGGAGAACCGTCAGTGACCTAATATATCCGGGCCGGCGCTGCGGTACAATCGAAAATGTTGACTGACAAAACAAATGCGCACTTCTAACTTATTTTTTTGCCATCGTTACGGACTGATGACCAGCACCATCAAACCAAAATGACATTCTCGTGTATCTGTCTGCCGTGCGAAGTCCTTGACCCTCGATCTTGTTACAGCTGTGGCAAATGCTACTGACAGAGTGATGCGTGGCTGCATGAAATGAGTCCGTTTCCAACTTTATACTAGGCCAAAGTTGAGGCTTTAATATTAGCCACTTTCACTTCCAGGTTCCCCTTCTTTGTGGCTCGGATTGGTACTGCAGCATCCCAGGCAACAAAATGGCACTGTATGCCGCCAAGAAACGATTGGTTGACGACTACCTGCTGGTAGGAGTCACGGAGAACTTCAAGGCCTTTATGCTGCTACTGGAGGCCCTGCTTCCGCGATTTGCAACTGGTCTACCGCAAACCGCCAACGTCACTCGTGCTGGCAAACCCATTTGGCACACACGTAAAACCACCAGGAAGTATCCCGTCACACAGGCCACCCGAGATGTCTTTAAGGCTCATCCGGTGTGGCTGGCGGAACAGGAGCTGTATAACTTTGCACGAAGGGAGTTCTCCTTTCGATGGAATGCCTACCTGAACTCACCTACTCACAACTACATACTGAGCAGTTTGGCTGTTAAGTAGCCTTCCCTCCGTTCATCTTTCACCCTCCCCCAGATCTTTTTTGACCGGAACTTTTAAACTGACTTTATTTGCTTTTGCACTGTCAATTTCTGGCCATTACTCCAAGAGCATTTTTAACTTTTGCTATTTGTTTTGTTTTTGACTCAGCCGATTTACTCTCAGACCCCCCTCCCTCCCTGATTACGAGCAAAGCTGTTCATCGTCACCACCGTACGTTTTTTCAGACAAGCTTGTCCCAAGTTTCCTCCAAATTGGCAGACCCTCCTCCATCTCTTTGTATTACTTCCTTTTACTGCTGGAAATTACTTATACTTCTACCATACTTCTTCCCCTTGTTATTATCATCTTGATTTTATGGTTTGATTATAAGTAGAAGGCCTTCGGTTCACACCCTCTAGGCGTGCACAATGTGCGAGAAGTTTCTGGAGCCTCCATGACGAGATTGTGTGTGGTGGTGGTGGTGGTTCACTTATCCTGCGATAACTGTCTTCTCCGGATTGCAGTTTAGGCTATGTATCCGGATCCGGATCCAACGAGTCTAGCCGTAACCTCAAATTTTCATTGGCATTCACGCGGGTTAGCATGTGTTGACATTTTCACACAGGGATGCTCATGGTTGTAGTCTCATTATAAGTCAGGAAAATTCACCCGAATGAGCAAATTTTTCGGTGAGAAGGGGATTGGGGGCCTACGGCCCATGATATCATGTATCAATTAGGTCGTTACATCGGTCGGTTGGTACATAACCGCTGGGAATACGAAAGTGTGTTAGAACTGCATCCGTGCCCAAGAGAAGACGGCTCTCTAGATTGATGACTACCAAGCTGAAGAAGATAGTTTCAAGTAGCTCGGGGCGATGCTGCTGTCAAACTGACAGAGTAAGGATGACGTTATCTGCCGAATCGATGCTGCTCGTCGGTTTTATCAAGCCTTAGAAAGTGCCTATGGACTGGACATGACATCTCCATCGCCAAGAATATTCGCATGTTCCGTGCATCCGTCCGGTTTGTCACCTGAGGCTGTGAATGCGGAGCAATGCACATGGAAGATGAAAGCTAACTAGAGGTATTTGACCACCGCTGCTTGAGAGGTATGCCGAATACATCTAAAATGAGACAGGTCGCACTCGCTGCGACAATATTGTATCATGTGTTTGCAGGACAGAAATTAGCCTATTTGCTTGGCTTTGAAGCTAAGAGATCAAGGGGAGCTACTGCTCCACCACTGCGTGGACTCTGGTCTATAATAGTGTTTCAGAACCGTCCGGTATTCGGTCCGGCGTTCGACGAGGCTCTATCCTGTACCCCCCTGTCCACCTACGCCAGAAGGCCCCACAAGTAGGGGACGATGTGGAGCTTTTAATCGCACTCCGGCTGATTGATCTCGACTATGCTGATGATATCGTCTTCCTAACTTCTAGCTTTGGTCGTCTTCAGTCTATGGTGTCTTGGGTCAGTGAGGTTGCTAAATTGGTTTGGTTTCTCCATAAATGTTAGGAAGGCCAAAGTGTTTTCAAGCTGCATCTTTTCCAAAAAGAGGCATCGCTCGAGACTGATAGCTGTAAACTTGAGGAAGCAGACAGTCTTGAGTACTTTGGGGTGAGGCTGCCGCCGAATGAACAGAGCAAGAATGACATTGTGACCCCGACTCGATGCTACTCGCCGTCTATTACGTCTTATAAAATGCGTTGGACCCGACGCGACATGCCCATTGTCACGAAGTGCCCTATGTACAGCGCATCTATCCAGTCCGTCCTTATATGGTTGTCAATGCTGGGCTATGCGCGGGGAAGATGAGCTAAGACTGGAGGTGTTTGATCACGAGTATTTGAGAACCATCCTTCAAGTGGAGTACACCAACTTCATCTCAAATGAAAAACTGCGCTCGCTGCGATAACATTGCAAGGATACCCCAAGCCCTCCACGAAAGATGACTTAGGGGGTTTGGATACGTTCTTCGTCGTCCACCTCACGAGATCAATTTTAATCCACTCGATCCAGTACCGTTAGTCAATTGGAGACGCCGAAGAGGGGTCAGCCCAAAACCTGGCTTGACACAAATTGTCAGGGCATGGAAGTTGTTCTTGGAGCCTCGGTATTCGGTCTCCGTCGTTGGCGAAGAGAAGGGATTGAACTGTCTAGGTCTGCTGCCGCGCATCGTTACGTGTAGAGATGCCCAATCGGTAAAATACTTGATGACGGCGGGATCAGGTCAGATCGCAGCTGAACAAAGCAAATAAGTAAGTAAGGATTTACAGCCCACACAGACGGTCATATAGCAACAAGCAGTCAACAGCCGAGGCGTATTACCGAACGAGACGGGGAGCACTATTGATCTGACTTTGCCATAAGCCTCAATGTTCGTCTTTTTAATAATTCGTCTTGAACGAATCCCTTTATCAAATTTCATGGGCAAGAACGAAAGACAAGAAGTGTACTACTGTAGTCTGACAGCGTATTTCCGACGAAGGAGAAACCTATGAGAAGGTCTGAGGGCTGACTAAAATCGGTCCAATCAGATAATGTCCTTGAGTGGTTAACCTATCGTCCAGATTTCTGATTCATACTGCAATTGTTTACATTGGTTGCAGATTGCACGTCGCCCTCTCGCGGGACTGGGGCAGGCGGGTATCGGTAATAGAGACCAGTTGCCGGTGAATGGGACTTGCGCGGGAATTGGAGTATGGTGAGAAGTCTGTACGCGACATCGCCCCCCCCTTACGCGTTTACTCGAAAAATACTGACTTGGTTTCTGAGTGCTTAAAATGGTTCAGCCATACAAATGGGCAGACCCGACTTATCGACGGCGACAGGGTATGGACTAACGGGCAGGGCGCCGAAACCAATGACCGCGTGGACTGGGATCCACACTTTTATCCCTTTCGGTTTAGGTTCAAGGTGTCATTGTCTGATAACTTCAAGCAAACTAAAAACGCGCAGTCCAATCTCCCTTGTTGGTTAAATCTCGTGGGCTCTTTTCCTTTCAAGTAACGATATAGTGGTGTAGTCGATTCATAAGGAAAACCCTTGTCATTGCGATCTTCATGTCCGGTTCCGTAGGAACGAGAAAAAATGGGAAGCCTAGGTGAAAAAAAGTATATTTTGTGAGGGGAGAGGCCGCGAATTGATTGAAGCCTGGGCCTCAGATGAGAACTCAGTCAATCGATTTATCAATCTGGCGCCGGCAAACATTCCGCTGCGCAGGCATCTCCGGACTGATGGCACTGGTGGCTGACTGTTCCCTCACCCCCCTCCCCCCCCCCCCCCCCCCCCCCCCCTACATAACGGTTGATTGGCCCGTGCATCCTATAACTGTTGGTTGACTTTCGTGTACGCCTTTTATCTCTGATGATGGACTCTAGAAAGAACCCAAAAGCTCAGACAAGTAAAAGTATGATTCCAGTGATCGCAACGCCTTCTCCTTCTCTATCTATACACATACCTGGGATGCGAACATTTGCCTCAATTCGGGAGAATAGGTGGAAGGAAGTTGACTATCGGACAGCCGTGCGTGTGCACCTGAGCTAGGCAGTGTCCGAGCGTGACAGTCATCGCACTGAGGTCCTGTGTGAGTCAGCCTCAGGTAGGTGATTAAGCAGAACGGATTGGGTGATAAAGGGGTTGCTGTCTGCGCACATGCTTACAACCATGAGAGATAAAGTTTTGGTGCAGTTTGCGGCACCCGCGATTGGCTGTCTCAGATGCAGGCCGATAAATTCTGTCAGGTGACCTTATATGTGGCGTGACACCGAAATTGGAAACCGCTACAGGGTTACTACAACCTCATCCTTGTAAGAGGTAAACAGGATGACGTAATCATACCTCTTCTAAGCAGTTACTAGCGGACCACTATTCTGGCGATATCCGCCAAATTGCATGTGGGCGCTTGAAAACAGAGTTCGAAACGTTGGTTATGCCGTTTGCGGATGTCCGTTTATGAACCAGGGGTACAGGGAGTGAGTTACAGACGCAGACGGACCCGCGGAGGAAGTTGCCACTCGGTATGGCATGGCTTTCGACCGTGAGGGTCGTATGGGAGCGCGGGGTCATCACAGCGGCCAACAACGCTGCCAGAGCGAGCTTTGTGTAAGTCAGCCTCAGGACAATGGTTTGCCCGACTATTCTGGAGTACGTGTGTGTGCGCGCCCCAGTCGCGCGAG
>JAYGXS010000003.1:26435553-26465753 GCA_036362985.1 Ligula intestinalis | reverse complement strand
CCCCCAGTTACGTGTTAGGAAGAGAAGGCACAACAGGATAACAGATAGTACTTTGGATAAGTGAAGTAAGTTGCATTCCGAGATGATATGATGAAAAGAAAGAAGATCTTCGGAAAATCGAGTTGTACTCGTGAATTTTCGAACAAGTATCACGTACTTTACTGTACTTTACTGTCAGTTGTACCAGTTCATCAGCCCTGTTTCCTCTGTGTCCAGCAGCTTGTCTTTTGTGTCCGTTCTCGTCTCGACAGCAAAGTCTCGGGTTGTCAGCAGCGTCTCCAGCACTAGAGTTGCCGCCCTCAGCGGTGGCAGGATATTTAAGGGCCAGTAGTCATTGTTACCTATTGGCTCTCCACGAGTGGCCTCTTCGGGCAACCCTCATGCCTCCAGCCATCGTGTACTCAGGTGACCGGTCGCGCCCTCGGTGACGAAAGCACGTGCGTGCGTCTGTTCGCGGTCCTTGTCATGCGTAACCTCAAAACCTGACCGGTGGCGTCTCGCGTGTTCCGTCTTTGTTATCCTGCTTCGGGGACGGCACGAGTATTGAGCCCCCCTAACAACTTCCAATCGTTGGCTTACAATTTCCTCAGAAATTACCCGGTGCCTTCGAGTAAATCAGTCTATTTGAGGTCCTACAGGCGTAGATTGAAAGTTAGCAGTAATATTTTGGCTGATTTCTATTAGTCACAGCAGGATGCCCCGTCAATTTCAGTAAACTGCCAACAGGCCAGCAGAAGTATATGAAGGGGCTACAGGCTACGCTATATTGACAGCAAAGGCATAAGCTGAGTTGTATTGACAGCTGGCTGCCTGGTAAGGACCTATTATACGTAATTTGACGAAAACCAAAAAATTCAGAATTCTGTAATACGGAACCGGTGGTAATAGGCGTTTTACGGGAGTGCAGGAGAGAAAATAAAAGAAATATCTCCAACAAAAGCAGAGAATAGCAGATATTTTCATTATGAAAAGCTAATATAGGCCAACGAAATAGCGCGCGATAAGTGCAGAATAATAATTAACAAATTACGTCTTTTCAATTAGATGAGTAAATAAAAATACTTCGGTTGACCCAATTGTGAACAAGTCGCGGCCACGCTGGGAGTCGAACTCACACAGCAGGGAAGGCTTTCGCGCTGCCAACTCTCTACCATTAAACTACGAGGCTTACAGTGGGCCGTGACTTTAATCACGTTTAGATCAACTTACCCGCCCAAACTACTGCTCGTGTGTAATCCACCAGTAGGAATAGAGTCAGCTGACCGCCCAGGCAGGATTTCCTAAGCAATCATCTAGAATGCATCAGAATGTCTACTTGGCTCACTTAACTATTGGGAGGGTTTGGCAGATTTTTATAACTCAGTCGATCCAATTGTGCAAAATTCGCGGCCTCGGTGGGGGTCGATGAGTTAGGAAATGTTACCTGGACTGTCAGCTTACTGTGTCCGGAATGACAGATTCCATATGAGTAGTAGGTTGGGCGCGTAAATGGACCCCAGTGTGATTGAATTCACGGCTCACGTTGAGCCTCGTAGGTCAATGCGAGAGCGTTGGCTGCGCACAAGCCTGCCTTGCTGTGTGGGTTTGACTCACGACGAGGCCGCGACTTTTTCACAATTTGATCAACAAAATTATTAAAATCTTCCAAACCCTCTTAAAAAAGCAATAAATATGCGCAAATATTCAAAGTCCAGGTATAGTATTGCTTTCATCATCCCCGGAAGAGGAAGAAGTGGCAAGTCCTGAGACGAAGTTGTATTTAACAAGAAGTTTCAAAAACATTCTCGATTTCATCTTCAGAACGTAGTGTCTATTTTCCTGCTCGCGTCAAGTGAATGTGTCTGATGGCTAGACGCGTGTCATAACTGTGCCTGATGCTCGCATTTTGATTGATTGTACCGATGCGAGCAGGAGAAAAGACACTACATTCTGACGATAAAAGCGAGCATGTTTTCGAAACGTCAGCTTAAATGCAACTTGTTCTCAGGAATTGCCAGTTCTTATTGCTCTTCCGAGATGATAAAGGCCATATAAAAGTAAAATAGATTACAACGTTCTGGGGCCTTGGTTTTGGTTGTCTTATATATGAGAGAATGTTAGCAGTTGTCTTCCAAGCTATAAAATTTACCTCATCCTGGCAGTTTTTACCTCTCAAATGGTGTATCCGATAATACCTAAATACGTTACTGGCTGCCTGTTGGCAGTTTAATTAATCTTACGCGGATATCCCGCTAAGGCTGATGGAAGTCAGCCAAACTTCCAGTCTACACCGGCAAATCTTCAAACAGACTGGTGTAGTCCAAACTCTGAGGAGATTAAAAAGCAACTATTTCAAAACTGGTCTATCTACCAGAACGCACACAGATGATGCTGTTGGAGGATCCACTGAATGGTCCAACGCCTCGCATCTGTGCCATGCAGTGGCAGACGATCAGTGCGCAACACGTGTCTGGGCTTTTAGCTAGTTCATTTGCTGTTAATATGTTGTATCAGGTTACCCCCAAGATAACTGGACCTTTTCCATAAAGGATGAGACTTGAGATGAGTCATACGCTGCCTCAGCATATTTCCAGTAGCCATTTACGTCGACTCGCCATCTAAAGAATATCTTTTCATCGAGCTTCTTATACCTAGCTGCTATCTACTTTGAACCGCAAAATAAATATCTACCGGATATCTATTTACACTGGGCAATCAGCGATAATGGCGGTTTACGCTTGATCCATTCTCTTAATGAACGACCCATTTATGACTTTTAACCCCCATAGACTTCTAGTAAGGTTAAGTCTAAAGCCGTTTCTTAGTATTTAAACTTTATTAGACATACAAAAAAACGAAAAATATAGGTATGTGTACAAACGTGCCTTCTTCGTGCAACTCTTTATTGTCTTGTCTCAGCACCTGTTGGTGTTGTGGTAGTGGCGTATACAGTACTGTAAGAAATTTGTTGTGGACTTACTAGTGGGCTTATTGTTTTTCTGTATTCTTGCCATGCGCTGTGTGTAACTATCTAATAGCACTTTCAGTCGCCGGACAAGAGCGTCTTCGAGGTCCGACAGATTCCACCTGCCGTTGACATTCCATCTTCCTGAGACCTCTACGTATTTACAGTCAAGTAGGTAATAGGAGATATACCCATCATCACTTCGTGCAACTTTGAGTTATAAGGCCGATTTTCGTTTTCCTGCCTTTAAACTTAACGTAGTGGCTAATTTGGTCTCCAAAAATTGCCGAAAAATTCTTTTTACAAAGTCCTCGATAGTGTTCCCTCCAAGGTAGCTTAAGTATGAGATCTAATGCAGGCATCAATCACCAAAAGTGCAGCTTACAAGCTCCTGTCGGAAGTTGTCCTTCAACAGCTTAGTATTAAGCTGCCGGAAGTCGGCAGCTAATCTCATGGTTCTCTGACGGTATTCTGGACTGATAAATAAGTATCAGTCCGGAACTCAACAATAAATACGAACTTACGCAGAGGTAAGCTATTGGCATGAGCTATGCATGAAATAGCGCGACTTCGAAGTTGCAAATTTTCTGTCAAACAAGCTGCGAACTCTGGCATTAAAAGGAAGACGAACAGCTACCTCAAAAACCTTGTTCAGTGAGCTTAAATATTTCACTCCGCGTTCGGTTTCTTTCACCAGTTTCTCTGTACAGAGTGCGATGTCAACAACCTAGGCAGTGGAATCATTGTGCATTACGAGATGCCCTCAAACCCAACTTTTAAACATATGGTCAAACTTTCAGGACGCTCACATGTTGTACCGTCCACTCGCCAGCCACCCTCATCAGAATCCCAATGCGGTCCTTCAGACCTCATTGTCTCAGTCTTTTGCACTCTGAACTTCAGATCTCATGAAATGAACGCCTCCTGCAATTCTTTTATGAAGTTTCTGATTCGCTTACCGATGTGCTACGATCGTACAAAGGCATCCAGGTTCATAACCCCATGTTTTATCAGATACAATCTACTGTAGTGTGGGAGGGGTTCCTTTATTCTTTTGGATAGGCGCCGACTCGTGGGACCAATATAACCTGCTCCACAGGAGCAAGCAAAGGAGTAGATACACATGGAGGTGGTCTGAGTCGGTAACCTGTCCTTACCTTCCCCATGGAAGACTGGGTTAGTTGAGAATAGTAATACTGAGAATGTACTATTCTCAACTAACCTAGTCTTACATGGGGAAGGTAAGGACAGGTTACCGACTCAGACCACCTCCATGTGTATCTACTCCTTTGCTTGCTCCTGTGGAGCAAGTTATATTGGTCGCACGAGTCGGCGCCTATCCAAAAGAATAAAGGAACCCCTCCCACAATGGCTAAGGAAGGGTGATTTCAATACCAACAGAACCATCAACAGCTCTATCCTAGCGCACATGGTGGATTCCGGACATCCGGTGGACCCCAGCGAAGCCTTCAGGGGGATCTACACGGTCCCACCAAGCTACCCTAAGTCACTGGGCCAGCGGCTGTTGGCAACAGCAGAAGCAACTGCTATCCGGTTGAGGAAGCCAATTTTGTGCGCGCAGAAGAACCTGCTGCAAGCCCCAAGCTTAGCGCGGCCAACGGCCACCTAGCTACCGGCATTTCCCCAAGCCTCTTCTCTCCTCTTCCACCACCCCCCTTCTCCCTACTTACTGCTTAATTAGCCGCTTGTTACTACCCCACCCCCTACTCTATCCCCCGGACTAATTTGCCTGTAACGTTGACCGTAATTTGCCTACAATTTTACCTTTTACGCTTTACCTCCTCCCGTATAAATGTAATGGCCTGATGAGAATTTATTGAAAGTTTACGTATGCTCGCCAATTACTCTTCGGATTTCTGTGATGGGAATTTTCGCAACCTTAAAATAATAAATTATCAAAACGAACAATGAGTTTAAAATAAGAGCAAATAGCAAGAGCTAGTACTTTAACAAACCAAAGATTCCCCCAGCCGAAGAGGCGTCTTTAGTAGAGTTGGAGTAATGCTCTTGTTGCATGTGCAGCAAATTCACCTCATCGTTATCAGTACTGCACAACCAATTCCTCATACTTATTCATTTGTGGGTACCCATAAACAATTTTATATTTTATACTGTGCTACCTTATGCTTTCATCCTTTGTTATTTTCTCGCGTATAGTTAAGAGTGCATAGTGCAGTGTATAAGACCACACGAACTTTTAACAAGACATCTTAAAAATTACTAAGTTTTATAACAGTGTGCGAAGGGTTTAGTAAGCTTGCATATAGCAGACTATAAAGACGTATTAAACTTTACATACAGTTTGCCTACGAATTCGTGCGAAGGTGATGGCGAAATTTGAATTGAGAGTTTAGGATATATTTGGTCTTGTTATTTGGATCCACTGAGTGGATTTAATCATGTGAAAGCCTTTTAGTTAGGAAAACTGCCCTTTTAGTTTGTTTGTTTTGGATACATCTGGAGTAGCCTAATATCGAAGAGAGTTATTATATTATTAGGTACGACAGAACCAAATTTTTTAAATATGTATTATGCTATGGGGGAAGTCTAAAATAAGTATGGAAAGTGTAAAATAGATCCCTTCCAGGACTGGAAAAAGTAGTCCGAATTTGCCCAAAAGCAAGTGAAGCCAATTTTACCGAGTCACGTTTACTTTCAGAAACAAGAAAGCATTTCAGTTTTAAAAAAATTATTTTTGCTTACCTAATTTTTTGCCACAAAATGAAGTAACAAAACGCTTTGCCTACATTTTGTTTTACCGTGTCAAGTATTTAGGACGTGACCAAAAGTGGCCCTATATTATCGTGAAGTTGAAGGTAAAAGCTGATTTTATTAAATCAAAATGATTCAGAAATATACATTTTGCATACTATAATTTCCGCCTATGTGTAATTTAGAAACTAAGCAGACAGAAGATTGAGAATTATTGCAAAACCTCAGTAGAAAGTCGGTAACTTTTTTTGCATGCGCTAGCTTAGAAACGAGACTAGAAGTAATATACTATGACTGGAATACGCCAATATAAAAGCAAAAGTGAGTTCTTTCATATCTATTCAATTCGTACAAATAATTTATCTTCAGGTTAATTTAAAAATATTTAAAGAATGCCTCTTTTCGTTTTGACATCATCTTGGAAAAAATTAACATGCACAGACTTTTCGTCAGCTGTATATCTAATTAAGGTGCTATTTAAAGAGTTAACCTATAATAGAAGTTTTTTTACTAATTTTAGCAGTTACAATGTCAGATTTTAGTCGCTGACGTTCTTTTCTCTAGGCAATGTGTTTTGCGGTTTGCAAGAATTTATAGACATGGCCCACATCACCGTCTTCGTAAGTAATAATATCCAAAAACTCATTTCACCGGTAAATCCATTTGATAAATATATTATTTTAAAGGTTTTGATATGAACATCGAACAAAATCGATGTTTATGAACCAAATATTGAAAACACCGAGAATCGTCCAAAATTTTTCGGAATTTAAAGGTCACTTTTGTAAGTAATTGTAACTAAGTAGTGGCAGCATGTTTAAAATACTGTGTTTAAGAAAAATTTATTTTGGTATAATGGAAGTGATAAGGTTATTAATTTAACCTACAAAAATATTTTAAGTTATTGTTCTAATTTATAGTTAGTTTTACGTCTATGAGACTTGGAGATTATAAAAAAATCATTTTTCTTAAGAAACAATTAGTACTTTGGATATTTATTTTAATTACCAAATAAAGTAAAGTTTTTATTGCTATTGCTGAGATCTCGTACATGCGTTAGTGCCGGTTTGCGAGTGATTACCAACCTTTAACAAACTTCGGCATCTTACACGACTAATGCGCCATACTACGTTGCAGAAATAGGATTTTCCCGCTGATGTCGAAACGTAATCTCCGCTTTATTCAGGGGATGCCTGTACTATTATTTTCGATTTTGTTGGCAGAATGCCAAAATTCCAGTGGGTGTCAACAGTTATTGTCCGTATTTCATTAACAAGCACAATGAACCTCCGCCTCCATGTGCTGTGCCGGGATCTTGCCTGCATAAAGTAATTCGACCTGCGGGGAGGTGGGCACAGGCAAACAGCAGCTAGGGTGACAACGCATCTAATGGCCAGGCTGTCGGCACGTCAAGAAATGTGATTAAATCACGTCCATTGGCGACTCGGGTAGGGTCCAACAAGCAATTATCACATCAACTACGACCCTGAGGGGTGAACGCGAGTACTGTTCGACCGTCGATGCCGACGACATCTATATCGTCGTGGTGCAGGGGGGTGGCTACACTCATGCAATGAACACGAAGACTGTCAAATACCGTAGGTGTTTGCTGACATGGCCAGCACGGGCCATTAATACTGCGTACTTTGTGCTTTATTTCTGATCATGTGTTCGAAGCAGAATCCGGAACGTCAGGCCGATAAAGCGCTTTTTCTTCAGATCGTGTCTCGTTCTTCTCGGAGGTCGTCTCTTCGCTTGTGTTAAGAAATTATTGATATCTTAAATCACTGGCTCGCCACATAACATTTAATTGCTGATAACCTCAGCTGGACTCGTAGGTTTAACTGACTGTACAATTTTTTTCAGTTAAACGAGTGTTTATTTAAAAAAGTTAGTGCCCACTAGGCGCTTGAAAATAAATTTATTTACATAACTCATATGTGTAACAATTGGTGGCCTGCGTGGGATTGGTGCCGGGAAACCATCATTACTTTTCGACTTTCTTGTGCAATGCCCACTGCCTCAAGGTCGTGCGACTTAACAGGGAACGCTATCTGACTCGACAACTTGCAGACCATTGGTCGAACTCCATGGCCGCCTAAAACCACGCCAATTCTCGGCCGACATCGTAATGGACCACCATACGCGACATCCCAAGACATCAGGCAATGCGACACACGATTTGGACACCACTTGAACTTGCCGCACAATTCTGCAGCGCAAAGATTATGTCCATGTGGTTAGTCACCTCAGCCTTGTGCTCGAAAAAGGCGCTAGTTTAAACAAAACCTACTTTGCGTAAGGATTCCGTATATACAACTGCACAGTAACAAGAAACCCTACGTCTGTGTAATACGGGAGAGGTGGCCATAGGAATTATATGGGTGAGGCACATCCAGGGGAAAGTAAATAAATTTAAAACAAGTGAGCGTATAAAAGAAGTAAAAAAGGCACAATTTTTTTAACTAACCTACTGTATGGTAACAGAACAACACGTGATAATTCCAAAATAAACAAAAAAGTAAGTATAAGGAAGTCGAAGGCAATTAACTAAACCGTCGTGATAGAAATAAGAGAAAAGCAGGAACTAATGAGAAGTACTACCAGTAGGAAACAAGAACTGTGCAAATAATTCCAGCCAAATGACCCCAAATAGTTGACTGGTAATTTTATACACTCTTCACCGATTTTGGAGATTAACTTAAAATCATGACAGATAGGCTTTGCTCCTGTTTTTTTAAACTCAAAATGCATTTGGACAGATACTGTAGTATGACAAGCTGAAAAGTAACCGCCTGTTGCCAGATATTTCCATCTAGGAAGTGCAGTAGAGTGCTAAATGCGGAAGGCGTACACAGGAAAAGCCGTAGAAACATAATATCTGGAAATGACTGCAATCCAAAATTACATGAAATAATAACACAAAACAGGCTTATCGCAAGTGGTTAAGTTATTTAAAGCTAGCAACTGCGATCTTCAGACCATGATTACTTAGTAGGAGAAGTCAGTGGAGGCCAGAATAGTAGGAATAGTTTATTGTGTAAACAGAGGAACAAAGAATAGAAGGAATGAGATTGACTACGGAGAGCACGACCTTCCGCTAGAGTGGCGTGATCCGAACTGATATCTGGTGGCCGGTGGAGAGTGGGGAAAAAGGGACATGTTTAACTGGTGCTTAGGCAGCCACGAGAAATTAGACGCACGTACTTGTGTCCGAGTGGAAGAAGGGCAAGTCTCTGCAGGTCAAAGCGTCTGTTAGCGCTGACTGAGGTACTGGATGACCTTGAGGCAGCTGGCCTTGAACAATGACGCCAGACGAAACAACGGAGGGCGTCGGCAGGCAGCAAACACTACAGGCTTACTACAACGAACTGGGTAGTTAGTTACGCAGGAAAAATTACGGGGGCTGTTGCTACGGCAGTCGTACACTACCTTTGTTCAAACTGACCCCAAAATGCTCGTACTCGCATCATATCACAAAGGATAGTTAATGCGAGGACGGTGACTTGTGAGGAATTTATTTGCAGTGACAGCAGGCTTTTGTAATTTTGATCACATCCTGTCTTCCTCACGTCCTCGATCAAAAAGACCGGAAGTAGGATTGGACGCACTCAGCTAGCACGATGTGAGTCTGCACCTAGGCGTGCCAACAGGCTCCCCACGTGTGACATTTTTTATGAGTGCACATTAATCTTCCGTGGCTTCGTATTGGTCCAGTTTATCTAGCACTCGATCCGCTTAAGGGGCAAAAGTTGCGTTACAGGAACGTAAAAAAAACACAACCTACTGGTCTATTCTTCTTTCCTTGCCCACTTACAGAATTAAACCTTTCACATTCACCCTTGTTTGTACTTGCCTAGACGCCCTAAACGACCCCTTTACCACCAAAATTGTTTATCGGTCACGTATAAACATAAGCTGCTCTAACAGGACGTAAATTATTTCATGGATATGAAAAGAAAAAAAATGTACATCTTAGGGAATTTTACCTGAACAGAGAAAGTTCAAACCGGCCGCCTTTTCTCTGGTACACAGAAGCAGCGGTTTTCAGGCAACCCACGTTTTTTTTACCGAAATATTTCAGAAACAGAACGCATGATCGGCTTTTAAATACCCTAAGGACGCTCTATTTTACCACCTTCTTGCATCTGGCAGACTTTTAGAGAGTACAGAAACTGTGTTGCAACCGTTGAATTCTTTCGACGCGTTGACTTTTAAAGCCTATTTCTATATGTCTACGCTACGCATCTACTCGGCTTTAAGTCCGGCAGATAAGTTCAACTATAGGATGGTTAACTTACAGTGATTAAGAAGTAGCTGGGCTCATAGCACTACAATCGTGAGGTCAAAACGCACGTTGGTAGAAAAGGCAGAAGGCACCAGTGGGAGATATGTATTGTGTACAGTATTCTCTATTGCTGATTCAGGCAGAAGTGGTCACTGGCGAAGCCGGGGCTAGGGTTTACTCCATCCATCCAGTCAGACCTGAGTTTGAAAATTAGGTTGTAGTTGCTTTTGTGCGGTCAGGGGACAAGTTCAAGCGGCGTACGACTGGCTTTTTACACTTCCCGAGAAGGTGTCGCGTAAATTGGCCCATGTGGCATTGGCTGAGGGGTGCTGTGTTAAAGTGACCCTTTGGCAGCAAAGACTATTTGGGTGCGTACGGGAATGTCGAGCAAGTATCTTCAGGTCAACGAGTCAAAAAGCGCTCCTTACGACTTTAAAGCAAGCTGTTGTTAATGGTTGTTACCTTCCTAGGCAAATGCACGGATGCGCGAATACGGGATTAGTAGGGGTATTGGCAGACTCGAATAATTCAGTTGACTCACTTTTGATTAGTCTCCTAGCGCCCGATGGTGCCTCATAGCTCAGTTGCCTAGGGGTTTGGCTTTCAGCCTTCCTCTTTCTGGTGTGTGTTCTTATCTCATCAAGGATTTCAAAAGCGAGTCCAATAAATATCGAATTGTCTGCGGCCCATTTTGGATCCAAGGTCCCGAAAATGTTCCCTAAAAGCCTAGATGAGACGCGTTGATCATGACATGGATAATGGGTGGCTGGCATCAGAGGCTTCTAGAAAGTCACAGGAGATTAATGGAGCAGGCTAAATACAAAAAACACCTCTGACTATTGGTAGTTTGGGAGAAACATCAATTAAACGTTAAGGCTTGCAGAGCAGTATCTACATAGACGTCTCTGGTTTTATTTAAACTACTAAAGAAAGCTTTGCCAAGTATGAGGATCACTCCCTGAATGAACAGTGAAAATTGTTCAAACGATGATGAGCATTTATGTTCATACTATTTTCCACTGATTTATTTTGTCTATCAATACATTTTCCATATACCAAACTGCGTGCCTTTTGCTTTCACGATTTGGGGTTTGGGGGGTTGAGGGAAATGGAGCTAAAAAGGATTAGGATAAGGCGTCATGCTGCCGGACTTTTTTTCCTAGACGGGGATAAACGGGTTGAAATCCTCGTCTGCAGCCCCATCCTAGGTGGGGTATATCCCCGTTAACCCCCGTTTAATCCCCGCCCTAGGCTGGGCTAAACGGGGATTGTGCTGACAGGGTTGCATACTACAGCAATGGCGTCTATTAAGTCGTCCGAGTAAGAGAATAGGAACTTACAATTTATGCACCATGGCTGGTTTACAGAGACAGCCACTCCACCGCCTTTGCTGTTGGTTAAGGATCTTCTGTCCGAACGAAATATTGAAAATTTTGGGGAGTGATGAGTTCCGACACATTATCGCTATTAAGCCAAGTTTCTTGCAGACCCATAACTGCAGATTGCTCGTGTTCTCTTTTCAACATGAGTGCCATTAAATCGACACTCTTGTTAAACAGGGACATGAAGCGTGGACGTGTCATTTCGTAAAGAGGCTTACGTTTGTTTCCTTGCTGCCAACCTGATCAATGCGTTCTTCTTCGTGTAGTCATCCTACGGTGAATTGTCGATGTTGGTGTTTTTGGTTTATTGCATATGCGGTATATTGGTCTTAATTGACATGTATTACAAGCATGAAATGTTGTATGTAAAATGTGATGAACTATTAATCATCATTTAAGTAAGATTTTTTGGTTTTTGTGGTTGCGCTGTGCGATATGATTGGTTGCTTTTGTCGGCTTATGATTGGTGGATAACGTCTTGAATTTTTCGTTTGGCGCGGTATTCGAACGCTATCACGTGCGCCATCATGACATCCTCAACTGCTGCTGAGGAAAAATTCAGGAACAACCTCTGCGATCGATTTTTTGAGTCGCTGAAAGACCTTGACGAAGCTATTTACCAGTTCAGTAAAGTGAGGATGATATTTAAAAGTCTAATTTTAGACAAGCGGTTACTATTTCAAGGCGCGTGCATTTAAAAAAGTAGCAATGTACTGTAGATATGACCTCATGCTCATTTATGCAGACAAACAAAGAAGAGAAAAAGAGAGGATGGTATAGGATAATAAATTCCCACGTGAATGTAGAGCAAAAAAATGTGTGGCTTTAATTCGAAAACCACGCGCGTGACTGTTATGACTGCAACTTTTTATCTAAATCCCCCACCCGTCCGAACGCTTTGGAGTTGTGTCCGCCGTTGTGGGTGGTACAGTTGTGTTACAGCAACTCATTGTCTGCGGGAACATGCGATATTGCGCACAGTGTCCTTAACAGGGTGAATGCTGTCAGTTATCAATGGATTGGTTATTAACCGTCGGTTACCCGCGATTAAATGCCATCCTGCGTGCCCACTGTCGGATGTTTTTAGCAGTGGCGTTTGCAAACTGTTTCGCGCCGTGCTCATTTGCTTGAGAGCGTTCTGTGACTTTCTACCGCCCCAATTTTCAATCACCACTATTTACTTATGCGTGATCTTTATCCACCTCAGGATAAAAACACTCGCAACGAGATAGGTTCCTCGATAAAAGCCTTTTTATAATTCAGTATAATATAGTAAATATAAGGGAGAGAGGCAGAGCCTTTGAAAACCCCATTAACAGATAGATGCTGTCACATCATGCATATTGTTCAAAGTCATATATGCACTATATAAATTGTTGTTGTCTTCCAAATGTATGACCAGCAAACAAAGTAAGATCAAGCCTTCTTTTGAATGCATCGACGCTTTCAGCCAGAACAACCGAAGAAGGAAGTTTATTCCATTCTTCAATGACCCGCTGGGAGAAAAAGTGGGCTCACACTTCTAGTTTGGCTTGGTATTTCTTCAGTTTGTACGGATGACCACTTAGATGTATTGTTTGTGCAAATTCAAAGAAGTCGGTCATCTGAAGAGTACAGTCTACTCCCCTGACGATTTTTAACACCATGATCATATCTCCTGTGTATTGCCTATAATAGAGTGGAAAAAGATTGAGCCTATCTAGACGACCTTCATATGGGAGACCTCCTAAGGTGCCGACTAGCTTTGTTCGCCCTTCTTTGCACTTTCTCCAGCATTACCTTATCTTTCTTTATCCAAGGCACCACGCCTGGACGCAGTACTCTAACATCGGCCAAACAGATGTTCCGAAGACTCGCCCCAAAAGCTCCTCATTAAAATAGAGGAAGGACCTTCTGATCGCTCCGAGGATGCCCATAGCCTTCTTTGCGATTTTAGCACAGTGAGTTGACGGTTTGAGTTCGGGCATCATGCCTACACCTAGATCCCGTAGTTCTTTTACTAGCTCGAGTTGATGACCTCCGATTGACTAGTCATACTCGAATGGTATCAGCTTTCTGCGACTAGACTGTAAATGGATTACTTGGCATTTGTTGAATTTCAGCTGCAGTAGCCACTTTCCACACCACTTTTGCAAGCGATCCAAATCATTTTGTAAGGTCTGTCCATCCTCTGAGATTTCAATGGACTTCCAGATCTTTAGATCGCCTGCAAACATGACTTTCTCACGGGTGAGGCAGTCGAGGCAGTCGTTCACATATACCAGAAATACAATGGGACCCAGAACGCTGCCCTGCGGAACCCCACTAGATAAGATTATCCATTCTGCTTTGGTGTCTCCAATACAAACACGCCGGCCAGTTAATAGGTCAGCTAACCATTTTAGTAGGTTTCCAGTCACACCCATGTAATGCAGCGTTGATATTAGTCATATGTGTGGAACCTTATCGAATGCCTTGCTGAAGTTAATGTAAACCGCATCGACAGACGAACCCATTTCCAGAGATCTCGTCCAGTTTTCCATGGATTTTAGCAGGTTTGTGAGACAAGAGTGGTCACTTCGGAATCCGTGTTCCCCTGCCCTTAGCAAGTTGTTCTCATCAATATGTCTCATTAGTTCCGTTTTGATTAGATTCTCCATTCGTTTGCAACAAACGCTTGTGAGACTAACTGGTCTAAAACTATTAGGTGAAGTTCTCTCTCCTCTATTATAAAAAGGTGTTATGTTGGCCAGCTTCCAGTCAGAAGCAGCGCCCACTTTTCCATTGAACTTTCAAAGATCTTGGAAAGCGGGAAGGCCAGTTGTTCTGCGAGCTCATTTCGAATTTTCGCTGATAATACATCCGGACCAGGCGATTAAGTGGGCTTTAACTGTCTCAAGGCTTTTCTGACAATGTCCGTTGCAAACGATACCGTACAAATTGTACGCGCGGCTGGGACTATATATTGCTGTATATTCTCGTCAAAAGGTGGCTCCTCGGTATACACAGACATAGAAAAATTGGGCAAGAGGTTCGCCTTATCTGAGTTATCCGTACACTTGTTTCCCTCGTTATCTTTCAGACAAGGGATGGGATCTCGATTCCGTTTGGCCTTATTTACATAAGCAAAGACTTTTTTGGGTTATGAGCTATTCCCTTAACTTGTTCCGCCTCAAAGGCCATTCTTTCTTTTCGAATTAGTCTTTGACATAAATTTAATTTTTTTTTAAATCTAAGAAGTGTTGGGGCTGTTGATATCGGGCGCTTTTTTTCCACACTCTTCTTTCATTCTTGAAGTTCCTTTTTATGTTCAGTGTCACCTTTTCCGGTTGGGAGATGCGCAAGCTTTTCTTAAGCGGGCAACAGTCCTCTACTAGTTGCTGAGCTAAGTTCCTAAAGAAGCACCAGGGGTCGTTCGGGTCAGGTACGTATGCAGGTATCCAGTCAGTCACGTATAGTTGTCCTTTCATTTTTTTAGTCTCCTTTCCATGCATTCCTCTCGCTTATTGCGCGAGCGACGGGTACCGAGATATGGAACTACTCCCAGACAAGAACACAGTGATCACTTCGGCCAAAAAGAGTCTAAGTAGTCAATCCAAGGATACAGTTTCCGTCTCTACTAATGACGAGATCCAGGCAGCTAGATTGTCGGCCACCTCAAAACCACATGTCCATTGTGACATGCTGGGTAAGAAATTCGTCATTTACGAAGTTAAGTAGTTTCTGTTCGAATGATTTCTCTGATCGCGAGCTGTGCATTAAATCCCAATCTATGTTCGGAGCGTTAAAATCTCCAAGTATAAGGACATTTTTGCTACGGCAGATCTCTTTTACTCAGAGATAAGTACATCGTCCGCTTCCATTCTTTGTCCTGGTGGTCTGTTTACCAGAGCAATATGGAGGTCAAATTGGTTACGAACACCCAGTTTAACTTGCATCGCGTGCAAAGTAATGGGGCGCATTATTAAGAAGCATTTAATGTATTTCCTCAAAAGCAACAAAATACTATGTGATGGACAGCACGGCTTTCGCCCAGGACGCTCTTGCCTCACGAGTGCTCTTTACTCACAGGAGAAGTGGACAAAGACCACTGTTATATTCTTCGACTTCAAAAAGGCCTTTGATAGTGTACCACACAGGCTTCTTCTGCAGAAGATTTGGGACGTGGGAATCCAAGGAAAAATGTATAAATGGATCAGTAGTTTCTTGTCTCGCAGATAACAGAGGGTCGTTGTCGGAAACTAAACCTCAGAATGGACAATGGTCGAGAGTGGTGTACCACAAGGCTCAGTTTTGGGTCCGCTGCTATTCCTGATTTACGTAAACGACTGTCGCAATGAGCTTGATTGCGCAGCTGTCATGTTTGCGGATGACATAAAAATATGGGCTGAAATGCGTGCGCCTACGACGCAAAAAGACTACAGTCGAACATTGATAAACTGGTTATCTGGTCGTCCACGTGGCTTCTTAACTTTAATGTATCCAAGCGTCTTGTTCTACACATTAGCCCGGGGCGAAAAGTGCCACTGAAACACAGTTATTTTATCAATGGTACCGCATTAAACGAGGTTGAGACACACAAAGATCTGTGTATATGGACAACCGCGAACTTGATGCAAACAGAGCACTGTAAAACGTCCGTCCAGAAGGCAACTAGTACCCTGCACTGCATCAGACGAGCGTTCAAAATCTTTCCACCTGAACTCTTCGGAAAAATATTTGGCACCTTTGTGAGACCACATCTTGAATACGGAATGCCAGTTTGGACATCGTGGTTGAAGAAAGATGTGGAGCTTCTTGAACAAGTGCAACGCAGGGCAACAAAGATGGTCGACGGTCTCAGGGACTAACCATATCAAAAGAGATTGATAAAACTTGACCTTTTTCCTTTGTCTTACAGGAACGTTCAGTGCAGCCTGCTCTGGACATTCCGGATAATCCGGGGCCACATTTTCTCCCTAAAGTTGGAGGATTTCTTCCAATTAGCCACCACTACTCACCTGCGTGGCCATCCTTACAAGGTCACAAAAAAACGCACCCGATTAGACCTTCGAAAATATTTTTTCAGTCAATGCGTGGTCCGGCCTTGGAACTTGCTACCAAGCGAGACGGTTTCCGCTGACACAATTGCGGAATTTAAAAGAAGACTTGATGTGATTTTATTTGACAAAAGTGACTTCTACAACACGATTTACTACTGCCAGCACTGTGAACAATTTTTCTGGCTTTAGACCATTTTTATTCTTTTCCGAGAAAATTCACTCGAAATTCTGTTATGATATCATACGTGCTCCCCCCGACTGCACATTAACTGTAAGATTAACCTTAATAGAATAACATTAATAGCGTCCTCAAGGGCATTTCTTGCCTGTTACCCTAAAAATATACATATAATAGAACTAATTATTTCGCAGGAATTGTTTATGTGTGATGACAGACTATCTGGGACGTAGTTGATACCAGCTCGTATGAACATCGCGATTCCCCCAACCTAACGTCCCTTTCTGTCCATGCGGATAAGCTGAAATCCTTCCAGCCCGACTTCTGCATCTGCTATTTGCTCAGTTACCCATGTTTCAGTTAGCACTATCAGGTCCGGTTGCACATGGTCCACGGCGGGTTTGATTTCATCCAGTTTGTTAAATAGACTCATTACATTTGTGAACATCATTATCATGTTTTTGGCTTCACTCGATCCGCCTTGGTCACCTTTATTGCTGGTCGTGATGGCAAGATTCAGCCTTCATTGATTTTGTGGAGATTTTCACGTTGGGTTGATTGCCCGGCCGTGTGACTTTTGTTAGGATGACGGCGTCCTCCACAGAGAGGGCTTTTGACGTCGGACAACTACCCCATTGCGTATTTCCAGGCCCTTCTCTATTTTTTTCTTTTTTCTTCTACGTTTTCTTTTTCTTTTCCTTGTTCGACATTACATAATATTTTGTTTGTTTAAAGGTATGCCATCAAATGCCTCTTGAACATGATTTCCTTTGTTTTACACGCGAACATGTTAAATCGAACGGATGGTAAACTTCGCAGTCAAGTTGTGAACTGCCCTCATAGAGCGGGGTGGTAGAATGCCCACATCCATTCTTCCGGAAGTTTGCCTTTTCTCAAAAGACCTTTGGAATATGCTACACACTGGTTCGCAGGTGACATGGCAGGCCTAATTTAAAGTAGTTCAGTCCGTTCTTCGACCAATGCGAGGTCCAGATCCTCAGTTATGGAGAGGGATGGAAGAAGAGGTGAAGATATTGTTTGAAGAAGGGGTGGAACTGCAGCAAAGGAATCAGGCCTTCAGATAAATACGGATTATAAGTAATTGGAAAGAAGGAATGCTTTGACGTAGTTGTCGCTCCTATGTAAATATAAACTATCTTGGGTGCTAAAAAGAGTTTTTGTTGTATATTAAGCTCACACTTACTTCTTAGCTTGGTAGTCGCACTTAAAAAATTATGTCGCTGCCTTTATTTCCATAAGTTCTTATTGGAGCCAGTCAGTATGTATCGCTTCCAAAGGTTATTTCTATTCTTAAAGACTCCGGCAAAATTAGAGTTATCCATTTTCTGTGGTTTGTCAATGTTATTCTTCAAATAGGACAGTCGAAGTAAACATTTTTTTAAGTTCCGAGATTAGGTTCGTCCAATGGTTATTTATTCCACCATGCGGTTCACATTCCTAGGATAAATCTGAAATTTTTCTTGATATAAGTGGCATTTTCCCCTCTTACTGATTTTTTATCACATTTCGGGCAGTCCTGCATAACATAACAGAGAGTTATCAAACCGTAGGACAGTGTGGGCGCTTGACACAACTGATGTTAGGTCCTTCGGTTAGAGCAGTTGCTCTCCTTCCATATCCAACTGTTGTCTTCCTGACAGAGAAACCACTCTGCCACTCACCATACCGAATTATGGATTGTCATCTGGTAGACCCTGCGCATTCCATGCTTGGCATTCTATCCCAGGAGCATTAAAAGCACAAAGGATGATTATATCGTTCTTCTGGCTGGCTTCGTACAGATCAGCCATGAGAATCCGATCGTGGTGAGGCATTTGGTTAGGCTGACGATGCGCTTTCGATAATTTTAGCGGTCGAACTTAGATTGCGGAAATAGTATTACTTATCACCTCCATATTCTCTGGTAGATTAAGTACTTCGGTGATGGTGGTTAGGTTACAGGGGTCATAAACTCTAGGCTCTCGTCCATTGTCCGGTCAATCATTGCATGCAATGCAAATGCGAATTTAAGCGCACATTAAAAGAGGCAGAAGTTATTTTGGACTAAGGTTGGCCTGCTATTGCGACATGTGAAAAGATTTAGTTTGAACATCAATTGTGGGGTGGGCTGGTGTGATAACAGTAAACTGTGTCGATAAATTGGCAGCTTGGTATGCAAGGAAAGGTGGTTTCTGTTTCAAGTGATTTCTTGTAAATTTTGAGGAGGATCAGATCTTCCGTTAAGGATTTTATTGTTCTCGAACTCGATGATGGAATGGAATGCGGAATGCATCATACGTTGGAAAGTTCCATTGAGTTTGACACAGAAGTAAGCCGTCGGCGTTCGTAAGTCTTCCCTTGTGATTAGGAAAGCCAGCCCGTTAATATTTCCTCCCTCAAGTATGATTGTTTACCTGCTGGCTAAAGGTCGCGATATACCTTTTTATTTTCTCTAATGCATGCGCATTTAAGGGGAGCAATTGTAAACGCTTTTCTTCTGCTTGCCCTTCAACCTTTCAAAAATTAAATTTTACCCTTTCCTCTGTAGTTAATTTGTATTCAGGCAGCATTTTGTATTACGCTGTTTTAACTGTGACTGTTTCCTCATCCCCAGCTGCAAGTAAATTGGAATCCCAAAAGTTGAAATTTGTCGCCAAGGCTCGGGAGGTTTGTCTCTTTCAGTATAGCGTCTCTCTCCAAATTTATGTTAAAAACACCACATTGTAAAGTTCTTTAGGCATTTTTGAATATTCCGGCCAATCGAGTCAACATATCAAGTGGTCCATGAATTTTCTGAAATCTAGACATAACTTCCCGAGGTTTGAACTTTGTATGCGACGTAGCAACATACGAGATGGCTAAATGACCTACTAACAGCGCGCAATTCATATAGTCGCGAAAATTCAAAAGCCCACTAAACTTTTCGACTACGAACACTTATCCCAACAAATTGTAGCCCTATAGGGACCGTCTTTTGAGGTTTTACGCATAGATGAATGTGATGTTACTCGTTTTTCAAATGTTTCAAAATTTCGAACTAGAAACTATGTTGGACTCTTAAGCGGTCTAAAATGTATTTTACATGACTTTTAAATTCTAGCCTTTTTGGATCTATTTAAGCAGTTTTTGCCTCAGTTATTAGGCATAAAATTTGAAGTAGTCATAATTATTAAAAACGAACGTAGGAAGTGCATATTTAGCCTTACATTTTCCGGAATTTAGTTTATATAAAATGCCATCAAAAGATATCCAAATGCTTATCATTCGGTATTTTCATCAATCTTTCAATGATAACGGCAGAATTATTAGTTTAAATATTGATAAGCAGTATAAATAGGCGTCAAATCTCGAGGCATCCTGTCAAAGAAAAAAACAATAGGCAAATATTTTATGACAGTCCGTCACCGATTGAACACTGCTTTAATATGTTTTCTGACCTCTCTTTATCATGAATGCATTTAAGCACCTCAAAAAACTAAGAAAGCATTACTAAATGACAGTTTATTTTCATTTTTATCAAATAACGTTTTAAATTCCAGAAGTCGTAGGACTATTTAAATCTATATACAATTTTATAAAATTATACGAGCAACAACAAATTCTTTATATCTCTCAATCAACTGTCTGCGGGCGCTAGATCCATTGTGGTCGTATTCTTAAGCTTACACCAAAATAAGATAATTCACGCAAACGATTTTCTAACGAACTTATCCAATCATAAATTAGTTTTGAAATTAATTTAGGATCTAGAAAGTCCTCTCTCCGTTCTATTTTTGAAGTTGTGTTTTAAGTACAATAACGCATAAATGTATGTGTAACTATGGGAAACTACATATCGTCCAAAATGTAAAATAAGAATACTCAGCCTGCATGCAAAGAGTCTTTATATTTTATAACCAACTGACGTTCGTTATTTTCAATAGAGAATGCCTTAAACAGTGACTTATATCGACTTAAATTTTCAGGAGTTGACCGTAGAAGGATTTGACATGCATGCGTTAAATATTTCAAATGGTTTCCGATCACTCACTCAGTTGTTAGTTGGATTCACAAATGCTGATATAATGAATAGTATGAAAGTGGTTATTACTGTACTCCGCTGCTCATGAAAAATGTGTTGTCATTGGAAGTTACTTGAAAACAACCTCCAGATCAAGAATGATTTGGAATCGTAACACGCTCACGGCTTTCCGAAAACGTTCTGTTTAACAGCTACATGAGAACACCAACTAGAACAGAAACGTCTTATCTGTAATTTTGTGAACACAATTATATTTTGTGATTTTTACGCTCGTCAGCTTGCTGAAAAATAGCGAGGTTACAAATAATTTGTAGGATTATGGTGCGTAATGCGACAGAAATTGTTCAGCATTTTAAGAAATTTCTGTATCGTTATCAAATTATTTATATTTTTGAGCAGAAATAAAATGACGATAGAAAAATGGCTTGCGACAATAGGCTGCTATGTACACTTTACGACCGCACTCCAGCCTATTGAAAACATTATGCGTTTTCTACGGGAACATGCCATTCTACACCATCAATCTGAAATTTTAATGCTGTTGACCTAAGTGCTTAGCAACATATGTGGCACATTATATCAAGCTTGGCACACCTCCGAACGTATTTGCTATATCCTTGCATCTCTCTGGCTGTTAATTATCGACAACCCACAGCGTGAAAGTTGAGTAGAGTTATCCTAATTAACGCGAATAGCAGCGAATATGCGTGCCCCAGGTTCTTGTTGTAAAGAAGACTAAGACGCGATCTCTGGAACGATAGTTTTATTCTGAGCTTTCGGCTCCACACGAGAAGCCATCGTCAGAGTAAATGAGAGAAGCAAGCGTCAGCTACGCATAAATGGGGTTGGTAAGGGAGGGGGTGGTGGTGGCAATTATTGATTGGTCTTTGTCCACGCCAATTCCATTCTCACCCTATCTTATCGCGTCTCCGAAGCGCGTCCCTGGAGTAACGGCATGTGACCTTGAGGTAGTGGCCTGCGTGCTAGTAGAGGAACTGGGCCCTGGTTTCTGTTCACGGGCACGGATGGCAAAATAAAAGGGCGGTATATCCATATGCCTGTTTATGGAGTTAGAATCTGACATCCAGGCCTCCAGCAGTTCGCGTCCCGTCCTATTACCGGCCCGTGCCATTATCCGTGTGTTCGAGAAGTCAAATGCGTGGCCTTCCTCCAGAGTGTGGGTAGCGATATGGGATTGTGGGTCGCCTTTCCGCACTGCCCGTTTGTGCTCCGTTATTCTTGAGCTAAGTCGCCGCCCGGTCTGCCCTGTATAATGGCAAGAACAATCGCGACATGGCAGCCCTACTTACAACCTATCTAATTGGATGTCACGAAAACTAAACTTTCTCCGAGAGGGCTCAACGACCTCAATCAATTCGGCCTCCCAATTTCTAGCCGCTATCCGGGGCAGAACGCTTCAACCGGATCAAACCATGGTATCTTTTGATGTCGTTTCACTATTTACATCTATCCCTCTGGACCTGGCCCGCGACGTCCTACGCAAGCGACTCGAAGAGAAATATGATAAATCGAGGGGTCCCCTAAAAATTAACCATCTCATGCAACTCTTCGTTTTCTGCCAAAGAAATTTTTTTACATTTAATGGTCAAACATACGAACAGACCAAAGGGACGCCGATGGGATCCCAATTTCCAGTCTCATCGCAGAACTGGTCTTACAGGAGCTGGAAAAAGTCGCCTTCGACCAATTTGAGCCTGCATTCTGGTGCCGATATGTGGACGACACTTTTGTTATAATCGAACGGAGCAGGCTGGCAGACTTCCAAAACCTGCTTAACGGTATCTTCCCAGCCATCCAATTCACAAAGGAGGAAGAGAGTGCCGGACAACTACCGTTCCTGGATGTCCTCGTCACGCGCAAACCCAACGGGGAACTCAGCACCGTGGTTTATAGGAAGGCAACTAACACAACCCAGGTGCTCAGCTTCCATAGCAACCACCCACTAACGCACAAACGTGGCTGTATTCGAGCATTATTTCAGAGAGTGAAAACACACTGCAGTGAACCGGAAGGACGAGCGCAAGAATTGCGACATCTTCGGGACCAACTTGCCAGGAACGGATACCCCAACAGCTTCATCCACCGATGCCTCCAAACGCGCCCACGGGGAACAAAAGAAAGGGGACCACCAACGCTCTGGCACGCTCTGCCGTACATTAAAAACGTGTCAGAAGCAACCGAGCGTATCGCTGCAGAGCTCGGCGTGGGTATTGCTCATCGCCCGGCAGCTACCATGCGTGCACGAGTCATGCAAATAAAAGACCCGTTGGATGAAGGTGAGCAGTCTGGCGTCATTTATCAAGTGCCATGTCGCGATGTTCTTGCCATTATACAGGGCAGACCGGGCGGCGACTTAGCTCAAGAATAACGGAGCACAAACGGGCAGTGCGGAAAGGCGACCCACAATCCCATATCGCTACCCACACTCTGGAGGAAGGCCACGCATTTGACCTCTCGAACACACGGATAATGGCACGGGCCGGTAATAGGACGGGACGCGAACTGCTGGAGGCCTGGATGTCAGATTCTAACTCCATAAACAGGCATATGGATATACCGCCCTTTTATTTTGCCATCCGTGCCCGTGAACAGAAACCAGGGCCCAGTTCCCCTACAAGCACGCAGGCCACTACGTCAAGGTCACATGCCGTTACTCCAGGGACGCGCTTCGGAGACGCGATAAGATAGGGTGAGAATGGAATTGGCGTGGACAAAGACCAATCAATAATTGCCACCACCATCCCCTCCCTTACCAACCCCATTTATGCGTAGCTGACGCTTGCTTCTCTCATTTACTCTGACGATGGCTTATCGTGTGGAGCCGAAAGCTCAGAATAAAACTATCGTTCCAGAGAGCGCGTCTTCGTCTTCTTATCCTAATTAAAATTCCTAAGAGGCCGTAATGCCTCGTCCATCATCCGATATGTTTACTGAGTCAGGCATTTAAGTGCGTATCGCTAACTTCTCCGATAACCAAAATGAATTTCACTTCACGTTTGCCATGGAAGTGATTGCATGAAAATTAAATGTAGAAAAAACTTCTGCACCGTCAAAGTAAAACGCTCTCAACATCCGCAAGTCCTGCCAGCAGGAACGGTTGTCATCACGACCGAAAACTTATCGATTTTTATGCCACTTTGACAGCAAGAATACAAATCTGGCCACACAATAGTGTCGTATTTGGAGTAGACTAACCGGTTATAGCACGTGCGTGTAACAGTAAGCATCTTGCACCATGGTCTTTGTTCGAAAAACGTTCAGTTGATATACACACTTACTATTCAGGATTACACATTTTTATAGACACCCTCTGCCCTACTCTCCACCGTTTTAAGCAAACTAAATGCTCATAAACGCCCCAATTACAGTTTAAAGAGTCAATCTGTCCAGCAAAATCAGCATGGATCCTCGATTCAAGTATAAAAAAATCCAACCTATAAACTACGAGCTGCTAAAGGAGGTACGCGAGAGAACAAACCACGAGATGGTGATGTTTCACGAGAAACTCTCCAAGCAGGCGGCCTGTCGACAAGAGATGAAGGACGACCAGGCCCTAAGGTCGCATCAACAGGTCTGGTTCGAGGCTGCTAGGCGAGTAAACGAATGTTATGCCAAGCTCCAATCAGAACTGACTGCTATCTATAACTCGGAAGCTCTCGCAGCCGCAGACTTTGAGAATGGAAAGAACTTGGTGCAGTATATGAAAGGACTGGATAAGATAAACAATGAATTTTACCACAACGTACTTGACCCAATAACGACACTTAGGTATATTTTTGAGAACCTGACGCAACCTACTTTCTTAGGACGGACCTCAAAAACTGGCTGAAAATGCGAGCACGAGGAAAACAAACTACTGATCCACAACCAATTAAAGACCTCCTACGAGGAATGTTTACTTCTATTGCTGCCATGGAGAAAGATTTAGCTTCTGAAGAGGATGCTCTGAGCATAGAAGATAAGAACGGTAAGTCTTGCCTTCTGTGATCTCAGATAGTTTTCTTAAGAGATCAGGGTATATGCAAGAGATTAACGGATCAACATCGAGAAAGATACCACATGCCAATAGTCGGTATACCACCAGAGGCCTGGGAGTGGGATGCACCAAATGATGAATTCCGCGCTAAACTCCTAACCGAATTCATCCACTTGGACGCAGGTTTCATGGACCGAATCAACCAACTGAGAGCTGAAATGATTGATTTGGATAACCGCAGGTAAGCATTTAATTGCACATCGTAAAAAAACCATCAACTGCGATGTTCAAAGGTCAGCTTATTTGAAGCAGTGGCGGGTTAGTGCCATCAGCATGCAAATCTGCAAGGACACCTCCATTTTTCTGATGAGCTCTCTATCTGCATTATATACAAAAAATACATGATCGAAAAAGACAAGGAAGAATAGAATGGTAACTTTTGGCTTATTAACCGCCTATAGCTTGTCATACACAACCCCAGGAGTAGCCACCCCGTGGCCCGAACCTGCGACCTTATTAGTTAGAAGTTCAAAACTTTACTTGGTGAGCGTCCATCTACCAGTGTCAATATCTCCCGATCGTAACCAGTAAGGCAAAAAACCCGTGGTGCAGTGGTTAGAGCATTGGACACCTAACTTACCAGGTTGTGGGCTCGAACCATGGGGTGGCTACTCCTGGAGTTGGGTATGGCTGGCTGATGAAGGCTGATGATACGGAAATGATCGTTCCAGCCTCCCTAGTCGTTGACCCTATTATATTTCTGCATGTGACATGCTAGCCATTGAGTGGCTTCTGGCTGGTTCCAGGAGCAAGTCCTTAGGTATATCGGAAAGAGTAAGTTCCGTACAGATCGGTGAGCGCCCATTTGTCAGTATATATACATATATATCACGTTAATTAACTCCGAAGGAAGACGAAGAGGGGTGCAATTTCGTGGACATAATTGTGTTTGAACTGATGTTTCAGATACAGTTGTCAAAACACTCTGAGCACGGAAGCGAGGAGGTTTTCGCAGCGGACTCGCCCCTCTGCTTCGTCTTTTAGGGAGATGATTAACGCGATAAGATTTACGGATCTCGAATTTCTACGCATATATATATATATATATATATATATATATATATATATATATATATATAGTATAATGACATTGAAACTTTCCATACTAAAAGCCCACGTTCTAGCTAAAAGACCCAGAAACAGGTTTCACGTCTATTCTACCGCTGCTTGACACAGCTGCGAGCGGTACGGCTCGTCGGTGGGTCCCCCAGCTCTCCCCATTTGCTTTCTGGTTGATATTCTGGATCTTAGAATTCAGCTTTTTGAAGTCTTTAGTATTATAACAGATCGGTTTACGCCTATCTGCCACTGTTTATCCCCGATCAAATAGCGGCAAGACAACGAGCTCGTAGCGCAACGGTTATGGAGCTTGATTCTAATTAGAGAGGTGATTATTTTGAGGCTCGAGTGGGACACCATTTGGGTCTGGGTGTGACTAGCTGATGACCGTTAATAAGCCAGAAATGGCCGTCATAGTCTCTTTTGTCTTTTTCGGTAATGTCCTTCTGCCAGTAGAGCATAGTTAATATATTGGTGGCAATCGTACACCAATCTGTTTCAGGTCGTACCCATCCTGTTTGATGCCTTTGCATGCTTGCCCAACAGACCTGTGTGTTCCGAAGAAGAAGAAGAAGAAGAAGAAAAAAAAAGAAGGAGAAGAAGAAGGAGGAGGAGGAGGAGGAGAAGAAGAAGAAGAAGAAGAAGCGATCACTGGAACAAGAGTATTATTGTCCTGATGTTTCGGATTCCGTCGGGAACCCTTAGTCATAGGTTATCGGGAACAAGTCTGAGACATGCGCAGATAAGGGTTGATACATGCACAGATTGCACGGTATCTCTGTGCATGTATCAGACTTGTTCACGATTACCTATGACTAAGGATTCCCGACGAAATCCAAAACGTCAGGACAATAAAACTCTTGTTCCAGTGATCGCTTCTTCTTCTTCTTCTTCTTCTTCTTCTTCTTCTTCTTCTTCTTCTTCAGAACTGCTTCCTGGAACTCGGATATTATCCTCTATTGGAGACCAGTGTGTGTTGCAAGGCGAATAGTAATTTTACTTACTAAGTTCCAGTAACATTTATTTTAAAGATAGTACTGACAAGGAAATAGGACTCTAGGATAGCCATTTCTGGCTCATTAGCCATCGTCAGCTAGGGGTACCCAACTCCAGTGTTTCCGCTGAAATCCCCGCCACACTCGAGTTTGGAACCCACGTATCTCCGGTCAGAGGCAAACGTCCTAACCATTGTCCTGTCGGTTTTAGCTATGTTGGTTCATTGGAAAAGCTCGCAAAGGCATCAACCAGGATGGGTAAATCCGGAAATATATCGGTGTACGATTACTCCTACTATATACTCCCGATCTAAAACCGACAGGACAGCGGACCTGTAGCTCAATGTTTAGGACGTTTGCCTCCAACCGGATAGACGCGGATTCAAAACTCGAGTGTGGCAGCAATTTCAGCAGTAACACCGGAGTTGGGTATTACTATCTGATGATGGCAAATAAACCAGAAATGGCCATTTTAGTGTCTTATGTCTTTGCCGGTAATGCCCTTTCTGCCTATATCCTAGCCGCTCCCGCGGTGGAGGCTCGAGTGAGAGCTCTTATGGCAACATGGACGGACGAGTGTGTCCTTTATCAGATCGGTTTACGCGTATCTGCTACTGCATACCCCCCATCTAATACTGACAAGACTGCGAGCTCGATAGCTCAATTGTTAAGGCGTTCGCCTCTGACGGTAAAGACGTGAGTTCAAAACTCGAGTTTGGTAGCAATTTCAGCAGTAACACTGGAGTTGAGTATCTCTAGCTGACGATTACTAGTGAATCAGAAATGGCCATCCCAGTGTCCTATGTCTTTGTCGGTGATACCTATAAACTATAAATTATAGGCGCTCACCTATCAGACTGCGGATGGTGCTTGTTCTGCCGTGCTTGGAGCTCAAACTACCGTAGGGTTTAAGCAGTATTTTTCCTAAGAGCACTAAAATTATTATGCTATCTTCCGCGTTAGAGGAGCATGGGGAAAATAAAACAAGTTGTATAGTCTTTACAGACTCAGTGGAGGTGGGAGGCGCCACGGCAGTCGCATAGAGACTGCTAGTCTATGAAGATAAGTTGGTGCCGACCAAGGCAAAGGAGGTCGGAATGGTCATTTGTGGCTTGCTAACCAGCATCAACCAATCATAGCCAACCCCATGTTTGGAACACCTGAGATTCGAAACCAGGATCCTTGGTCATTGAAAAAAAACCCTAGCATATTTATGGCAAATATGTGTCGATAAACGAGCTTCTTGGAATAATTCGTTTTGTTACGTCTTGTGCCTCAATTTTCAGATTTGAGAGACAGCATTAAAACTGATAGATAAACGTGCATTTAAGCTCACGAGTTTTTCTCGAGGGATATCGAATTAAGTCGATCAGAAGATTTGTCACCGGAATCCTATGTGCCACTTTGTTTTACCTGGACATTAGCCCTAATTAAGTCATTATTTATATTTTAGATTGATAAGCATCTTACATTTCTTTCGGCGCGTAATTAATAAACCAGAAAAAGGCATTATTAACAGAAGCTACTTTCTAAGCCGTCTTCTTTTGCACCGTTATTCACTACAATTGTCAAATTACATGACTCAACAGTGTCAATAAATGGCCCCGAAAGGAGGTTCTGAAGTGCGAGTTCATTTGGGAGATTTTCGACTCTACCGGTGACGCCAGAAGAAAGCAAAAGTGTTTGGACTTCCTTTGCCGGCAACCAGAGCGTCTTAAGAAGACTGATTATGTAAGTACCTGCTAGATAAATAACTCTCCTCAATTTAACTTTACTCATGAACCATCAGATGGACGCTAGACTGAAGGAGGAGGAGGCAGCTGCCTTTATTAAAGTTTATCAGCATGTGGCTGGATAGATTTAACCATTTGATTGTGAGATTGACCTAATCACCCCCTTCCTTCTTCTCTGTAGGCACAGATCTTGGACCTTCTGAATGAACACAACATTTTGCGAACACGAATGGGAGACCTGATCTTGTGCTGGACGCGCTCTCGACAAGAAATGAGCGATCGTATACGCCTGAGCCTCAGTGATGCACTAGTAGAAGCCGAGAAACGTGACCTTCAGAAATGCAATGCGGAGAAGCAGCGAAATCTGTGCCTTCAGTTAGCCGCCCAGGTAATACGGATTCTCGGCTATTTTGTTATGTGGAATTCGCAGCCTTCCTAAGTGCATTCTGGTGGACTTAATTCAGCGATATCTCCTCTTGACTGGGTCATGTTACCTTTTAACGAGGCTAAGGAGCAGAGGTACTGTGTTTTAGCTAACAAATATGGCAATATGGATGCTCACAAATGTTAGACATTTAGGGAAATGAATTCACTGGTCATGAAAATAAACTTCAATTAGTGTTTTATCCATCAGAGAAGGTGGTTTAGTTTTTGCACATGTTTTTTTAGGACAGCAGTGCTTTCCTGAAAAAAAAGCATTTATAAAGCATTTTAGGGTTAGCAGGAAATCTTCCTGTCAGGAATCCTCTTGAGCCACACTTGGATAAAAGCTCATCACTTTATTCACTTTTTTATTGTCGTCATTCAATCACCTGCCTGGGCTTTAGACCGCAGCTTCATGATAAAGAGGGACGCCCTTACTTTGTCTTGCAAGTCGTGGGACGTTAGGCCTCCCAATGGAGCGGTTATTCTGAGCTTAAGCACACGGGACGTGAGCTCGTAATACAGTTATAGTGCGTTTTATTGAATAAGTAAATGGCTAAAGGTTTACCAGCGGGCCTTGGAGTCACGGATGACCGATGATAACCAATCAAACTGAAACGTCTGTCCCAGCTTCCTCGGTCCTTGTCGATACCACTTCTTGTGTATCAGTTTATTGACATCGTGGGATCGTTGAAAATAACTCTTTACTGGAAGTGCATTGCAAAACGGGAGCTCCAACAGTTACTCCCTTTTTCTTTCTACTTAAATCGATTGAGTAGCTTGAGCAAGTTGACGCTTTGGTGGTAATGCAAGTTATCCACCTGGACTAGGTTTCAGTAATCGTACCAAAGACAAAAAACTGAAGATTATGATTCACGCTTAGTTAATACTTCATACTCATCAACATCATTTCTTTTCCCAAGCAGTATTTTTCTACTTTGAAACGTGACTGAAAACCCGTTCTTTTCATTTTTAGCAAGTCATAAAGTTTCGGGATGTTGCTTTTCCCCCACCATGTTCTCTTAAAACCGGCCTCAGCATCCTATTAATAGAAGGTTTAGCAATGCTTCAGACAAAGTTCAGTAGTGCATCTTCGATGTGGATTTTTCAAAAACAGATCATTTCTAAACCTAATTTAAAACTGCCGCACAGAATTACACCAACTCAAGAAATGGCCATGATTTTTAGGGCTATCGCACTTGTTCTAGTGAAGCATAGGACGTCGTGAAAGATACCGTTAATGCTAGTGATGGTGGTGATGAGGAGGAGAAGGAGGAGAAGGATGATGATGATGATGATGATGATGATGATGATGATGGTGATGATGATGATGATGATGATGATGATGATGATGATGATGATGATG
>JAYGXS010000003.1:26350778-26435543 GCA_036362985.1 Ligula intestinalis | reverse complement strand
TGATGATGATGATGATGATGATGATGATGATGATGATGATGATGATGGTAGTGGTGGTGATTGTGATGATGACTATCAGCATTATTAGTATAGTTATTATTACAATTAATATAATTACAGACTAGGTAGTAAAGCAAAAAATACTAAGTTAAACCGTTAAAGCCTTCGATGACATACAGGATTCAGCTAACACATGTTGAAGCGAGGATCACTGACATCCGACCTGAGGAAAATGCTGGATTGCGCATGGTTTCAATGTGTTGGATGGTCGAGATCTGCTTGGATATTCAAGGTTTGGTCGCCACACTGCAAGTTTGAAAGATAATCTGTGGGGAAGTGTTATAAACTGTCAATCACCAGGCTTCTATGGCGTTTTTCTTTGCTTGTAGGTTCAGCAATGGCGAAAGGAGAAGGCCGAATTGGCAGAGCTGGAGTATCGAGCCAATCAGGAATTCCAGGCTGAAAAAGCGCGACTAGATGCAGAGAAATTAGATCGAGAAATGCACCGTCGTGAAGTCATCAAAAAACTGGTAAGTTTATATATGCGCCCAAGTTAATTAGTGCCTTCGTTTCAAAACATGCAGCCGCTCAGTGTAAGATGACCTTAAGATATCGTCACCGATTCCATTTCAGACAATTAAGGTCTATAATGCAGCCTAAAACCCCACACAATCTCTATTTCGTGGTATCGGTGGGATAAAAAAAAGTATCATTACCAGTACATCAACATTAAGTGCTCTTCTCAGGTCACAGGCAGCTTACTATGGATACTTTTGTCAGGATTAAGCAGGCATCTTTCCCTGAGCCTATAAATTTCATATTGGAGATTTTCCAGTCAAAATGCATCTCATGGACTCCGAGTACAAGGTAGAACTTATATTTGAATCAAGGTCCTGAAATACTGTTGTATGGTTATGACAGGTTTATGCCAATTTTCGGGATTTAGAATTACTTGATGAATAGGTTTAACGTGCAGAGACCTCAGATTTTATTTCCGAAACGATTATTCTAATAACTCAGGAATCTCCTGTGTTTTTGGGGCCGGCATTTTGAAATAATTGAGGAAGTGGATTGAAAGAATGCAAGTACCATCGTCATGACCGGGTCATAACATGATAGAATAGATGAGGTTCACCCTGAACTTCTGAATTTTCACAGGGTGATTTCTTTAGAAATGCGAACCATATTTCTGAGGATGTATTAAATCGGTTAGGGATCTCCGTAAAACGAGAAAGTTAGACACATATCAACTTTTTTGACGGTATGTTTGAGCCCTTAGTATTATGTCATAAAAAATCCCATGAAGTTTTCTAAACGAGGACGAGAAAGGAGGGCATGATCGTAGTACTGGGACAACGAAGGACTTGTACTTCCGAAAAATATAACATGCCAGCATAGGGAACTCGAAAATTCCAATCTTTTTTCTCCAGCTTGGTGTCTCTTTATGGCTACTCTGCTAACACATGTTTACTTCCCGGACCAAATGTGAGTGAAGAACCCACAACCCACTGCAAAGGCTACTTCATTTATACTTTTTTAGCACAGCTGATTGATAATACTGAGCGTTTTGTTTTCAGTATTGCATGGGAGTCTCCTTCCGTCGCTCTCACTGCAACAGACAATCGCGCCACTAAAAAGCACCTTCATTTGCTTCTTTTCGGGAGCCTGAAATAACCGGACCACCTGCTGAAATATCAGATGTTAGTTTTGCAATTTAAACTAGGACGAACGGAGCTATCGCAGTCGGTTAAGTAAATAGGTAAAACCGTTGTGAGCAATAATTAAGTGAAAATGGCAGGTGGAAGGAAGAGTTTATTCTGTGTAACAAGCAATGGAGTATAGGTAAGAGGAAGTTGACTGTCGGACGAGTGTACGTCCGACCGCGAGGGGGTTGGGTCTGAAGTGTGGGAGCATAGCAGTCATCGCATCATCTTAAAGAGCATTCTGTGTCAGTCAGTTCGAAGGTAATTGGTCAGACCGAGGTAGGCAGACAGTGGTGGTTGTGCGCCTACTAGGCTTGAAAGTTGCCCACAGTTTGTGGCTGCCCTAGAGACAGGCTAAGAACTGCAATCACGTGACCTCGTGCGCAGCGTAGCGTTGGATGTGGAAGGCGCTACTGAGTCACTGCAGAGCCAGTTTGCTTGCTTAAGGCCAAGACACATGCTAGGTCCGTCAGCCCTATGGTTGACAGATTGCCAGTGTGAATGACTGGACAATTTTTTCAGCACACAACCTTTTGTCTACAACAGATTTCAGACCGTCGTCGTGCTCAACAGGCGGAACGGGAATCACTACAGGCGGCGGAGAGAGCCCGCATGGCGGAGTTGCAGGCCGCACATGCGGCCCAACGTCGTCTTGACACAGAGCGTCTTGCGGAGCTGGAGAAGGAACGTCTGCGCAGACTTGCCGAGGGACGTGCCCGAGCTCGCGAGGAGGCGGAGCGTGAGCAGAGCCTGAAGGAAGCCCGTCTGGAGGCCATTCGCATGAAGGTAAGCCCCGTGTGTGTTTCATTTTCACCCTATTCTTATTCTTATCCCTGAATTCTATCTTTTTCAAGTTTGAGACTGTAAATCATGCGGTCTCTTCATTTGTTCCGATTGAATCTCTCGTAAATGCATTACGAATAGCCCGATGATAAGGCAGTCTACTGCATACTGGTCATTTCAGCTTCATCCACGGGGAGGAGGAATGGGTTCTGTTTGGAAATTGATGGTAGAGGTGATGATGGAGCGTTAGATGGTGACGGAAACCCAGACCGTGTGGTGAGTCCAGTGTGTGCTGTGTGGAGGGGCTGACTAGCGTACGGAGAGTCATGCTGAAAAGGCTCCCTCGTAATATGGCCTTTATGGTACTCTCATTCAGCCGGGATCGGAGCCGTCCCCCTTCTTTCTTGTAGTTTTTCTTGGTTATGGTAGTCAACTGTGTATAAGTGTCCTCTCCCGCCTCCGGTTTTCTTGGCTCTTTCTCGACACTGGGTCCAGGTAAAAGGGACGAGAGATTAAAGTAGATGCAGTGCAAGTCTATTATCGCTTAAAACTAACTTATGTGTAAGTCACCATCCAGGTACCACCCGTTGTTGAGCATACGGCGGACATTGTCGAACTCGGTGGTCGATCTGTCCCTGATGATGATGTTGATAGTAATCATCTGATTCTTGAAAACTCTGGGTCACATTGCACATATACTCGGTGAGAAAAAGCTTCTTACCATTACTTATGAACAAGGATTCTCGACAGAATCCGAAACGTCAAGAAAATAAAACTCTCATTCTAGTGATCGAATTTCCTTCTTCTGAACTACTTACACTTCTGTTAAATCCATTTTTACACAGTGCTTCAACATAAATCGTTTAGAGCGTGCCTCACATGTCTTTTCACTATTAAGTGCAAAAGATACTCCATTTTTTAATGTTTATTTTTTTAACTGTCATGTTGTTCTCATTTCAATTACTCAAAGGGAATTATTTCTACCTATTTAAGAAAGCTGTGTCTCGAAAATTACCTTCTTTTTACACTTTTTATACGCGCATTCAAATGACACAATAATCAGCAGCCACCTTTATTGAGCGAATTCCCTCCCGAATATTGTTCTCAAACTACTGACTAATCCTCGACTTTTCAACGCACACCTCATCCTCCGTACGGACCCGAAGAAAAATACTGGGTTCTGTCAACTATATTAAACGTGGTGGCCATATGAAAATTGAATTTAACAGGAGCATTCTATCTTCAAAAGTCTGTCTTTGCAGCTAAATTATGGATTTAGCCATAGAGGTGCTCAACCCCACCATATATCTGGCCTGTGGGACGCACAAAGGTTTAACTTATCGATCGGCATCAGCCGCTGACTGCTGCAGTTGTACGTCTAGGAAGCAGTGGAGAAGAAGAAGTAGAAGAAGTGATCGCTGGTACAAGGCTTTTATTTGCATGACGTTTCGAAATCCGTCACCGATTCTTCCTCAGAGATGATAGTAGAAACGGGTAATTCATGCAGGAGGAGTTGCAGTATCGATAGGATATAGTCCCTATGCTACTGTACCCTTATAACAATTAACAACTTCCCTATCGATAATAGGTGCTCGCTTGTGTGCTAAGTGCTTGATGACTGGTGTGCGGGCCGTAACCTGCTGAACTTTCATCACACGTGGTGGAGTTGGACGCGGTGATTTCTCGGCCATCTGGCTTCCTGGCGCTGGAGTTAGACGACGCGTTGGCCTGTGCGTCCCCCGAGAGCCTGAATGCTTTGGCCTTATGACCTGTAACAATTTTTGCAACTTTAAGAAAAATTTGCATCCATGCCTGTAGCGTTTCAGTGGTTTTTTAAGGTTTTCTGTCACTTACTCCAAATATGCCGACTGACACCACATTAAAACAGTGCTCTTGAAGGGTCCCACTCAGGCTGCTGGATGACCCTTGGTATGTCTGTGCTCCGAAACCTAATATTCTGTTTAGTTATAGAGCTCTTTAGACATAGTTTATCTTCATCGCTGATGAGGCAAGAATGTTCTCTGTGACAGAGCAATTTAGTGCTGATTTCCGAGGAGCACTTCAATTATTCCTATGCTTTGGTTGGTTGGCTGGCTGTACGCTCTTCTAGAATAAATTTCAAGGGCAAAATATAATGAACTTCGAAACAAGCAACCATAGGAAAATGCTTTTAAGGTTTTACACCCTATGGCGACTAATGCCTCAAACGTACTACTGTCTAGATGAATTGGAAATTTTAAATTCTATTTTTTTTTTATTTCCTGAAAATCTGAAGTCCTCGACGTGCTCTTTCCTGAAATTTTAGGTGCGGCCGGTTGTCCCAGATGATCCCACGCGACTTCTAGCGTACACCGCCGTAAGTCAAAACTTACGTGCTTACCCTTTTTGCATGGGAATTTTCTGGCAGGAAGTAACGCCTGCACGGAAGTGTGGCATGAACATGCGCGGTGTGATTTACTTTTGGGTGTCTGCAAATGTACCTTCATTCTGGTAGGCCGATCTGCGTTTTAGTCAATTGGCTTCCTAGAAGTATTCATCCAGCAAAAAATAGTTCGGGCTGTTTTAGTAAATAATGCTTACTGTAGGTCTTAAGCTTCACTAATGGGGCATTACAAGTTAGAATAAATTTCAAAAAATTTATAACTGCTAGTATTTCGTCAAACGCGCCGATCGATATTGGTGGTATTTTCCTTCTAATGCGCTGTCAGTACACAGCTAAAGGGTTCAAATAACGAGGACATTTTTAATTGGATGTTTTGAACATAAATTAGCCTACTCCTTTTTCAAATCTCAGATCTTATCGATGTCAGATTGTGTCACTGGCAGTTAATGGCGGTATTATAATCAGGAAATAGCCATTGCATTCTCTCTTTCGCCTGCCGGTATATCTTCATCAGTCATAATGTCTTCATGTGACGAGCAGGTTTATGTTCTCTGAGTGCTTTAGAATGCGAAACTGTCAGGTGACCAGACGGCAATCAATCACCAGAGAAGGCTAAAGGTTCAGTCTTTTGTTGTTGTTGTTGTTGGAATAATTGATCACCAATTATGTCAGCATGATTTGTTTACGCTCAACACGACAGAAAATCGAGACGAAACAAGCGAACTTATGAACTTGGCTGAAAATGGTTCGCGGTGTTTTGCTGTGTGACGTGGAGGCATGTGTCAGTCCAAGGGGTTTCGTTTGCTCTTCATTTTATCGTTTTAGCGTCTACGAGTGCTGTCTACGGACCTCGCGACAGTCGACCATTCCTCCACACCGTTTGCTTGCGCCAACTGTGATATAAAGCTCCTACTATGCAGAAAATATTCGTGCATATCAAAAACAAATGAAACCAGTGAAAAGACTGCATCCCCTCATCGTATTCCATGTCATAGTTACTCTCGGTTCGTAAGCTGCTAAAATATGCAGAAGATGGGACTCAGGACAGTCCGAATCAGCTAACTTATGCCCTGGAGGCGGCCGCCATGTCCAGCTTCACGGGCACAAAGATCCTGCTCAGTGTCAGCAGGAACACAAAGCGAGAGCTGGGTCAATTAAATATCCCTCAACCGGCATTTTGATCTGCCTCCCACTTAAAAGGCGTAGCACTCGTTCTGCCCGATGGCACGACCCAACTTTCGATCACAGAACTGTCGGAGCGTCACGCGGTAGAACATCGCATACATCAATAGTCATTTTTTCTGGTCCCGTATGCACGCTACATCTAGGATGAATGAAACAGTGGTCCCAAAGGTCGATCTGTACATTCTTCCGCTTCAATCACCAATAACCATAACCAGCATTGAGTATTTCGTTCAGAACGGGTCTTTCCTCAGTGTTGGAGATAGGTTTTTTCAGTTTATATCGTGGTCCGACGAAAAGGATTACTTATATGGTCCCCAAGACAAGAAGCGGGAATAGAAACGGTCATATTCCCTAACAGGTATGCTAAAGTAAACCTAACCCGTAGCCCTTATTTCTGAACCCCAACTGTGACCTTGACCTTAAATATAACCCTCAATTACCTTGACGACACCTACAACCCTAACTTTAACCCGATCTTTAACCATCGCCTGAATCCCTTTTTCCCTGGATATTGGCACGAACACGCCTGTATTGCGGCTGGTTCCTGGTTTTATGTCCTGTTGAGGGAGGCATCTAAGTTACAGATAATTCTGAGTTTCTCCTTAACACTTTAGCCTCTAATGATGGTGGGATCTAGACCTTGAGACACTGACTTGAGCGCAGTCAACCGCTATGGACGTTAAATTGCAAATTCCTAGGACGAAGTTAAAAAAGAACGGCTGAAACCAGAGAAACAATTAGGTTCCACTTATTACAGTTCATAATGCGTGAGCCAAGACAAAAGAGGTTCAGGATGGAGTGCTTTAAGAAGCTCCATTGTCCAAATCTTGCCTCCTGGAAACAGTCGTCGATTTCAACTTCGCGGCCACAAAGATTCTGGTCGGTTCCAGCAGTAAAGCGAACCTGAATACATTCAGTCCTATACGCTTCATTCGACATTCTATTAGCCAGAATCTTGACCTGCCTCCCGCCTTCCAGGCACCACTATGTTTATGTCACTTAGTGGGACCCCAATTTCGATAAGGGACCCATTTGCTCGACATGCTGTATTATATTGCAAATACAATTCAGCTGTCGTTTTCTCCGGTCCCCTAGGCATCTTACATCTCAGCTAAATTAAGCAAAAGTCTCGGCGATCGTTCCATCTCTTTCCCCCCTCCGATGGACAGCGCCAATAACAGTGCAAAGCAATTCCTTAAACGATGGTCCGTTCTCCTTTTTAGGTGTGGGGCTTTCATTTATTGACGTTATATAACTACAGATAACTCCAGTTTGATCGTTTTACTTTTACTGCTGCTGAAACATAGGCCTGGAGACACCGTATTGAACAGAGTCACCCTCTACCGGAAGAACTGGAGGGTATTGAACTGCGGCGTTTCTACCTCACCATCGACAATCCCCTGAACACCTTCACCGACAAGCAACTACAGAATGATCGGAGAACCCGACTGTCAGCAGCCCTCTTCGATGCCGGCCTCCTGGACTCCGACTACGCTCGTGATCTGCTCGCGCAAGTGCCGCTGGAACGACCGGTGCGTCTGGAGATGATGACCAGTCTGGAGGCGGAACAGCGGCGGATGAAAAAGGCTTCAAAATATGCGCCGCGGTGAGGGCTCCGCTCTCTCCACGGAACCCCTTAATCTGCCTCCTCCTCCTCCTCCTCCTGCTACTAGTAGTTCTTTGGCTCTTAACCCAGTAACATCCAGTAATATCACAACTGCCACTGGACTTCTATGTCTGATGCTGTTCATGTTTTCTGAAGAGTAGACAGTAAGCTCCGCAATTTGTTTTTCCCGGTAGACCGCAGTTTTTATCCTGGACGAGAGGTAGTCCTGTCCCCTCCCCGGATAAGGGACAGGCCGGGCATTTGCCTTTGCATGTAAGAGACAAGGAAGGCTTTTTGATCGCACACGAAGGTTCGAATATTCATCACCCTGTGCGCTTGACCAAGGAAACTAAAACGATTGAATGCATGGGGTTTTAGAATAAACCATGGGCTAGATTAGCTGGGCAAAATAAAAATTGTTACCAAACTTAGAAACCCCTAGCCCAAGGATTATGCCTTACAGGACAGGTGGTAAGAGGGGTTTTATAGAAGAGTCATATCACGGGAAAGAAAAAATAAATAAAAAGGTAGAGCGTGTAAAAACAGGAAATAGTGAGAATACTTATTCCAATAACCAAATGGTATGGCGCGCGATGATTAAAACGAAAAATACAATCGATCGGGGATAAGAACTGCGGGAAAGTACACGCGAATGGGATATACTCCTACATCGACTCTAAAAAGCGACGACGAAAAATATGCTCTCTCCCATTTTTCAAGCTGATGTTAGCTTCTTATGAAGTTTGAGGGACATTGAAGTACGATAAGCCAAAACGCAACGATATATCGCTAGGGGAAGAAAGCTCTCCCCTCAGATGTGAAGCCCGCAGACACATCTTAACCTTTCTGCGTGAAAAATAGGCGCACGTACAACAGATGTCCTATCTCACAAAAGTGTTAACCAAAATTCCTAAAGGTGTTTTGGATTATAAAATATTACTTAAGTTGAGTTAAAAAGGATTATCATGTAGCAAAATCCAAATTTATTTCCGTCATGTCCTTGATGTCCGCTTTTGAACCACCTTCTTTCCGACCTGCTGGAAAAACTGTAGTCTGCAATAAAAACTACTAAAGTAGTATGCCTTTTTGTATGAAAACAGTGGACAAGGTCGTTGGCCATGCCCGACATGATGACTTTCTGTGCTCTCCTTTAAAGTCATGTAGCATTTGTGTATTTGTAAATGCCGGGCGCCTGGACATATTTATTTATTGACTACCGGTTTACAGGTACTTTTAAACATTGGGTTAATCGGTGAGACAGAAGTCGTTTAACCCCCTTTTGTGTGAAATTCTGGGGTTTTGTCTGAGGGTCCAGGTCGTGTGCGTATTACACACAGATCAGGTCATCATATATAAATAAACAGCTGCGCTGACTGCCCGCTCCAGTAAAATGACCGGCTCGGACGGTAGCTGGGGCCCGAGAATGGGAATAGAGAGTGAGGTCAACAGGTCAGCACATTTTCTTGACTCTGCAAAAACACACAATGGGCTGAGTTCTACCAGCAATTGAAAACCTTCCAAGCCATGGCTTTTAGCGCACCGTGGTAGGTGTAATCTTAGTTCTTAACGCCTGATACAATCGGTCAAAAGGTACTCCGAGCCTTCTTGTCTAGCACGCGGCCCTCTAAAAGGGCACAGTCATTTTATCCCGAAAGCGGACAACCGAAAGCCCTCTACCACCCACCTGTTCTATAAAATGTGCGCTCTGAGAAAGAATTTAGTTCCTCCTGACGCAATACAAGTTTATACAGAACTCTTGCTTTCATCATCCGCGGAAGATGAAGAAGGGGCAATTCCTAAGGCCAAGCTGTATTTAAGCTGACGTTTCAAAAGCATCATTGGTTTCATCGTCAGAGCCTAGTGTCTATTCTTGTGCTGGCGTCGAGTGAGTGTGTCTGACCGCTAGACGGTTGTACCGATCGATTGCTGGTGGCTGTTTGAATTTTTCTCGTCCTCGCGGGCACCTCCATGAGATGTGTCACTTCGTTCGCGTGCCTAGTGAGCGTTTTCACCTTCTTTGCTCGTGGTTGCCAGCCATCGGCTCCGCACCTCTTCCTTCGCCTGACCTATTGCTCCTTTCTGAGCAGATTTTAGCCTTGTGCGGAGCGCTTGGTAAGCGGGAGCAAGGTCCATGGCTATGTTAAGTATGCCAATCGAGGACCAACTTTCTAGCAGCGACCTGGCAATCTTGTAATTGGCTCGGTCTACTACCCTTGCTTTTTGAAAGGCGAACGTGTGGTTCTTCTGTTGTACGTCGTAATAGACCATAGACAGGTCATCCTTGCGGTTCATTGCCTGTTGCTGCTAATGCAGTCTTGTGCCAAGGCGTCTGCACGTTTCACCAACGTAGCTTACATTGCAGTCTTGACATGGTATGCTGTAGACCACAGCTGATCTGTCTCTATTTACAGCAGCCGATTGAAAGGAAGCCTACCTTAAGAGCACTTGCCCTGCCCCGAAACTTCCTTCTGCTAGTATATTGTTGTCAAAAAAACAATTTACAATTGGACCAATGACGTCTTCCACGTGCCTCGTGCAGTGACCATTTTAGAGACCGATGCAGACGTGCATGGCACCTAGCGCGCTCTCACTCAAGGACGCCTGGGTGTGGCCTAAGCTGCTCGTCTACGTCTGATCGCCGCAGCAGGTATCCGGCTTCCGTAAGGGCTATTCCGATTTAATATACCTGAACATGCTACTAGAGCCAGGTTGCGAAGGAAGCACTGTCTTGTCTACCATATATGGTCAATCACTACAACTAACTGGTACTGGCCCGTTCAACTTACCTCACTCTCCCTTCATTTAATCGGTATCCCCTAGGCGACAATGTGCGCCAAGCAAAACATGGATTGGTCGAAAATTACCTAAGTCATGCCTTTTTTTACACTGACTCAGTTCCCACGTGCCCAGTGCGATTATAGTCTACACGCGACAAGCTGTTTTTATCGGCTACAAACTAAATTACTGCCCTAGTTCCGTCTTAGAGGTGTTTATACCCAGAGTGCTAACATTACAGGTCAAATCCCGGGTTGTAATAAAAGCCAGAAGGTATCAAAATTAGGGGATTTACTGTGTACAGAACTCCGAGTTGTGGTCTCCAGCAGCAGCGGCCACTGGTGAAGCTAGAGCTAATTGAGAAGAAGAAGAAGAAGAGGAAGAAGAAGAATTTTAATAAAAAAAGAAGAAGAAGCAGAAGAACAAGAACAAGAACAAGAAGAAGAAGAAGAAGAAGAAGAAGAAGAAAAAGAAAAAGAAGAAGAAGAAGAAGAAGAAGAAGAAGAAGCAGATGTGATCGCTGGGATAAGACTTTTACTTGCCTGACGTTCAGAAGACCGTCGCGGATTCTCCATCAAAGACATTAGCATATGCAGTAGCAGAACCTGGTCCAGAACTAGTGCTTGTGGCCTCTAGTTAAAGTAATCGGACCGCCTACCCGCAAAATATCTTCCAGGCTGCCAGAATAGGCACTTAAGGGGAATATGATGCAAGTGCCGGAACAAGAAGTCTATTGGTTTGACGATTCGGACTCTCGCTCTAATCCATCGTCATAGACAATGGCAGAAAAGGGAGGGGTGAACAACGCTGATATAGCAGCTTTCGAGCAGACATCGTGGTCGAGACAAAGTGATTGTTGTTTCTTGTGGTTTCCTGACAATATATTTTGTCTTCACAAGCCACGATCAGACATTCCAGGGTGTGATTGGACAGGTTTTCTATCTCGAGAAAGTAAGCAATACTACCCCTGAACAGGGCTGTTTGGACATTCCAAGCGACTGCCGAATTCTACTAGTAGTTACGACCTGAATCAGCCTGTACCTCCTGCGGGTTGGTATATAACCTCCGGAAGTTAAAACATAGGGATCGCACACAAATAGGCGACGCACGTTCCTACTTACTTACGCTTGTTGGCCAAGGACAGGTTGCATTGGCCCAACTCTGAGCGTATGTTGCAACGTTGGACCTTTCGCATCTTGCGACTAGTTGCATGTGTGCATCAGTTGTAGCCGATCCGGGCTGTCCAAACTGACCAATCATCTTAAACGCTGACTTATACATGGTCACACTGGTGATGTTGTGGCAACATTCCATAGTCTCATACTTCAGAAGCCGATTTAGTGGTCCCCGGCTTGGGCTCGTTCGACCCCAAACTCCTCTCAACACAGTCTTCGATGATTCTGTACAGAATGTACTATTCCTCTCAACTAGCGTTTCACTTCTCTTCCTATAGAAAACCGGGTGGTGCTGAAACCCAGATGAGTGCTGATTGTCAAGGCAGAGTTAGGTGACCTAGTATTACTCACCACGTCCGCTGAAGTGTACAATGGGGATCAGCAGTATACTGCTTATCAGTGCTTACCAGCACCGTGGTCGGGTATGCCCTGACTGGTCCATGTGACGTTGCCTGTGTTGTGTTGAGTATCCTAGTTAGTACTAGCGAGATATATGCACGCTTTATTTTGAAATATCGTTTGAAAATGTTCAAACTTAATGTCCTAATTTCACTGTGGATAAAATTAGGCAGACAAACCACATACCACCGGAAGATCATGAAAGATGCAGTCCAACATCCAGTCAAATCGTCCTTAAATGAGTCGCAAAATGTAAGTAAAATTAGACTTCTTTCAAAACGGTGCTAGCATCGTGCACTAACTGCCTCATTTTTGTAGTTTGAATAAACAACCGGGAGTAAAATTTGGCTTGTAATGGGTGCAATAGGTTAACCGATGCATGCATAAGACATTTACATGCGAAAAAAGAACAGAAAAGAGGCGACTTATAAGTTTAAAAAGCCCACATAATAGTATTATATTGTGCAACAACCATTCAACCCTATCGCTGAACTGGAAGTTGCAGTAGAGTTGCCACTTACACTATAGCCCACAAAACCCAATGCACACCCGAGTTCACAGTGTGCATTTTATAAAGCGAGTTCGAGCCTCTGTAAGTGGCTTTGAAAGCTCAGTTTCAAAAGGTCGGTGTTTGATTCTGAATAAGCAGAGCGTTTAAGATAACCTACTTCACATTGTTTTCCAGTGTATAGCTGGTTTTTCTATACACGTGATTCATTTTGAAGATATTAAAGGGAAATTTCAGAATTCCTTAAGTTTGACCTCATCTAAAAAGACCGCAGAAACAAGGCAGAAGACCACCTGATGATGAAGTCGACTGCGAGCCCGAAGCTTTAGACGAATAAGGCTCTTTACAGATATTTTGTTCCCTTATTTCCACTTTATAGCACTGGTCTATACCACATTGTAAGTAAACAGTCCTGCTTAGAAGAAAATTACGGACATTGTGTAGGTTCAGAGATTTTAGATGTCTGTCTAGCCCAAAGTTCATTTTGTCAGTTTTTGAGGCAACCCAGGGGAATACTGCCGTTAAATATGACCTAAATAGTTGTCTACAGACCACTGCAATGGTGAGGACTGCAAATATATCGGAGAAATGAGCGAAAATTGCAAGATCGTCTGAACGAATGGATGGGCAACATAAAAACCAGGCCGAAACTCGCAAATCATTCAGGAAATTTGGATTTCAAGAAGAAAACATCTTGAGCTGAAGTAATTCGAAGACCTAGCAAATCACGATAGAGGTGCAGTTTTCAGGTCTAAGTTTATCCTACCATTACATAGACCCAATTCTTGTTTACTTAGTCTAAAGTCAGTGACTAAACTAAGATCACGACAGTAGGATGACAGTGAACAACCGCTCAGCCGAGTAAATTACCGTAGCCGACGCATTGAAGCACAAAATAGTCACCGGGGCCCCGAAGTTAGAGAAATGATGGAAGTTTAATTGGTGTTCAAGAATTGTTTAAATAATCTAATATCTGTCAACAAAAAGCGCGTCACAGCTTGTGTATTTATAGTTTATTCATAGTTATAGTTTACTTTAGTTTTCCGATTAGTTTTGTTTTTAGATTATTCGTAAGTTTTTTAGTTTTATTTTTGTTTTACATTTATTTTTAGTTGCCACAGCTTAATTAATTTTAGTTGACCTTTTTTATTTAGTTTAGTTGGTTTTTAGTTTATTTTTAGTTCATTTGTAGCGCCCGAGCACGTAGGTTCCTCCTTCGGGATGGTTTCCTCCGGTATAACAGCTATATTAACTTCTTTAGCTTTAGCCACCGGCTTCTGTACGTCTTCGATCACACTAGAATCGTCATTAGTCATTGCAAATGATCACAAAGTAATAATCCAAGGTAGGTATAGTATATGAAGGTTTATTGTATAAGTACAGATGTTGTTAGGAAGAATGTGTAAGGGCAATGCACAGATCAGTAAAACACTCAAGACTGGTGATCCGGGAAGGTGGAGTTGGAATCTACCACCGGGGGAAGAAGATCGTCCGTTGTTACTTGTACTAAAACAAAGACAGAACAAGGAACCTTTGTTAGTATCTCTTCTCGAGGTCAGTCCTTTGTGTCCCACTCTGGTTAAACAAACCCAGGGTCAGCTCTGTTTGCTACACATTTTAGGTATATTAGCCACATGCGGTCTCTCTTGGAGTTAAAATCTTTACCAGATTACTTTACCTTCAATTGGTTAGTTTGGTTTACTTAACTAAATTATGCTTTTCTTTATTTTTGTTCATTGTTTTGTTTCATTAGTTTTATTTTAGATTAAGATTAGTTCTTTGTTTACTTAGTTTGGCTTATTTTAGTTTAGCTTTTTTGAGGTAGTTTTATTCAGTTTAAATTTAGCATTTTGGTTTGGTATTTTATTTTTTATGATTTTTATTTTTTACTTAACTTTCCTTTAGACTCGGAAATTGGTAGTTCTCTGCGTTGTTCCAAAACTTTGGGCAGTTCCCGAAAGTTGCGCATTTTCACAGTTTATTTATGGCGCGCTTTTTTTTGCCAACTTTGAATTATTTAAATAATTAATCGTATTTGTTACTACTTTTAAACGCTCTACCTTTTTGATTATTGTTTTTCTTTCGATTATATGTCCCACCTTTATTGCTCGTATTAAAGAAGGATGAGTTTTCCCGCGCTGTACCGTAACCTACATAAAACTCTAACTGGGGAAATATTAAGTAAACCAGTTATTTTTCTGTACGCTGTCTATGTTATAAGTTCTTTTTTCAATCTATTTTTCCATGATCAAGTAGCTTAATCATTTTAAAAAAATGCCTTTTGGGCGTACTCTTGTGGGCTGGGGACCATGGCACCTTGAATAAACACAAGCCGTGTTAATCAACATAAATTTGCTTGTAAATTTTTAAAATAAACGGTACATAGCAAATCGATGGAGATGCAACTGAATATGTTAATCGACAAAGTAAACAAGTCGAAAAAAATACCAGAATTAAAAGCAGCGTAACAAGACCGTAAAAGACTTAAACAAAAGACAGAAAAAAATTAGACAGAGTCAATTTTGGGAGCCAGCGCCGTGCCCGTTCCGCTTTTGAGGTCCGAACGCAGAGTAGCGTAGGTCTGCCTTGGTTCAGTTGATTCCAATTTCAGCAACTCCTCCGGCGAGAGGTCGCATTCAACGCCGCTTAGTCGCCGAAACACAGTGGCGACAACTCTGGCAGTGTAGATCTTGGAGGTAGCCACCGCGTTCAGCAAGTTGGCAAATCCCAAATAACGGCCCTTTTCCTCGTGGAAGTTCACTTCAATGGTCCGGTAGCCCATGGGACAGAGGTTGCATCTGGGGTCTGACGGATCCAGTAGGACGATTCGACAATGGCAGAAACTCTCGATCCGAATTAGTCGCCGGCTCTTGAAGTAGGTGGCAATCACAGGATCAAAATCTTCTGGCACGTAGTAGATCTGCCGGATCACCCGGCCTGTGTGCAGGCGCTGGCAGTGGAATGGGAATGAAACCACAGGAGTAAATTAAATGTTGTCTTCTGTAACGGCACGCTTTATTTGGAAACAAACAGCCTAAATTACAAATCATTGTTGCGCTATTGATGCCCAACAAGTGAGGCATGATTCCTGGTGGGAACTTGTTGAAGGCTGACCTTGACGCGCCTGCGTAAAGTAGCTTACTCGGCGAAGATGCAGGTACGATTATAGTTCCGTTGAAGGGACGCCCGATCGCATAACTGAACAGATCGACAGTTTGAAAGCCAACAGTTAGATCAATGAGAGATAAACCCGTAGTGACCCTATTTTGTACTAACGTTCGCCTAGCACGGCTACTAACATGTGCGCATGCACCAGTGTTTGCCTATCTCCCATCTGGCTAATCACCTTCAAAGCTGACTCCCACATGACCCCACTCTGACAACTGCCATGCTCACACACTTCGAACGCTGTCCCTCTCGGGTGCAGACGCCCGCTCGATGGACAGTCAACTTCCTCCAGCCTATTCTCCACTACCTCTGTACAGCAGGTGTAATTGCTTCCACCTGGCGCTTCATTTATTCTTTTCCTACACAGAACCGAGTCTGAAGATTGCAGCGGCTACGGTTCACCTGGTTACTTAATCCACTGATAGAATTGGGCCACCCTGGTGTTGCTCACCGTCTCGGTCTTCTTGACTCTGTCTTGACACCGGGTCCAGGGGAGGGAGTGGAACAGAGAGAGTGAGGTAGATGCTGCGAAGGTATACTCTCATTATAATCCAATGCAATTCACTGCTTCTAGACTACCCTGTTGTGGAGTACTCGGTAGCTCCCGTCGTAAGCGATAAGCAGACTGAGAAAAAGACGACTCAATCGCTGGGACAATACTTTTATTCACCTGACGTTTCGACATCCGTCGCGGATTCATCATCAGAGACATTAGCATAAAACGGTAGCAGAAATGGGTAATACATGCACAGGAGTTTGCAAACATACAGCAACAATTAACGTTAATTGCCTTCTTGCACGTGGATAGTTTGCTGGACGGCATGCGGGCTCTGTCTCTGATGATGAATCCGCGACAGATGTCAAAATGTCAGGTGAATAAAAGTATTGTTGCAGCAGTCGAGTTGTCTTCTTTTCAGTTACGTCTAAGGCATCGTATGTTAGCTTGTATTGATGATAAAACTGCCGGGTACAAGAACGTGCCTGGTTACTAAGCGTACAGCATACGATGATCCCCGGAGCCTATCGAAACCGTACGTATGCACACGACCCAAAATCTTGGTAAGGGGAACGTTAGGTACGATTCAAAATATACCAATGGGTCTCACAGATTTGCTACCTCATTTATTGTTGACCGAAATGATAAAATTTCTTTTTTGATCAGAAAATATTACTTAAACAGTTGAGTAAGATTATATATCCTGCAGTATAATTCCCAAATACTTTAGTGACTGCCTAAGTAATGTGATATTTTGCATTCTGTTCCTGCTTCTCTATACATTTTCATTACTTTTTTATAAACAGCACTATAATAGTAGTTTTTCTTACACCCACTAGGAAGCAAATAACGTTTTTTTCTAATTCATATACTTAAAAAATATTATTTTACCCTTCAAAAAGGCTTTTTAATTCTAACAGAATTGGAAGCAATAGCATTCCTGATTATCAAGCTACAAGCTGCATACCTTCCACACAGGGAAAACATATTCATTCATACGTGCTATTAGAATGATATCATATGAGGCTTAAAAATGCTTCATGCGATGTGAACCACACTACATACTTGACAAACAGCATAAATAAATGAATAGGTATTAGGTATTATGATAAAATATTTCAAAATAATCCTAAATGTACTCATACACTTTTAGAAAATCGAAAGCTTACATCTATTCGAGCAGTGCTTTTAACAAAAACATAAGTTTCTACGAAACATTTACAAGGAAGAGTACTTTAGTGCATGCTTGCTATAAAATACATTTTAAATTTATAAGAGAAGCAAATATTAGTAGCCGAGAAAATCTTACTACTTAAGCAAACGTCTTTATATAGCTGCAGAAGGCGGCCGCAAAGAAGCTCGTTCAAAAGTCGGCACTTTGGCATGACTGAACTAGGAAAGGATTAGACCACGTGATTAGAAATATTAAAATATTACTTACGTAATACTCTTTAACCGAAAAGGAAATTAAAAATTCCAGTGAGCATTTCAAGGGATAGTACGTCTGCCGTATGCCACTTCTGAGCTGAGTTTCTCGCGTTAGATTACTTAAAGTCCAGGAGACGCACTGAACTCTTTTTTTTGAACATGCCTTTAGTTTCCCATGTTCCTGTTTTTTACGGCGTACCATAGGAAATTTAATACGTTAAAGTTCCTATCCAAATTACACAAAAAGCAATCCTTTACGTTTGCCTGCGGATGTTATTTCTGGTATTAGTACACTTTACCGTTCCTTGTAATGTATCGACTATTCAGGAATCCAAGGAAATGGAATGGCAATTTCTTATCAGTCATCTTAATAGAAAGTTTAGCCATTAAATTGCGAACGATGTTTTAATGAATACTCACAGGTAGAACTGGACGGCCAATGTCAGCTACTACAATGCCTTCTGTGCTATAGAAGTCGATGAGCACACCTTTTCATGCAGAACAAAGGAAATGGGTTTATTTACATTGCTAGCGTATCAATTCATGTATTGAACTGTGTTACGTTTTTATATTCATGTTTTAAACATTATCAAAATGGTTGCTGAAACTCTTTCCCAAGTATAGAAAAATTGCCTTTTTATCCAAAAAAGTTTTTGGTTCGTTGACTGTACTTTTGTTTTAATGGTTTTTGAGTTTTCGCGTTTTATTAGAATTTCACTCAACGTTTCCTTGTCTTTGTCTTCGGCCTCTGGTTCCTCCGCCAGCTGTACACACCCTTTAGTTTGCTCGCTTAATGTCACGGATAAACAATTCAGTATTTAGCTTAGAAGTGCGCGTTTATGCAAGTCGTTGCGAAGCAGTAATTTAATATCCAGAACACTACGAGTTCTTCGGTCGTGTTACGACTTTACAACCGACAATTCTAAAGGTATCGCTTGTATAGTAGTTTGTTCAAAAAACAATTCAGAACATTATGCGTTCGTAATCTGCTTGCAAGACTTGATTTGTGAGGAGTACGGACAAACTTTGCTTGTGTTGGTAAACGTACACTGATTGCTAGTAAGCACCAAAATTGTTGTGCTCTTTCCCCGCCCACCTCCAAAGACTATTGTCTAAAAGACTATTGTAAATGTTCAGCCTGATTTTGTATCACCAGCACAATCGAATTCTCGGTGGTCTGCTCAATTAGTCCCTTGCGATGCCATGTCCGATGCAAGCCAATTTAAACCTCCTAAAATGAATTTCCAACCAGCATACTTGCGTCATTCCTGTCCCAACTGTAAAATGTCCTCTCAGCGCTATGGATCTGGGAGCTGATCTCTAAATGCAATCAGCCTCATTATTGATTTCGATTCATTCGGTGGTTTTGGCTTTTTCGGTTCTTTGGTTATATTGCATTGCCTGAGGACAAAAGTTGGACTGTGCCTAAACTGTCACTTACGTATATCCTTGACTGTATAGAATGAATGGCAAGCGTGAAGGAACCCGGAATTAAATCCTCTCTGATGTGTTGTCCAATCTCGTAGACATGATATCCAAATTCAACCAACCGCAGAAGGACAAACGGTGGTTGTATCTCCAGCTCGTCAATCATTCTTATGAGACATTCATTGATGTAATCCATTTCCTCCTTGTAAGGACTGTAGCGTAGATGACCAATAAACCTTTCGTAAGTTGACTGGAACTCTTGCATGCCTGCAATAATTTCGTCGCATACGGAAAAGTCTCTCTTCACTATTGTGCTTTCAGCCTGGGCGATCTTGTCAAATATGCTCTTCATGATTTCATACATTTTCTGGATTTCTTTTCGAGCCTCAGCTGTGATCTTTCGCGATCTGGCGTCGTCCGTCTCGCCAAGGGGACCGAAACGCCTCGAATAACGTGACTGTCTGGGCCTGGCTCCAGTATACATGCTTTTTCCTTTTGCTGCGGCACCCTCCTCGGCTTCTGCAATCTCGTCCACCTTCAGGAAGATTTTGCTCTTTGACCGCTCCGACCTCATCGAGGAGGCAACTGCACTCTGGCTAGCCCTGCCCACTATGCTCTTGGTGCGTCCTGCGTTGCCTGTGTTCTCTTGGCTGACGTCTATCGACCCCCAGGACCGAATTTTGGGCAAAGACTGCCACCTAAGGGGGCCAGCTTGGCGATTTACGTTGTTGTTGCAAGATTCCTGTAAACCCGCCAGGGAACAGGAAGGAACGGCCTCACTTCCTTGCTTTTGGTAGGTCATAGCGGCTTTCTTTTCCTCGACAAGGCTGACTTCTAGCGCGACTACCGGAGAGGAGGGATCTACTTTGATGGTTGGAACATCGCTTTCCTCCCAGAGGCTTGTGCTTTCATTGTCGGTCGGGGGGAAGGGTGGTGGAGGAGTAGTTGGTTGATCCATTGCGCTCGGAGACACGCGCTTGCAAGACCTCCGCGGACCTCGATGCGGCGTCTTGCGGGGTCGGCTGTAATCGATTGTCTCGACGGTCGATGCTGTTTAAAGATTTTGCGTGACAGTAGTGGCTGTTGGCTCTCTGATCAGAGCATGTAAGCTTGCATGTAAGCTTTTAATGCTTGCAAAGCGTGTTCGTGTGCTCATAAAATGTACGTTAACCTCTTAATTACGATTTTGACGAAGACTAAGTGAGTGCGAGTATAAGGCTTATCAACAAACAATTACATGCTGACACTTGGAAGAAAAGCTTCGGATTCCAAGAAACTGAAAAGTTTTCAAAATATATGCAGGTAAAAATTGGGAAGAGCTTGCTTGTGAAGCCGCTTTCATCCACGATTAATAAAAAACTACTTCCACCTTCCAGTAGGTCGAAATTCCGCATATCCAAAAAACTTCCTTGATTATGTCAACCAATGTGAAATGCTCTTAAATTTTTATTGGTCTGTGGGCCCCCTTATTCCGTCCTTTTATCTTCTCCACAATCTTTTCGACTACCGTTGTCTTATTATGCGGTTACCACCTATCTATACGATCCCCAGTGTGTCACACCCCTTCACTTCCCGTTGACCACGAATTCCGTAAAAAATGTGAGAGGAGGAACTTTTGTAAGATGGCGGCCTCCTAAGAAAGCTTTGCCGTAAATTGTTTAAAAGTAGCTTCTAGGTGCGACTGCCTTCTTTCAAGCACTCCTACGCATGATTACTATCAAGGATTATCAATGAAATTACAGTTTGAAATATTGTTTTCCCAGGAGAAATTTGAACAAGGCAAAAATCACGAGCTTGGTAGCAGTTTCTGACGTCTTATGATTTCGCGACCTCTTAACTGCAAACGGTCGTTGCCTGTTAATAATATGAATTAGCTGTCCAATTAAATGTCAACGTAGAAGGGAGACACTTTAAAAGAAAAGAGAGTAGAAGCTTTTTGTCATATATGTGGGTGCATTTTGGGAGCTAGAGGGGAGGGGAGGTAGTTGTCACAGCATGGCAGTTCATGTTAGTACATATTCATGAAAGCCTGTAGGACGTGGTAAGGTTGCGGGGGGGGGTAAAAAACAGAGAAGCGGTCAGTCCAAAGAGGTACGAGGAGGCGTGAGAGAGAATGAGTTTATCGAGCATTACCACGGTAATGCGAGACTGATCATATGATCCAGCTGCTTACAGAGTTCTGGTTTTCTTTTCCATATTGCAGCGGCCTCCGCAAATCGCAAGAGACGACTAATCACCGCCCGAAGTAGAAACTTGAATACAGTCTTTCGGTCGACCATATGGCCAGTGTCCGCCAGGTGCTTCGTGATTGAACTTGTAGGTACTTTATGTTCCGCCCTGAGCAACCACTTCGGCATATATTCAGCTGACCACGTTGCCAATTGCCTTTGCGTGCGCCCGATATATGTGCGTCCACAACTTCATGTAAACTCGTTAACACAGTTTTATGTGGCTTACATAGGCAGAATATCTTAAGTCGATCAAAAGTCAATAAATGCTGCTTACCTTCTAATCTTTGCGTTGTTCAAATAACAGTGTGACTGTCGACTCCGAAGAAGCTTACTGTGTACCCCCAAAGCATCGTGGCGCAGCAACGTTAATTTGCAATTTTTATATGCAACACTGATAGTAGGCTTGTGTTGCATCTACTGCACACTTTCCTAACTACCTGGAGCCGGTTTCGTTACGGAATCACCAAGACTGAAGGCGGGAGACGGTAGGGGAAGCTAGTGCGCTGTTAATCCGCGCCTAAGTTTGCCCCCATACCGGCTCAGATCTCGCTGATTGGGAGTGCCATAAATGTTCCATTAAGAAGTAGCCTTTGAGGCCTGGATCTCAGTCCACGAATCAGCTGCTACATAAAAACATACGGCATATGGTATAGCTGATGAAATGTGAAGAGCAAAATTTGAAGGTGAGGGGATTTAACGTACATTTGCTGATATCTAAGGAATTTTCTGTGCTGTTAAACGCTGCAGAAAAACTTGTGCGTGTTGGACTTTAAAATGATATTAATATAAACCAGAAACGTTGAAATTAAAATTTTGTTTTGCATTCATGAAATTGTGGTGAGGGTTATTGTGAGATAACTTACTGTTGTCGGGAAACAGATTTGCCGTCAAAGTTCACCGCAGCCCATATGGCTCTCTCTCTCACGTAGTCAAGATGTTCAATCTCCTACACGACTCACGCCTGACAGCACGGAAATTCATGCGAGTCACAACCGTCCCATCAACCTGGCTCCCATAAGCCAGAACACCAACTCTTCAAACTCTACCGTTGGTACGTACATTCTTCTTCATCTCTTATTAATCTCCCTTCGTTTGTTATCCTTTATCTACCATTGGCATCGGTCCTGCCTTCGGCCTCCATTACCGCCGCCTTCGGTCTTGCCGGGGGGTACTGTGGGAGCCTGCCGCTATCGACTCACGCTGCCTCTTTTTCTTCGCCGCGCACGTGGCAACCACTGCAGGAAGTCGTACGCTTCTCGCCGCAGCAAGCCTTGCACAAGCGCTAGCCAATCGATGACCGCCTGTTCACCTGGTTGGCTGCGACTTCACACTAAGCCATTCCAACAAGCAAGGTGGAACGCACTCGGACTTTCACCCAGGTGCGCGGCGAACGCGAGGCTGCAGCGCTCTTTCGCTCTTTCTCTCTCTCCCCCTCCTCATCGTCGAACGTCACGTCAGACCAAGTCAACCTTCGTATGAACTATTCTGCAATCCTTCTTTCAACAATATATTGTTCCTACTCCCTGGCTTTCCAAGACTTCTCTCTTCGTCTAAGGAACCGGGCCCTAAAGATCGCAGTAGTGAAGGTTCAACCGGCTTAGCTTTAACTCCTTTGCGATGATGATGGTGGTGGTGGTGGTGGTGGTGGAAATGGGAGCATAATTAACGAATGTGGGGCGACGCACATGGTACGGGATACTCTCGTCTGGTTTGGCCAACCGGTTGAGGCGGTAATCAGGGCATGTCTATCAGTCAGAGAGCCACGGGTGATAGGTAGGTGCCAGGTTAGTGCCGCAGGAGCAAATACATCCTGCAGAAGACAGGTGATGCTACCAGCTACGACCTGCACGGTGGAGCCCTCTGACTGAATGCAAACATGCGTCTATATTTGGTGCAGACTGTTCAAACATCATGGATCTACATACTTCATCGAACCGAATTAATTCCATAGCTCACCATTTCGACCTTCTCTGTAATTGTACCGATGTGATATTCATTCATATGAAAATGGGTACAAACCAAGCCACTGGCTCACCCACTTCCTTTAACACTCCACTTCCTGCTATCAAAGTTTTATTGGCTTCGGTTTGGTGGACGGTTGCCTGTTCGTGACTCCTGTCATTCAGCGAGTTGATGGATCAGCATGCGCCTATTCCCACTTATATAAATACCCAGTCTGCATTGACAAAGAATGTCAGATTGTGAGGCACTTCTTGGGAAGGAATCGGACTGTCATCGTACGTAAGTGGTCAATACGCAAAATTTGGCAACGGTGATGCACGTAAGTTGGTTGCGGTTTGGAATGCTCTTCCTGAAGACATTATTCGTTCCACCTATGTGAATACATTAACAAGCAAACTGGGCATGCATCGAACATCTCATTGATTTATTTATTCACCAGCTCAACCCTTATCCATGTGAACAAGCTATTACTTACCATTACTGTGCTAGTAGTTATGTATTATTAATCTTTAGTCTAACCCGTAGCTGCTTGCTTTTCGCCCGTAAGTCTGAAATTGACGTATTTATTTAAATTTTCGTTTGTACCGACGATACATTACCTCAGCATTTTGTAATCACTAGGAGGTTCAAAGGCGTTCTACTATTTTTCCCTTAAAAACTAACTCAAAGATCGTGTCAAATGGGATAAGAGGTTTTACGGGTGGGGCCTCATCGTGGACAAGTACACATATATCTGCAAGAAAACACTACATAAGTAAATGTGCGCGAAATGTATTCCTGTAGGCTTATAGATACCAACGAAATTGGGTGTTATATCAAAAAGGAAACTTTCAATCGATAAAAGGAACTTGAAAAACAATAAACACATTTAAACAACTTTGCGCACGTCCTTATATGAATTTATTAGTTGACACATAGGGGACTACTTCTCATTGCCGTGAAATAGCAAACCAGGCGAGGCTAGGGGGTTTAAGTAACCTAACTTTACCTTCATTTTGTAAATGCCAGGAAAAATTAGAAGAAAATAATTTACAACGAGGACACAAATTGAAGCTGATTGGTTATTCCGAGGTATGTCACATTTTTTAACGAGAGCATTTTAGCCCACTCACACAAAATACTTTTTTGTCACAGCAGTACACTCTCTTTGGGAGAACGAAGTTCAAGAATTCTAATGGGAACACAATATAGAGGTTTTAGACAGAGTATACAAGTTAGTAACGATCAAGGAATAGAACACGACCACTCTGCGTAAGGGGTGGAATTGGTGGGAGAGGGGAAGGTACAGGGTTATCAGGTGTAAGCGGAAGCAAGGAAACCGGGAAGAGGCATTATGGTGTACGTAAAAGATTGCTCTCTTGGGACGGTTTAAAAAGACTCGAGATCAGGTACCTTCAAACGGTTGACTGATACGACGGCATGGGTGATCTTGAAATGCTTGCTTCTGTGTGATAGAACTCTTAGTGGTCCGTTGGAGTGCTTTTGTAGTGAACTACGAACACTACCACCGTAAAAATCTTATAAAACGCATAAGCCAGTTAGAATAAATATACGACTTGCTTGCTGGAGCGCCTGGAGGTATGTTTCGGGGATTAGCCACTGCTTGGCATAATCCTGGGACATTTTCAGTAGGAGTGGACACAAGCGAGACTGGGTGTGTAAGTAAGTCGCTCAGACCTTCAGCGATAGACAGACCTGGGGCCGGCCGTCAGCGTAACCGCAGCGTTGACGTGATAAGTCAACAGTGGCGTTAAGGTCCACTTAAAGTGTTCTCCTCCTAGACCGAAGTTTGTCGATGAAAGAGGTCGAACGAAGGAAGATTAGTGTAAGATAGGGAAGGAGGTACGTACCAACGGTATCATTGGAATAGCTGATGTTTGTGTAGCTGGCTTATGTGAGTCGGATCAATGCCACCAGAGCCGCTTGGGAGAAAAAAATGGTAATCTTTGTCCGCGTGGGTTACTGGGACTGCGGGTTGGTAGGAGGAGAATTGTCGACTACGCATGCATCGCCATGTTTATAGGAGATTCGACATCTAGACTACGTTTAAGGGAGTGCTGTTGGCTGCGTTGAACCTCAACGGCAAATCAGTATGCTATGTTAGTGTTCGCTGAGAGGAGGAAGTGATACCGTTGGCAGTAGGAGTAGGATTACGGTTCGGAAAGGAAGTTTGGGTATTGGCACTCAAAGTGGGAAACTTCTTTGAGGGATGGGAAATGAACCAGAGCCTAGAGTCAGTGGGCTGTGAGTGATTGATAATCCCTCTCTTGCCTCACGACAGGTTATCGGTAATAAAAATCGCCCTTTCGCGGTCAAATGAGATGACACAGGAGAAATTTATATATATATATATATATGTTTATTATGCCAGTTTACAAGCAATTTTAAAGAGTTGGTAGAGCACCTCTTGGGCGCCTTCCAAAACCTCAAAGACAGCAAAAAACCTAAAACAAACTCCCTCTTTTGCAGCTAGTGTTCGTTTTATTTCCATTTTGTGTTATGTCAATACTATGCAAGATAGAAAGTTTGTTTCAAGGGAAAAAACCTGGCTTCGAAGGTACTATACAAACGGAATATGCATACAGTTGTAAACTGAGTTGACTACGCAGCAGGAGAAAAGATGCATATCGCTAAGAGACATTAGTTCGGGACTGACAGGGTTAGCACAAGAACACACTGTTCTTAGTCTTCCTTGAATGTTTGTCAGCAAGAGTTGCGCGCTATTGGCTGAAGGGTTAGCCGATTGCGGGCCGCAGCTTCAGCAGCATTATCGTCAGCATGAGGCCTGGCAGGGTTCGAAGTCAACGAACGCCATCAGAATGAAAGAGAGATTCCACCGAGTCAGCACCCGAAATTCGTGAGAGTTGTCCTGAATGTAGAAAACTAGTGATAGCCCTCTGAAATATAGGATAGCTTTGCTGGGTTTTAATACTTCTGGGCAGCTTATTCGAGATTGATATGGCGTTTACTGAAAAGAATTGCCGGTACTTAACTGTGCATGCCATAGGAAGAAATAAAAATACGTCTCGATGACTGGCGCACCGAGAGTGCTCGAGCTGCCTTATTGTACTGAGAGGATTAAAGGTTTGACCATTCAAAAGTTTAAACAGTAAAAATAGACCCTTCTGCAATCTACGAAGCCATAGGGGATCCAGCTTTATAAGTTCACAGCTTTGTTGGTAGGCTAATTTACGGTGTTCTGTAGAGAAAACTCTTCTTGTGAAGAAGTGCTGCACCGATTCTATGTTCTTTTGTTCACTGATACTGATCCTGATACTAGCGTGCAGAAGACTGAATAGGAGTGAGCAGAATTCAAGACTAGGTTTCACGTTCGTATCATAAAGGCTAGTTCTAACCTTTATTGTCTTAAAATTTCTAAGGATAAATCCGGGGGTTTTGCATGCTTTCAAGACTATCAGAGCACAGTGCTCTGACAGATGGAGACTTTTAGAATAGGATATGCCCAAATCCTTTATAACACCTGGGACATTTAGTTCGTGGCCGTCAATGCTTAATATCGGTTGGTGATCGTCGCCAACAACCATAACGGAACATTTGTGCCATGAAAGGGTGAGGCGCCATGTGCAACACCACTGGGCTAAGGCCTGAAGATCCTTTTTTTATCAGCTCGAGCACGATGTTGCTATCTGCCGGTTTATATCGATAAACGACTTTTAAATCATCAGCGTACATAAAGGGTCTGCCATACTGAAAAAATCTGGAACGTCCTTGACAAAAAGGCAAAAAAGGAGCGGTCCCAGTACACTACTCTGTATAACTCCACTCCTCACATGCGTGGGGTTGGAGATAACATTAAAAATTTTTACTCGTTGTGTGCGAGCATCCAAATAGGAAGATATTAAGTTGAGAAGCTTGCAACCTATGCCGAAAGAGGTCAGTTTCAGAAGGAGGAGGTTATGATCGACCCGATCAAAGGCTTTGGTAAAATCGAAATAGACGATATAAAGGGCGAAACCGCTATCTCTAGATTGTAGCACATAATCAAAGAAAGAGAGCTGGCAGGTGTCACAAGATCTTTTCTCAAAAAATCCATGTTGGGCTGCGCTAAGCAGACTGTTTCCTGTCAAGTGACGCATAATCTTTTCTTTGATCAAGGTCTCCAAGATCTTCGAGGCTGCGGGGAGTGTATTTATTGGCCTAAAGTTGTCAAATGACGTCGACCGGCTATGCTTGCGAATAAGCATTATGTGCAATTCCTACCACAACGAAGGAAACGTTCCGTTCTTAAGAGCAAGATTAAATATCTTACACAAAATACACGGGAAAATATCATTCGCTTTAGCTTTTAGAAGGTTAACTGGAACGCCATCTGGTCCTGGACTATAAGATTGACGATAAGGACGGATGGCTACGGTCACGTCCCAGACGGTACAATTTATGGTTTCGAGGACGGCACCCGTCCAAGCCCGGATAGCCGGAAGTTCGGCGAACGAGTTTTCACTAAAAGTTTTGTACAGGAATGCATTGAAACTGACGGCGGTCAACTAAGCGTCAACTATGGGGTTTCCTAAGGCGTCTTGAATTTTGGGGTGTTGCGCTTTCATCTGCGCTTTGACTTTGCGCAAAAAGAGTTTCGCAACATATCAGAAGGGTTTTCAGAGAAGTGAGCCTCATCGGCTATCTGCTTTTCTTCGGAGAGCTTCTTAGCCTGCTCAAAGATCAGTGTGATCAAGGGCAGAACGGAAGTGGCTTTATGCTGATGCAAACGACGATAGAGCCTACGCAGCCTACGGCAGAAACACAGAGGAAGGTACACTTCATCGTTGACATGTATTACCTTCTTATGCGGGACAAACTGGAGGATGAGTGGATCCAGCACTTTGTACAGCGTATCGGTACAAACATTTACATACAAACATTGGAAAAATTCAGACCAATCGAGAGCGTATAGATGTGTCAGTAACGCCACCGTATTTGCTGATCAGAAGTCATGATAAAAACTATATTTTTGGGGAAATGTTTCTTCGGCCTCTAGTTTTAGTTTAGTTACAACTGTGAGATGGTCTGAACTCCCAAGTGCGTCTAACGATGACACTGAAAGTGGTTCGCACCCCCTACAAAAAATTAGCTGTAGTATGTTTGCTCCTCGAGTGGAAAAATTGACTACCGGATCCCACATGCCGATATCTACAGCCTCAAGTAAATTCTCGAACTTTAAAGGACCGGAGGGTGGAAACCATTGCACGTCACTCAATGCGAGATCAGTTGTTAATAAGATGAAAGAACTTAAAACAGTAGCATTTGAGCTTGATCCAGATATGCTCTGTGTCACTGAATCTTGGACACTCTGATTTCTGACTCGACGCTCGCCATAGATAATTATAGTTTGTACAGACAAGACCGCATTGAAAAGCGTGGCAGTGGTTGCCTTCTTTATATTAAATCATCCTTTGTACATTTCCCGTATCACCTGAGCATTTCGTCATGTTCTGGAAATTTTTGTCCTATTTCAGTCATCCTGCCACACAATAAAAAAGCGATAATTGGGTGTGTCTACAATCCTCCCTGTAACTCAAGTAATGTAATGGAGCTACGTGAAATGTTTGAAAAAGTTTCAGAGACTCAATTCGATATCAGAATAATTGTAGGAGATTTTAATCTGCCAGACATTGACTGGCATGCAAATACCTGTCCACCAAGATTTCAGAAATTGGTTGACACTATTAACTTTTCAAACATGTCAAAACTGGTCAGTTCAGTGACCAGAACGGACAACATATTAGATTGAATTTTTACAAATGATGTCCACCCTCTTTTTATGAATTTTCATCGTGATATTTTCACAAGTGACCATGCCTTAATTCACTGTTGTTTTCCAGTCTCTCTTTCTAAAAAGCCAGATGTAAAATACAATAACCTTGACTTTGGTAACGTGAACCATGAATAAGTAAATGATTTCGCAAGTACCCTAGATTGGCATAGCATATTTTCAACTAACGATCCCTACTTCTTCCAGGAGCTATTGCAAAACCTTACAGAAAATATTCAGGCTCTTACCCCACTTAAGATTTTTAAATCAAATTCAGCTTCTTCTACTGTGCCACATTTTCTCCAAAATAGACTTAAGAAATTACAAAAACAACTTGAGGATACGTCTAATAGCTCTTTATCAGTTAACTTAAGAATAGCGCAAATATTTGAATTAGCGCTTAAAATAAGGCTTGCACGAGATAGGCGTAGAGAGGCCACAGTATTAAGTGATGCGAACTCTTCCAGCTCAGTTGCTCAAGTCTTCCGTCTTCGGTCGTCGGCTAAGCTTCAGAAAGTCATTCCATCCTTACTTAATGGCAACAATCATTTTGTTACAGAAGATTTGGAGAAAGCAGCATTCCTAAATTCATTTTTCTCCAAGTTCTTCACTATCGAAACTAGCCCCACTCCTGTAATCCCCCTGCTGTGTGATTCAAATCTCAGTACCCTTAATTTCTCACCCGCTTGTATTCAAAAAGAAATAAGTATTCTTAAAAATTTAAATTTGGTTGGAACTGATAACATTCCAAACTCACTCATCAAACAATTAAGAGATTTCCCACCCTTTCAGTGTTTCTTGAGAATGGCTTTTTCCCGGACTACTGGAAAACTTCTATTATAATTCCCGTATTTAAATCTGCTTCCCGATCAGATATTCACAATTATCGCGGTGTTCATAAAACGCCCTCTCTGGCTAAACTCTTTGAAAAACTAATTGCCAAAAAATTATAGATTTCTGCATAAACAATAGCATTCTCAGCTCCTCACAGTATGACTTTTTACCGGACCGATCTTGTGAAACATGCCACGTGTATTTTCTGAATCTACTTACTTCTCTTCGTAATGATCATCTATCTGTGGTAGTTATCTATTTTGACCTTAGTAAAGCATTTGATAAAGTTCCTCACAGGAGGCTCCTAGCCAAACTAGAGGCTATAGGATTTCGTAGTCCTCTTACTGACTTCATCAGATCTTATCTTTCAAATCGACAACGAAAGGTCTTATTGGGATCGTCATACTCTACTCCTACCGCAATTTTGAGTAGTGTCCTTCAAGGTACCGTGCTAGGTCCTCTGCTCTTCTTGCTTTGCATAAATGATATCTCATTGAGTGTTAAACACTCCCAATCTTATATTTATGCAGATGATCTCAAGTGTGTTTACTCCTTCTCTAACTCTACGGCCGCGAGATGCTTAGAACAAATTCATTCTGATCTACACGCTCTTTCGGCGTGGAGCTCAACATGGCAGATGTAGTGCTCACCTTCTAAGTGCCGATACATGTGCTTTGGGCCTGAAAGGCTGCCACAACCTGTTATTTTTCAAGGTTACCCAATGACTAAATGTTCCAGTATCAAGGACCTAGGATTAAGCTACACCAATAAATTAGACCTTTCTCCTCACGCCGATAGAATTACAGCCAAAGCCGCACAGATTTGTTGCTTTATCTCTTATAATTTCTATCTTCCTGAAATTAAATTAAGACTTTATCGGATGTTCGTGCTTCCCATCTTAGCATGCTGTTGCCCCTTTTTCGGTCTCATGAATGAAGGTAGCCGTTCAAAAATTGAACAAATTCAAAAAAGTTCACACGAAAACTGCTGTATCCGACATCTTCTAATACTTGTTACTCAAATAGATGTCAATTAACGAAACTAAGGTTCCTTTGGGTCAGGAGATTGGAAGCAGGCTTTTGTCTCCTTTTTCGGCTTAATAATAGCACAAATTTACCCAGGACTTCTGTCATTACCCCCGCCAGCCGTCCCTACAACCTAAGAAACTCGGCACTTGTTATACCCCCTCTTGCATCTTCCTCATGTAAACGCTCTTTGTTTTTTGCTTCCAGATATGGCTTTCTTTGGAATAACTTGCCAATCGAAATTAGGTCGTTAGCTAGACTGCCTGCTTTCAAACGGAGACTGCACATTTATCTTAACACTGATTCTATTAACCTTCTTTTCTCCTCATCTTTTCCGACCAGCTTTCTCCATGACCCCGAGAAAGGACCATCGGGAATTTAGGAGGTCCGCTTGAAACTATTCTCTCTGCCTCGTGTCCCCCGAGAACCTAGATGTTTCCATTAACCACCGCTGAATCAAACGAAGCCACGCGGAAGTTCTCAGTCTAAAATGCTGCAGTTTCGTTGACTACTCACCTTCATCAGACCACCCACACCTATTTCTGATCTACTACTATGTTCCTACTACTATCTTCCTAAGCAGTTTTTTTCTCTTGCACACTTTTTGAACATGGAGGCCCGTTGAACACTGTCTCCATTTTCACTGTAAGAGTTTTTTTAACTGCCATAAGTTTTCGTTTTAAGTTTAAAAATTACCTGCAAAACATTGCTAAATGTTGCACCAAAAGGACAATTTCTGCTGACATTATTTTGACTTTCTACGTCTATTTGCACATATTGTCAAATTCTTTTTGAATTTTTATTGTTTTGGAAATTAACTTCGTACAGATAGTGCCGCACCGGCGCTGAAAAGTAAATTCCAAATTCCAAATTAAAATCACCTGCAATCAAGCTTTACTAAAGATTCAAGTCGGCTGCGGCTTGAAATGCCTGCGAGAGAAAAAGATCGTAGTCCGTATTGATATTAGGTGAGCGATAAACACAGCCAACGAGTACAGATTATTTGCTCTTGAGAACAACTCGTAGCCAGCAGCTCTCCTCCACCACCGTGAATTGTGGATAGTCCAACGGGAGAACTGTAAGTGGTTGCTTAATATAGATGCAGCTTCCTCCGCCACGGCCATTGTTTCGATCATTCCGAATGCATGAATAGCCTAGAACAGAGAGTTCTGAGTCAGCTACAGAGGTCGATGCCCATGTCTCAGTTACCATAACAATGTCTGGGCGGTTGACGAAAACCATAGTCTGGAGCAGAGGCATTTTATTAATCAGTGATCTGGCATTTAAAACGACCAATTTAAGAGGGCATGTCTTAGGTTTCAGGGACGGGACAGCTAGGCTCTCACTTTTACCGGCTTCGACTAGAGGGATGTCCTTTTGACTTGAACTATTTTTCCCTCTCTTATTTTGGGATTTTTCTCGCCATTGGTTCTCCGTTTCTCCAACCCTATTATGAACTGTCTCATCTTCATCCGCTCTTTCAATTCGTCGTCAGGCTGAAAAAACTTGCGAATGCAGACTTAGTAAGGATGCATTGCGCTCTTGAAAAAGTTGTGCCTGTGTTTCAGTTTATAAAATAACTTTAAGAGGTCGTGGCCGAGAATTTTATTTTGGAGCTGTTTGAGCCTTCTCTATTCAAAATGCCTTAAGAATGCGAAATGACTCGCCTGGTTTTAGCAACGGTTTGGCGTATACTCGCATAAGACTCACGTCATGCTTCACTCGTTCTTGTGGACTTGTTGAAGGCGAGGGAGGTCTGAAGATGATAGAACTCGGCCACATTAGGAGTTAAGTTGAAATTTCATCTCACAATTGGGGTCACCAGTTATAGGCAGGTGTTAATAATAATAATAATATGTTTATTATGCCAGTTTACAGGCAATTGTAAAGAGTTGGTAATGCACCTCTTGGGCGCCTTCCAACACCTCGAAGACCGGAAAAAACCTAAAACAAACTCCCTATGTCGCAGCCAGTATTGGTTTTGTTTCAGGTTTTTTATTTTGTCAATACTGGGCGAGATAGGGAGATTGTTTCAAGTGAAAAAACCTGCCTTCAAAGGTATGATACAAACGGAATAAATGTACAGTTGTAAGCTGAGTTGACTCATCAGCAGGAGAACTGTTTCATATCGTTTAAAAACATTAGTTCCGGACGGAGAGGGTTGGCACAAGAACACAGTGTTCTCAGTCTTCCTTCAATGGTTGTCGGCAAAAGTTGCGCGCTATCGACTGAAGGGTTAGCAGACTGCAGGCTGCTGCTTCAGCCGCATTATCTTCAGCATGAAGCCTGGCGGGGTTCAAAGTCCACGAACGCCATCAGAGTGAAAGAGAGATTCCACCGAGTCAGCACCCAAAATTCGTGAAAGTTGTCCTAAATTTAGAAAACTAGTTATAGCTCTCTTAAACATAGGGTAGTTTTGCTGGGTTTCAATACTTTTGGGCAGCTTATTCCAGATTGATATGGCATTTACTGAAAAGAATTGCCGGTACTTAACTGTGCGTGCCATAGGAAGAAATAAAAATACGTCTCGATGACTGGCGCATCGAGAGTGCTCAAGCTGCCTTATTTTACTAAGAGGATTAAAGGTTTGACCATTCAAAAGTTTAAACAGTAAAAATAGACCCTTCTGCAATCTACGAAGCCATAGGGGATCCAGCTTCATAAGTTCGCACCTTTGTTGGTAGGTTAAGTTACGGTGTTCTGTAGTGAAAACTCTTCTAGTGAAGAATTGCTGGACCGATTCTATTTTCTTCCGTTCACTAGTGCGCAGAAGACTGAATAAGGGTGAGCAGTATTCAAGACTAGGTCTCACGTACATATTATAAAGGCTACTTCTAACCTTTATTGTCTTAAAATTTCTAAGGATAAATCCGGCGGTTCGGCGTGCTTTAGAGACTATCAGGGCACAGTGCTCTGACAAATTGAGACTATTAAAGTAGGATATGCCCAAATCCTTGATAACTCCTGGGACATTTAGTTCGTGGCCGTCAATGCTTAATTCCGGTTGATGATCGTCGCCAACAACCATAACGGAACATTTGTGCCATGAAAGGGTGAGGCGCCATGTGCAACACCACTGGGCGAAGGCCTGAAGATCCTTTTTATCAGCTCGAGCACGATGTTGCGATCTGCCGGTTTAGATCGATAAGCGACTTTTAAATCATCAGCGTACATGAAGGGTCTGCCATGCTGAAAACAATCCGAAACGTCGTTGACAAACAGGCAAAAATAGGAGCGGACCCAGTACACTACCCTGTATAACTTCACTCCTCACATGCGTGGGGTTGGAGATAACATTAGAAATGTTTACTCGTTTTATGCGAGCATTCAAATATGAATGTATGAAGTTCAGTGGCTTGCTATCTATGCCGAAAGAGGCCAATTTCAGAAGGAGGAGGTTATGATCGACCCGATCAAAGGCCTAAGTAAAATCAAAATAAACGGTAAAAAGGGCAAAACCGTTGTCTCTAGATTGAAGCACATAAGAAAATAAAGAGAGCTGGCAGGTGTCACAAGATCGTTTCTCGAGAAAGCCATGTTGAGCTGTATTGAGCAGGTTGTTTTCTGTCAAGTGACGCATCATCTTTTCTTTGATTAAGGTCTCCAAGATCTTCGAGGCTGCCAGAAGTGTATTTATTGGCCTAAAGTTGTCGAATGAGGTCGATCGGCCATGCTTGCGAATAGGCATTATTTGCGATTCCTTCCACAACGAAGGAAAGGTTTCGCTCTCAAGAGCAAGATTAAATACCTTACAAAGAATAGACGGAAAGATATCATTCGCTTCAGCTTTAAGAAGGCTAACTGGGACGCCATTTGGTCCTGGACTATAGGATTGACGATAACGACGAATGGCTACAGTCACATCTCAGACGGTAAAACTTATGGTTTCGAGTATGGCACCCGTCCAAGCCCGGATAACCGGAGGTGCAGCGAACGAGCTTTCACTAAACGTTTTGGATAGGAACGCATTGAAGCTATCGGCGGTCAACTTAGCGTCAGCTATAGGGTTTCCTAAAGCATCTTGAAGTATGGGGTGTTGCGTTTTCCTCTGCGCTTTTACTGTACGCGAAAAGAGTTTCGCAACATTAATAGAAGGGTTTTCAGCGAAGTGAGCCTCATTGGCTATCTGCTTTTCTTCGGGGAGCTTCTTAGCCTGCTCAAAGATCAGTGTGATCAAGGGCAGAACGGAAGTGTCGTTCTGCCGATGCAAACGACGAGAGAGTTTACGCAGCCTACGACGGAAAGTCAGAGGAAGGTACACTTCATCCTTGACATGCATTACTTTCTTACGGGGGACAAAGTGGAGGATGAGTGGATCCAACCCTTTGTACAGTGCATCGGTACAAACATTTACATCCAAACATTGGAAAAATTCAGACCAGTCGAGAGCGTTTAGATGTGCCAGTAGGTCAGCCGTGTTTGCTGATCGGAAGTCATGATAAAGACTATACTTTTGGGAAAATGTTTTATCCGCCTCCAGTTCTAGTTCACTAACAACTTTAAGATGGTCTGAACTCCCAAGTGCATCTAAGGATGACACTGAAAGTGGTTCGCATCCCCTACAAAAAATTAGGTCCAGTATGTTTGCTCCTCGAGTGGGAAAATCCACTACCTGATCCCACATGCCGATATCTATTGCTTCAAGTAAGTTCTCGAACTTTGAAGGACCGGATGGTGGAAACCATTGCTTGTCATAAAGGTTAAAATCGCCTGCAATCAAGCAATACTTAAGATTCAAGTCAGCTGCGGCATGAAATACCTGCGAGAGACAAAGATCGTAGTCTGCATTGGCATTAGGTGGGCGATAAACAGAGCCAACAAGTAAGGAGTATTTGTTTTTTAGAACAACTCGTAGCCAGCAGCTCTCCTCCATCACCGTGAATTGTGGATAGTCCAACGGGAGAACTGTAAGTGGTTGCTTAATATAGATGCAGCTTCCTCCGCCACGGCCATTGTTTCGATCGTTCCGAGCGCATGAATAGCCTAGAACAGAGAGTTCTGAGTCAGCTACAGAGGTCGATGCTCATGTCTCAGTTACCATAACAATGTCTGGGCGGTTGACGAAAACCATAGTCTGGGGCAGAGGCATTTTATTAATCAGTGATCTGGCATTTAAAACGACCAATTTAAGAGGGCATGTCTGAGGTTTCGGTGGCGGGACAGCTAGGCCGTCACTGTTAAGGCAAAGAAGGTTTAACCCTTATGGTTGCGATCTTCCAGGTACATCGTTCCTTTACGTGAGAAGAGAGGACGGTGGGAAAGTCAGAGTCGAAGGAACGGTATATTGTTAACAAAAGAGTTAGAGGGATGGTTGCCAATAGGTCTTGCAGGATGTTCGACCGTGAGGCCAGTGAGCGAGGGCGGCATCACCGACCGCGCCGCGCGGAGGCAGAATCCCAAGTGTCGCCTCACGGCAGTCATCCCGGGTGGCCGCTGAATGCTCGGTTTGTCTCGGCTGACTGGCGGTGATTGGTTGCACAGCGCAAAGTGGGCACAGGCAAGACTGGGCGTGTAAGTAAGTTGCTCAGACCTTCAGCGATAGACAGACCAGGGGCCGGCCGTCAGCGTTACCGCAGCGTTGGCGTGATGAATCAACAATGGCTTTAAGGTCCACTACACTCCCCTATGGAGTATGGCTATGTTTAATTAATCGGGGCTAGGTCGCTTGTGGTATTTTTTGTTGCCCTCTCTGCAGATGTTTCTGTGAATTACCAGGTGTGAGTAAAAACAACACGGGATATATTTATCCAGTCTAACCGACCAATCAAGGTAGTTACTGGAGCGGGGCCGCTAGGGAGAGTCTAGATTCGAATATTCACAAATAATACTTGTGTCACAGTTAAGAGATATGTGGAATAGCCAGCACCTGCACAAGACACATGATGTTACTAACCAACGCTGCATGATGCACTTTTAACTGGACACATCTGCACAACCCTACTCGTCCATCCATTCCTAAGTTTCGATTACATCTTCAAATGATTCCTTGCTGGACATGCGTGGTACAAATTAATCAACTGTTATTTATTCTTTCAAAAGTTCTAGCCCCCAATATCTCCACTACTGTCTTTTGTTTCAGATATGTATATATCTATGTATATTTAAGGGTTACAGGCAAGAAATGAACTTGGGGACCCCAGTAATGTAAAGCAAACAATATTATTTTCACTTTTAATGTGCATTTGCTGGAGGACATATGATACCATGACAGAATTTTGAATGAATTTTCACGGAACAGTATGAAAACAGTCTAGAGCCAGCAAAATAGTTTACAATGCTGGCAGTGGGAAATCGTGTTGTAAAAATCGCCTTTTGTCAAATAGAATGACATCAAGTCTTCTTTTACCCTCAGCGATTGTGTCAGCGGAAACTATCTGGCTTGATAGCAAGCTCCAAGGTCAGACTACGCGTTGACTGAAGAAATATTTTCGGATGCTTTTGTTTGTGACCTTGTAAGGATGGCCCCGGAGGTGAGTTGTGTTCGCTAATTTGAACAAATCCTCCAATTTCAGGGAAGCAACTGTTGTCCAGGATTATCCGGGATGTCCAGAGCAGGCTGCACTGAACGTTCCTGTAAAACAAAGGAAAAAGGTCAAGCTTCATCAATCTCTGATGATATGGATAGTCCCTGAGACCATCGACCATCTTTGTCGCCCTGAGTTGCACTTGCTCAAGAAGGTCCATATCTTTCTTCAACCACGGTGTCAAAACTGGCATTCGGTATTCAAGCTGTGGTCTCACAACGGCGCCAAATATTTTTTTCGAAAAGTTCACGTGAGAAGATTTTGAATGCTCGTCTGGTCCAGTGCAGTGTAATAGTTGCCTTCTGGACGGCCTTTTTAGAGTGATCTGTTGGCATCAAGTTCGCGGTTGTCCATATACCCAGATCTTTGTGCGTATCGACCTGTTTTAATGTGGTGCCATTGATAAAATAACTGTGTTTCGGCGACACGTTTCGTCCCGAGCTTATGTGTAGAACCAGACACTTGGATACATTAAAGTTAAGAAGCCACGTGGCCAACCAGATAACCAGTTTATCGATGTTCCACTGTAACCTCTTTGCGTCGTCGGTGCAGCTAACTTCAGTCCATATTTTTATGTCATCCGCTAACTGCGCAATCAAGCTCATGCAGGCAGTCGTTTACGTAAATCAGGAATAGCAGCAGACCCAAAACTGAGCCTTGAGGTACACCACTCTCGACCTTTGTCCATTCTGAGGTTGAGTTTCTGTCAACGACCCTCTGTTCCCTGAGGGACAAGAAAGTGCTGATCGACTTATAAATTTTTCCTTGAATTTCCACGTCCCAAATCTCTCGAAGAAACATGTGTGGTACACTTTCGAAGGCCTTCTTGAAAACGAAAGGTATGATATCAATTTGATAGCGCTTTTCTGCGGCCTTTGTCCACTTCTCCTGTGAGTAAAGAGCACTCGTGAGCGAAGAGCGTCCTGGGCAAAAGCCGTGCTCTCCATCACATAGTATTTTGTTGCTTTCCAGGAATTCCATTAAATGCTTCTTTATAATGCGCTCCCTTGTTTTGCACGCGATGCAAGTTAGACTGACAGGACGGTAATTTGCGCAATCAAGTCGTGAACCTCCCTTATAGATCGAGGTGACGTTTGCCCACTTTCATTTTTCCGGGAGTTTGCCTTCTTTCAAAGATCTCTAGAAGATGGCAGCCAGAAGTTTGCATAGTTTGTTAGCTAATTCGCTTAGTGCTAGTGCAGGAATTTTGTCCAGCCCAGGTGATTTGGCAGGCTTAAGTTGGAGTAATTAAGCCCTGACAGTGTCGTGTGAAAACCCTAGGTCTTCTATTTTGGGCTAAGGAGGAGGGTAAGGGTGCAGTTATCTGAAATAAGGCTGTAAACATCAGGAACGCTTTCATTAGCATACCACATCGAATTCTTAGAACAAAAAATGAAATAGGAAATCAATGCACAATGTTCGAATGAATTGAACATTTCCTGTCTTCTAGATGAGGGAGATCTGTTGTTTGCAATTCGATCTCGAAATGGAGGACAAACGACTGCCGTGAACGAGATGGCTGTAAGCAACTTTCTACATGAATAATTGGGTTTTACTTCAGCATGTATAATAGAGCTAGGTAGAGCCTTTGAGTATGGTAAGGTCTCAGATCAGAAAGCTTGCGTTTTCATTTTATGCATCTTGTACTTCACGAAAGACGCCTTCCTTTTTGACTCACTCTCTGACAAATAATTGGGGGTTATATTGACCAGTACGCTTTAAATCCTCTCTGTCTTGTTCGCCGCTTACCATTAGCAAGCTTGCATTCTGTTAAGTGCGATATCAATTCCTCACCTGAATTTTAAATTTGATCCATGGTCACCCACGACCTAGTATCTAGGGGCGCACTTTAATGTCGTTCCATGTTCCTTTGGTGAACTTTCTGTATAGTTTTCTCCACACACAGATGTAACCTACTCTGCTCCTTAATATCCTTAAGTGAAGCAGTTGTTTCTTTTTGCGATGTGTTCTGAAGGTCAGGTTTCACATATTCTCCCGACTTTAATTTCCAGAGTTTCGTTTCTCTATTTCGTTCTGAGCTCAAGGATTCATTCGCAGGATTTACAGAGGACAACGGCATAGGGCTTGTTAAACTGGCAAAAACGTTGAGGACTTAAATTAATGATTTGCTTCTATATTGTATATTGAGGCAGACTTCCAGAATTTCTTGGCCTACAGCCTTATTGCAAGCATCGGCCCAGTGCTTTAATCGAAATCCTTCGCATTATTTGTCGTGGACGGAGGGCTACAGAATTTAAAAGAAGCTGAATTATCTAATTTCAAGCGAAAAACTATTCGGATGAAAAGCATATTTGGTGGCGAAAAACGTGACCGGTTAGATCTCCAGGAGGCAGCAGGATTATAACGTACTTGAAAGGATACAACAAAACTAGTTAGAGGCCAAGTTTCCCTACCATATGAGGTCCGCCTAAATAACCTCAATTTTTATCCTCTGTGTTATAGGCAGTTATGCAGAGATTTGATACAAACCTTCCGTAACTTGGGTGACTTGGGCTGCGCTTTCATATGTGATAACTTTTCCAACTCGCCACTATAACTCATCTCCAGGGACATCCCTTCAAACTGTATGTGCCCCAGGGACGATTAGATAAGAGGAAGAATTTTTTCTCTTATTGGGTCATGGACTCGTGAAATAACTTTCCTGAGGTGATTGTTGTGTTGCAATCCGTGAAAACATTCAAACACCGACTTGATATACACTTGCTACAGCACAACGGAAACTGTGACAAATTAAACTCAAAACACCACTGCGCCATGTGACGGTCTATATTTTCCTGACTGAAATCTTGTTAACATTCTTTATAATTCTTGAGATTTTGATGTGAAAAATAGGGAGTTCAAAGGCGCAGGCCTATTTTTCCCTCAACTATACTGACTGACTGATATAGCGGTTGGAATGATCATGGGGACCTACAACTGGCATCAGGCCGATTAACTCGAACGAACGCGTTAATTTTTGCCAGCTAAGGATAAGAATTTACGTGAAGCGCAAAGCAAAAGCCGGTCTTAGCTCTTTTTAGAAGCTATTCGGCGATGTGAAGAGAACTGTTGCCGCTTAAAGGATATCGCTCGTATCCCGACATGGCATGGGAAATAAAAACGTATGTCAGGTATCAGCAGTCTGAAAATCTCTCCGATTTTAATAAACAGCTTAGCCGGCGCAGAAACTTCTAGAGAAAGAATTATCATTCTTCGATTCGAAAATTGTCAAATGAATAAGAAGATACTCTAAAATGTTCTCTGCTTACGCGAGTAAGGCAAAAAGCAATGGGGATTCCACTCTTCGTCAAAAAAATAAAATATCAAAAAAGGATATAATGAACCTCTTTTTGTACTTCTTTATATCTGTGTATAGAGAGGAGTCGCCTTTGGACGAGAAAGCACAGCGATATATTGTCCCATCTACAGATACAATTAGCATGATGTCGTTCACGACCGACAGAATAAAAAATATAAGGCTTATACAGCCCACAAAAGCCCCTGGTCTCAGTGGCGTATCAGTAAAAGTTCTGAATGAGCTCGAGGATTAACTGGCATCCCTAATCTCCGAGATCTTCCAAAGCTTAGTGGAGGAGAAAGTTAAACCTACGGACCGGAAGATAGCCAACATAACCAGCATCTATAAGGAGGGAGGAAGAACCTCACCAAATAGCTTTAGACCAGTTATTCTCACAAGCATTTGTTGCAAAATAATGGAGAAATAAATCAAAATGAGATTGATAGGATGCACTGAAAAAAAAATCTTCATATGCGCACTTCAACGCTGATTTAGAAGTAGTTTATCATTCTCATCTAATTTGCTCACATCCGTTAAAAGCTAGATTAGTCCACTAGAAGGGAGTATGTCGGTCGGTGCGCCCTACCTTGACCCCAACAAAACCTCTGACAGGGTTCCACACAGATGACTGACATCGAAGCTGCATCAAACGAGCGTGCCTGAAAATATTCCAATGTTTGCCAAATTGGACTGTTAAAAGGTTCACGGGGTGGTTCTACAGAATATATTTCAGGATCCCATTCTCTTTTTAGTATTCACGAAGGGCTGCCTTAATTGTCTGTTTTCGCTATTGATCTGAAGTTATGGGCTTCAATGGGCTTGCAAACTATAATTACTTCACTGGAAATAGCGAAGTCAAGCAAGGGGCATTGATGTGTGACGGATTGAACTAGATCCTTAAGGATCACGCAAGAATTGCCATATTTAATAATATATTTGATGAACTGCAACTCACGGAGTTCCAAAATTATGTCGCAAATAATCTACGCAAAGACACGTCTTCTTCCCTCAATAAGCTGGCTTGAGCTGGGATCATTATATCGTCCATGCGCAAACGAAATATGATTTTATTTTCAATTTATGTTCTCCTGCTTTTTTCCGTAAAAGAAACTGCATTTTGTCTTCATAAGATGCAGTTTTAATCCGTGGTTTTAAAGTTGATAATAAAGGTGAACAATTAAGCCCTGTGTGTCTGCCCACAGTGCGTGTCATCCGATGTCTGGCGGAGGTAACCGCTTAGACAACGTTCATAATGTATGAAATATGGGCAAGAAATATCCACTGTTATCCAACTTACGGCATAAACATACCGGTTATCCTTCCTTTATACCAAAAATTTACATCCTTCTACACTCTTCAGCGCTTAGGTTTAGGCTACTACTATCACACATTCATACAATCAGTTATCTAATTTTTCCAGAGCCAGCGGGTAAGGTCCGCTTATAGATCTAAAATTTTCAAGTTTATATTAACTTGTAGACTCTAATTAGGTTATTTGCACTCTCAGTCAAACCGTGGCGTTACAGTAGTCTTATTTATGTCATGCGCTCCCTAAACGTTGAAAAATTTAAACGCTTTTTTTTGTTGATTAAACAACATACCTTTACCATTTTAGGAGGATATTTAGTTTTGTGCACGAGGCGTGACTGCCTTGGCGTATGAAGGGTGCATTTCGGTTTGTTAAAACAACAAGGCGGCATTTTCAACAAGTAGCGGTTTGCTTCTCCAACTCTTGGCACGCTTGATCGAATGAATGGATATCCACGATCTTCAAAACTTTCAGGTATCAAATTAACTCATTTAGCATTTCAGTGCTTTATCTAACGCTATTTGTATAATTTCGTCCTTATATTCGGTTTTTTAGCTGATTACTTTCCTCGATTCGTCGGCAGGAAGGTGTATGTAATTTCCCACAAGTCACACGGCAGATAGTTAGAAGCAAAGTTTATTATTTTTCATTCACTGCTGTTGATTATATCTCTCAGTTCGATTGTGCACTGCACCTCTTAGAAACTTTTCTTCTCGTGTCATTGTGAAATTCGCTGATCAACATGATAGTAGCAAATGTCTATTCTTTGTCAGTTTGCTCTTGATCCTAGACTGGACCTCCCAGTTTTGGATATTCCATATTACTTTTCATCTGATTCCTTATAATGTACAACATGTTTCTAGCTCGCCAACCTATATAGTTAGTTCCCCATATAAACTCTGAATCTTCGAGTCGGGATTCGGTACTTCAGCGTACAGGAAGCATAGATTCGCTTCTGATAAAAAGGCGGCCGCGGGCTACTAGTAATGCTGGTACCAGGACACATGGCTTTGAGGTCTAACAGACTAACTGTCCTGCCAAATACCGAAAGTCTGATGATGGCCTTGTGACACGGTGTTCGTAAAACAACCATACTTGATAAGCTATCTCTAGTTTTCCCGATTTAATAGACTGCAGGAATTGCCCGTGCGCTTGCTGGAGATAGATCCGTACGCAAATATTTCCAGACACCTTATGGAAAATTGGGTTTGCTAGATCCTACGCGACCCAAACTGCCTAATTTCAAATCGAGGTCACTCGTTCAGTGTCCGTCGGCTTTTATACGTTACCTACTTCTCGTAAAGATATGGCCCACATGTAACCCCTTTCTTGACATTGATTTACTTGGTCCACGCTCAAAATAGACTTTGTTTACACGATTTGATCTATACCGGTTGATGGTTTATTCCTCCACGTTTACTTAGACTATGTGAAACGTAACTGTAGGCCCTCTTTAGGTTCCGCACTCGGTCTTTTCGATAATGATCCGAAGATCATGATAAATTTGGAGTTGATAAAGTCGAAAAAACTGTTTTTATGGAAGAGCTGGATTGAGTAAAGTCTACATTGTAAACCAAAGTTGGCATTTGCATTCTTTAAATGATATGTTGACCTTAAATGCATTGGGTGTTATGATAAACCCCCAAAATGCATCTAACATTTGCTGTATACTCTTGTGGCTGGCCTTTTTATGCCTTCCCCGCTTCGAGTTTTCTCACTAAGTAGGTTTATAATGGTTTCATTTGACCATAAGTGGTGCGTTTGTCTCTTTCGTTTGAATTTTAGTTTTTCTGGCTTGCTGAACTGATAATTTTGGCAAAACTGACCCTTTATTCCCGTTTCATAAACCATTTTGTTGTACTTTTATTCTCCATTGATAAGCTTTGTATGCATTTGAAATAACAATGTTTTTTTGCTTAGTTTGATGAAAGTGTGACCGAAATTTGCCCTGAAACCAACCGGAACTTGCGTAAATTTCTTCAAGCCGCTCGAATCGAAAACATGTTTTTGAAGGACGGTCGTCCTATAACAGATCCCGAAGTTTGGAATGAAATAAGCAAAGAGGTTCTCATTCCATCACTAGCTGACGAGCATGGGTAAGTTTGAAATTGGGCAACCCATTTCTTTCTAGACGGACAATTTCGCTGAGCGAGGCATGCCTTAGTGGAGATGAAGAAGCAGTGAAACTGTTTTTGTCCTCTGGCGAATGTGATGTTAACGAAATTGGCATCGACGGCGAGACTGTACTCGCTTGCGCTGTATCCAAAAATGCGGTTCCTATAGTTGAACTCCTCCTCCAACGCGGTGTAAGTTTTTCAGTCTCTTATGTTTACGTCTCTCAGGCTGACCCTAATCCAAAAGAGAAAAAAGTCGAGTCAGTTCCGTTAATCGAGGCTGCGAAAGATGGGCACACCGACGTCGTCAGGCTTCTCCTCCAATACGGTGCGTCCGTTTCGCAGGTGTCCAATAACGGCTATACTGCCCTACACTACGCCGCAACCAACGGTCACCTCGATTGCGTGAGGCTCTTGCTGCAGTACAAAAGCCCTTTGGAGGTGCAAAATGAAAATGGCCACACTCCCCTTATGGAGGCTGCAAGTAACGGACACATTGAAGTTGCTCGGTGTCTCATTGAACACGGCGCCTATATTAACACCTATTCAACTGAATTCAAGGAGTCTGCGCTAACCCTCGCAAGTTACAAGGTAATTTTGTTCCTCTTCCTGGTTGTCCCCGTTGAAAATGTCAAAATCTAACACATTCACACCTTTAGGGCCATGCGGACATGGTGAATTTCCTTCTTGAGAATGGGGCCGATCACGAACACCGAACTGATGAAATGCACACTCCCCTAATGGAAGCGGCCATGGAAGGACACGTAGAAGTTGCAAGGCTTCTCTTAGCTCACGGGGCTAACGTAAACATCCCTCAGGACAGCTTTGAGTCGCCATTGACCTTAGCAGCTTGTGGTGGCCACACGGAACTTGCTCATCTTTTACTCGGATACGAGGCGGACATCGAAGAAGTAAACGACGAGGGATACACTCCTCTCATGGAGGCAGCCAGAGAGGGTCATGAAGAGACCGTCGCCCTGCTTCTCGCTGCTGGTAAGTCCGCCTTAAGCATTGTCACTGTTATTGTCAGCAACCAATTCCAATGAACCTTCTATACAGTTCAGCATTCTATGAAAATCTTATGGCCAGCTTTTCCATTGTGCCAATTTATGAATGCTTTTTGTTGCAATAATTCATTTTTAGGTGCAGATGTGAATGCAAAGACCGACGAAACTCAGGAAACTGCCCTGACCTTAGCCGCATGTGGCGGTTTCATTGAGGTCTGTGATATGCTCCTCAATTCGAACGCTGACATTGAGGTCGGTAGTGCTGGCTGCTCAACACCCCTCATGGAGGCTGCCCAAGAAGGTCATCTGGAACTTGTTCGCCGTCTCCTACAACGCGGAGCAAACGTGAACGCCATGACTGCAACTGGAGACACAGCTCTTCATTACGCTGCCGAGAATGGCCATGTCAAAGTGTGCAAGGAGTTGCTGAATTGGAGGGCTGTGTTCGGAGCCCTCGTCGAAGGCTGCAAGACGCCTCTGATGAAGGCAGCCAGAGCTGGACATTTGGAGGTTGTCCAACTATTTGTTGAATGGGGGGTCCCTGTCAACCAAACAACTAGTAGGAACGATGCAACTGCTCTTTCTCTGGCCTGTAATGGTGGCCACATAAACGTAAGTTGCTTTTTATAACTACGAATCTCATCGCCAACTCCACTTTAGATACGTCTACCTCCACGTTTTTTTGTCTATAGGTTGTGGAATACCTCCTGAAGCACGGAGCCGATCCTCAACACCAATTAAGTGACGGTTGCACCATGCTCATTGAGGCTGCTCGATCAGGAAGCCCTTCTGTCATGCGCCTGATTCTGGATTTTCCAAAAAGTCTCTCACAATCGCTTGTTCCTCCGGCTCTTCCCCAAAACAATCAACAGCTAACCGTCCAACAAATCCACAATGGTTCTTCTGTGAACGCTGTCGGAATGATGCCTCCGCCATTGCCAGTCGGAGCGGCAGCAAACGGTGTTCTAGACCAGCTGGTTGTTGGCCCCATTCATGGTACCGGCCACCCATCGGCCGCGGCCGTGGAAACTGTAAGGCAAGCTCTTAACACCCAGCAGGCGCCCTCCAGACTAAATGCAGCTCTGGCAAACGCCTACGCCGTCGGATGGGCAGCAGGTGCGGCCGCCTACGCCCAGCAGCCGCAACAACAACAGCAGCAGAATCAAGCTACCACAGCTTCTGTGTCCGGTAAGTCCCCTACCATTTTGACTCAGGTCTGATCTCGTTCTGTGTGAGCAGGGCAGGCGTTGTGCGTATATTCAGCACCTTGTCGCATTTTATAGAAGACATGACTGATCTCGTTTTTGTTTGTAGCAGAGACCCATTTGTGTGGTTCTTCTGGCTCTGCAACTACGTCGAATGCTCAGGTGGCTACACATCCACAAAACCTTCAGGGCCTGTCGCAAAAAGGGATGCGGTTTTCGCAGACTCCCGGTGCCCGCGGTTTGTTACCTAAAAACTCGGAATTGACTGCCGCTGGAGACTCCGTGGAATCTGTACCAACGAATTTAAAGTCGGGAGACAAAACAAGTGCTCTGATTGAGGCTCCCCATAGCCAGACTGCGGTAGACTCAGCTGGCGTCGGAAACACCTGTCCGTCGTCATCTATGTACACAGAGGAACTTGGCTCTGAGCTGCTGGTTAGTTCTCTTTCACGTAAATGCTCTACTTTGTTTGGAAACGATTTCCTGCCTTTATTTTAACCTACGTTTTGTACTTTGCTGACACAGGCGCTGTTCCAAGAGCTGATGCCAGACCTGAAAGCCGATAAGGCAGAACTTCTGCGCCGCATCGAAGCCATGATGTGCCCCCGGGCCTCGCGCTCGCCTGTTGGTCATCACCAAACAAACGCTTGCTCCATCGTCAACACATCCTTTGAAACCGCTGCTCTTCGGCATCTGGTTAAACAGCAAAAACTCTTCCAACAAACTGACGCAGCGGCGCATGGGGATTCAGCGTCAGTAGAGACGGCTGTCGTTGAATTTCCGCAGGGCACGGAAAACCTTTTTTCACCACCTCCGCCGCCTCCACCAGCTGACTTAAATCAGTGGGATGCTTTCTCTTCTTTGCACGAAGGGTTCACTGGTGGACCGATAGACTACACCTCTGTTGCTGCAGGCGATGCCAACTTGTCCTTGGCTGAGACCGAAGGCACCGGAGAATCGGTAAATAAGAAACAATTCTCAGCCATCGGGAGCAATTCCTCCGCCTCGTCTTCGTCATCTTCGACAACTGGATGCTCATCATCTGCATCCAGCGCTTTCAGCATTTCGACCCAGCTTGTCGACGCGTCTGCGCCCTACAATTACGTCCGACCTCTGCCCCTATCTAAGAAAAATCGTGACCAAACAGTAGTTTCGGAGGCTTACAAAGCTAGTCTCTCTTCCGTTGCGCCGACACACCCATCTGTGCCTCAAGGCTTACCATCAAATGAATTTGTCACATCGGAAGCACTGAACACTTATCGGCAGTACCAGGTATTGTTACAGCTTATTATCTCAATAGCGATCCGATATGATAGATTTAATTCACTTCGACTTTAAAGGGAAATTGGACCAGTTCAGCATTCCTTAACTGTGCTGCCATTTGGCAGTTTTCATCAAACATGCACTACCACGGACGGCAGTTCTTTACCCGTCATTATCACTTGGGGTCTATATCTTCATTCTGCATCGCGTAACCCACTAAGATTCATCGTGCTTGGCTCACACTGAAACTTACTGTCATTTTCAAAGGAAAAGTTTTGCGTACTTGGACGAAACCAAGCTCAAATTGTCATATCACCAGTCTGTTTTAAAATTTCACAATTTCGGTGCTATAAATGGAAGAAGGCATTTCGATGTGTGACAGAATGAATGTTTTTGTGATGATACACTAATCACTAAAAACCCCAAGCACATAATGTTCCTTCTAATTCTAGCGATTCAGGTAGTCTGCACCAGCAATAATGCTTTCCATAGGACGACTTAAGCGCCGTTTTACCGCTCGGAAAGCGATAAACGGAATGCTGATTCTTCCCTCAGTTTTGAGTGAAAGTGTCTTTCGAGTCAGAATCCCTTAACTTCTCGGAGTTGCTAGCTAGCTAGCTTGTCCATCTAAACCTAACTATGGTCCCCTTCACTAATAAAAGTCACGCTTGCTTAATTTCGTGAACTTGCACGTTTATTTGTGAGCATTTTAAGTATTGCACTCCGGGCATTCTGTCGTTGAGAGGTGATCAGAGGTCTAGTTTTGTGTATTTTAGTCGCTTCCACATATTTTTTGGTTTCTGATCCGAGTAATCCACGGCAGTGGAGTATGTCTTTGCTGTATTTTCTCTGACATGTCTAGTCATGTCGTAAAGCGGGTTTTCTATACATTGTCAGCATAGTTCAAGTAAATGAATTCATTAGGGTACATAAAGTATTGGCAGTGAAAACACCGTTTGTCTGTTGCAGGAAACTATGTGTATATGGTCTTCGGGTTTGCAACTCTCAGAGACTACTAAGATTTAGGCCTATATTCCTTGATGGTCGCTCTCAATGAACTGTGGAAAGCCGCGGACTAATAAAATGGTGCACTCACTGGCACCAATGCTTAAAATATCAGGGGTACTGTGCCTTTTTGATCATCTTCATTTCTTCCTGTGTTTATGACCATTCTTTCCTCTGCCCTTCATCATTTTTGCAAAGGCTTCGTCCAAGGTCACGTGTCCAATAGAGGCGGCACGTTCATTGGCACAAGCAATTGCCTCATCGGCTTGTCAACAGCAGCAGCGAGCCACCACCCATTCCTCGATGACTTCGATGCAAACCACGACACCGGGTTCTGTCGGCGTAGCCGAACGGAACTCCCTGCACCTGCTTGTTCCACAGGCGCCTGTTGCCCCCTGCGTGCCCTCGGCATATGATGAGCTGTTGAACCAGCAGCAACAGCCACCATCAGCGATACAAATACCACAAACAATTATTACAACCCCTACACTCGCGCCTCCGCCCTCTTTTCCCTCACTGTTTTCTGGCAGCGCAGCATTAACAAAAGCCACAGCGACCGCAACAACTGCCTCGAGCGTCGGCAGCACCGCCGTCGGTGATGCCTCTGCAGTTCCAATTAACCTTCCTCTGCCATCGTCGCCTTGTCTTGCACCCAACGTGATGCCTACCGCGGGTGTCCTGCCTTCTGAAGCTGGAACAGCAGCCGTTGCAGCAGCCACTGGTGCATCCGCGGCAACTTCTGTCTCTCCGTCACCACCGCAAGTCGACATCAACGCCTGCATAGAGTCTAGCATGGAGTCCGCGCTGACCCTAGCCTGCAATGGTGGTTTCGTGGACTTGGCGCGTCTACTGCTGGAGCGTGGCGCCGACAAGGAGCACAGAGACAAGAAGTCCTACACCCCTCTGCACACCGCCGCCTTCGCCAACCAGCGGCAGATTGTCTCGCTGTTGCTCGACTACGGCGCCGATATCGAGGCCCAGGTTGAAAGAACGAAGGACACGGCGTTGTCGATTGCCTGTTCACACGGGCGGCTAGAGGTGCGTTTCTACTCATGATATGCTGTAAGTGCCCTTTTAATGTCCGTCTTTTTTGTTTCTGATTGCTATCTATCTCTCAACCCAAACAGATTGCTGAAGAGTTGCTTAACCGCGGTGCAAACAAGGAGCATAGGAACTTCTCTGACTATACTCCGCTCAGTCTGGCTGCCTCCGGTGGATTTGTCGACGTAATCCAGCTCTTACTGCGCCACGGTGCTGAGATAAACTCTCGAACTGGCTCAAAACTCGGCATTTCCCCACTGATGCTGGCCTCAATGAATGGATTCACTGCGGCAGTTCGGGTTCTTTTGGAACACGGTTCTGACATAAATGCCCAAATTGAAACTAACCGTAATACGGCGCTCACTTTGGCGTGCTTCCAGGGTCAACACGAGGTTGTGCAGTTACTTGTCGAGCGCAAGGCCAACATAGAACATCGTGCCAAGACTGGTCTCACGCCCCTAATGGAGGCTGCTTCTGGCAACCACGTGAAAGTGGGCAAAATACTGCTCGACCATGGAGCCGACGTAAACGCCCTGCCAGTACTAAGCTCTCGAGACACTGCCCTCACTATCGCTGCGGACAAGGGACGCACAGAATTTGTGAAGTTGCTACTGGAACGGTGAGTGCAACTGATCCTATACCATTCATCTGTTTCGTTTCCGTGTTCTCTAGCGCTAAACAATCAACCTTATCAACTTGGTCGATAGCCTAGGCAGGGTTTTCGGTCACCCTCTATCAAACCCCTTCGTTGGTAGTCTAAGAACCACAGACTCGAATAAAGTATATTGCTTTACGTAAACTCCACCGTCTTTCTAACTCCGATTATTCCAGTCATACACCTTAATTTTTACGATCCGTTTGCATCCACCTTTTTCTCGCCCCGTATCACATAGCCTAGGATGTCTGACGTTGACAGTTTTACTCACAAATATAAAGTAGGTATTTTTGTGTTGTATTTTTAGTGGCGCCATCGTCGAAGCCCGAAACAAAAAAGGTGCAACATCTCTCTGGCTGGCCTGCAACGGTATGCTACAATCAAATCCTTCGCACTGCTCTTGCTTCCTTGTTAGAGCTTACCAGCAGTTGCTTTTTAAAAAACCAACCTCACCGCGCCCGCATTTTTTTCATTTTTGGCACAGGTGGCCATCTGGATGTGGTGCAGAGTTTAATCGATGCTCACGCTGACGTCAACAGCCAGGACAATCGTAAAGTTAGCTGTCTGATGGCTGCTTTTCGAAAAGGTCACATTAGTGTTGTCAATGTCCTCGTTCAGCATGTTACACAATTTCCCTCTGACAAGGATTGCTTGCGTCATATCAAGTCAATTTCCGCGGATAAGGTACTTGAACTTATTTGAATTTATCTATTGCGATTGCCTGGCGCCCCACAATTTAACCTATATTTACTTGTTTTTTATGCGTTCGTCCTCTTTTGGTCTTAGTTGAAAATATCTTACTCTGTACTTTAAATGCGGAGCCCAGTCGCGTTGCATACTTACATCTGTGGTTTACCGCGTCGGTACATCATTTTATTCTCTTCGCCGATGGAAAAGTAGATCTAAATAGTTATTCTACTGAAGCCGGTTGAGACCCCAAATTTAAATCTAAACATAACCCGCATTTTGTGCTTTGATCTCCGATTGTAGTCCCCGACTGTGCTGTCCCTAATTGAGCTTATGTCTTATTTGTATCCGCAGCAGTTTCTGCCCGTTCCGAAGAAATCGATTCATGCGTCGGTCTAGTTTAACTGTAACCACTTAAGATCCTGTTTTATGTGAATTTGTGGTTTTCCCGAGGCGTATTCCGTACATTAGTAGATACCCTCCTACCGCCGTTGTTTTACCGTTTAAAATATAACAGCCTTATTCTCTTTTGTTAATGCTGTTCGGAAAACTAATGCTGCCTCAGGTGATTGACGTGTGTGTGTTTGGGTCTTGCTGACCGTTCGACCGTCCTTACCAATTGTGTTTGGCCTTAGTCGGTGGGGCAGTACTGGCCCCCGTTGTCTACTTCCGTTTGTGCTATATAGTCATAGTGCAGTCAAGGCAACAAGCGAGAACATGTGGAGTAATGACTGATTTTACAGATGATTCCTTCGATGTTTCTGACTACATGGTGGTCTTCTAATAATAAATTGGACTTGAACATTTTCTGACAGTTCAACCGTCGATTTCGACGAGATCTAGAATAGGATAGACATGCGAACCAAGTGGAGACAATCGCGTAGGTATTTCAATTATCGATCAGGGTCTGATCGTTATTTTTAACATAGTTTCATGTCCGGCAACGAAAGGTGAAAGTGTAATAAGCAACCTCATGCAGTCTGACACTTTCATGCCTACTTCCTCGGTGTGTGTAGCTCTGCTTGCGGATGCCGTGCATTTCACTGTAGAACATCCTCCGTACCTTCGGCCAGCTGACAGCCCAAAGTGATTCAAGGCCTTTATTAGACCCAGACTATAGAGGGAAAAATTTGAGAGAAATTAAGAACAGGCCTCACAAGTTCGCAAGAGTCACGGCCTACCACTACTCGTTCGTTTTTGGATTTCATGTTTGGCAGTATTGAGCGAAAGCGTTGAACACTTATCCTTTGGTGCCGTCGCTGACGATGGGTTCGAGTTAGAATCAAAAACGTCAGATGAATAAAGTTCTTGTCTCAGCGATCGCGTCTATTTATCGGTCCTAATTTTATCAGATACTGAGATAACCCCCCCCCCTTCCTCCCCCCATTGCTTGCACACTTCATCACTAGAGAGCATGAAGAGTTACCCGGGCCTTCGTCCAACCCATCGCCCACTGTTAAGGATTTGAGGCTTAAATTTAAACGGAGACTATGAGGGGTAACATTTGAAACAAATGGAAGCCAGACATTGCAATTTGGCAGGTGTACAAAGTACCACCCATTACTTCTGGACTTCGTACGTGACGGTGTTCACTGAAGACATTGAACAGTCCTTTTATCAGATCTATAGATAACTGCCACACCTGAGATTAACGGCTTGGTGCCTAGTTTTTTTTTCCCGATTCGCCGCGTTTTCTCTGCCAGTTTATAGTGACTTGTACAGACGCCCTGTCCCTTGTGTATTATCAATGTATTTCAGCCTGTCCGCTTTGTCCAGCTGATGGACAGCGATCTGTACTGTAGATTTTGACCGGTGTTGGTCGTTAACGAGGGGTGGGATTCCTGTTTGAGGAGGTTGGGAGGACTTTCCCCACTTTCACCTTAACACCCGTAGTGTCAAAAAGAAGTCAAACTACATGGGAAAAGGCCTAGGCGCGAAAGCTGGTCACGCATCCGCCATGTTTACGTGTTCTAAGCACTGTTAATCCCTAAATTTCAATAAAATTTCCTTCGTTCCCTCGGATATCGGGTTTGCGTTCGAGCGAAATTGTGAGTGTCCGTGATGCATGGCAGTCGTTACCTCTCCTTCTCGTCAGTGTTGGGCGCTGTCAATTTAGCTGCACACAATTAACTTATCTCATTTTTTCGGCTAATTCTATCCAGTTGTTCCATTTTGCTACGTTTGATCTCAGCCGTCGAAAAGAATGTCGCGTGATACTTGTTGGTGTCATACCCTTTCCCGAGCCTGGAATGTATAATTGAGGCTTCTGAGTCTATTAATCACGCACAGTACGGTGCATCTTGGCGAGCAACAGCAAATTCGGGGGCACCGTGCGGAGATGGTGTTCTGCGCGCGTCTTGCGTTTCGACTTGAGTGCTCGTGTCAGGAAGCCGTGTTCCGTCTGCGGCATTCGTTGATGTTCTGAACACTGCCATAGGCGCCTGTACGTCGGCCTTTGACCTGATGCTGTTGGCGGTACATGTGCGCACATTTGAAGACTTCCTCCCACTCAAGCCCTGCCAACTTGCTTGCGGCTGTCGCTCCGCTGCGTGTGTATGTGCGTGTCTGCCTCTTTAGACACATGACAGCTCTGGTGCCGGCCGGTGTGTGTGTGCCTGTGATTTGCAAACCTCCCAGCGGACTTGATGCAGTCAGCACACAAAGCACCCCCGCGGCGTTGGTGGTGGTGGCATTACCACCTCCCACACCGTCTCTCAACCGCTCTCACGCGTTTTATGCATACTTATTGACATCTTACTCGACGTTCTGACTCAGACTGTTTGCTCTCTAGAGCGCACTAGTGTGTGTGTATACACACACGCTTCACGTTTCTTCGCGCTCACACTGGAACCTCAGGGTGTGCTGCGGTGCCCATTACGCGCTGCTTTGCCCTCCTCGCGCGTTCGCGTGCGTGTACAGCCTAGTGAAGCCTAAATCCGCCTACGCAGATGCGCGCGTGCGTTCGTGTGCACATGTGCGCACACACCTTAGCCAATTCTCAGCTCGCTATTGGCCGCCAGCGCCCGTCGCCTAGACTTTAGTTTTTGCGTCACGCATTCGTTATTATTTTCATCGCTCATCCGTCAGTGAACGCTTCTCGTGCACTGTCTCTCGCCTGGCGCTCTCACGCGCGTGACCTCTTTGCGCGCGCCCTACGCGACTTTCCTGTCCGCCGTGTCCCATCATTCCCTCCTCACTGTGGATGACTAATTTCCTTCGCTTGCAAACACACTTGCGGCGAAATGCCGCCCTCATGGCACGTCGAGGTGTCGCCCAGAGCATCAAATTCTGCTGTTCTGCTAATGGCCTATTATCGGCAGACTTTTCGATGCCAGTACCTCCGATTGCTAGGCCGCTGAAACTGGCCCACTATCCGCCGATAAAGTGTTCCCTGTTGCCGGACTATGTTCCTATGAGGCACCACCAAAAAGTAATCGACTCCGTCTTTGCTGAGTCACCCATGGATGTATCCCTTCTTCTGGGCTTTGGCCCACAGAGTCTGTCAACCGCCATGCCCCCTCCTCCTCTGTCAGATATACCTCCGGTTTTCAGTGTAGCAGTTTTTTCGCCTCCCAGCTCGGCTTTAGAACCGGAGGAGGAGGTGAGTGTAGCTCCGTTTATTTTGTCTTTTCACGACAAACGTTTTGTGTTCACCAACAGGAGATCGTATGGTGGACTGCATTTCTCTTCTTAAAGCTACACTTTGTTTCTTCCCTCACCTTGCTATGCCACACGCGTAACGTGACAGAGAATCTGTCTTTGCGACCATAGTTGCCACGATTTCTGTATCATCCTACTCACTCTTACAGTGTAATCTGTTGTCTTTTTTGTTGCTGCACCATGAGTACTCTGTAGGTGGCTCAACATTCCGATTTGTTCTAACATTGTTTACCTCTCTTAGTCTGTTAAATCTATTGTCATAAAGTCTGTAGTGTTTGACTGTTACTGTATCTCAAGCGGCCATCAGAGTTCTGTTAACTTTGATTTAAGAGAAAGTGACTTATTTTATCATAAGGTTCACGACCACTGTGACAGCTTCATTTAGAACTGATAAGGCTTGAGTTTTACGAAATTTGAGGGCCTTGTTTGAAATCACCGAGGCCGCAGCGGTCACGTCCTGTGACGTAATTGGGTTGAATTCGAAGTTTATGCCAGGCCGACGCTTCTCGCAAACGTTCTACCCACCGTCAATAAAGTTAATGGCTTTTTTTTACGGCCAGTAAGTTCGATGCAGCGTACAATTTCAAATATCTGGGGCCAAGTTTTTATCAACTTAACACAATAGGGAGTCCATCATATCCCAACTCGATGCTGAAAGGGGAGTGGTGTGAGCGTAGTGATTCACAAAGTTAAGCCATCTTAACGTCTACATGTGTCGTACCCGTGTTGGACCCTATGTGCGGAACTCCTGGAAAACGCTCACTCCTCCCATTGAACAGAGCTGTCCGACACGTCCTGAGCAGGATCCATTTAATCCGTCCCTGTGCAACTCTTTCAAGCCACGACCATTAGCTCTTAAAATTTGTTTTTGTTCAGGATAGTGTCATGTCAGGATACTTTTAGTCTGCCGTCCCTCCTCTCCCTGTCCGAGTCATGTCTGCTGAAGGTCGTACTCAGCGCCTGATGTGGTACGAAGTGTTACGTTCGTATCCCACCTGCGTCTACGTCTGGTCTTGCCACTAGCCTCGATGGAAGTCCGTGTAATAAAGTCTCGACTGTATCCCAATTGCAACGCGAGGGCATCAGAAGAGTATTCTATTGCCGACATCTGAGAGCGTATTTGGGGGGGGGGGGCGAACAAGGAACAAAGAAGAATGCCCCCGGGTTGGACTTAAATCGGACCAATCAAAAGTCTCCTTGTGTGGATTGCTTGCCGGCCGAACTGCTGACTCATTTGTCCGGTTAGATTGTTTCGTCGAGAGCTCGCGTGACCTTAGCAGGCGCAAGGCCTACGGGCGGCTGGGTCCGGGGGCTTGCGAGTGCGTCGATTAGGGAGGCTCCTCTTAACACAAAGCCCCACAGGTGGTGAGTCTGGTGTTCATTGCCCAAGTCCCTGTCGTGGCGCCGCCAAATAAAACAATTTTTCCCACAATCGTTGTCGGCTCTTGCCAGACGACGTGAGGGGTCGGTTACACGTTTGGAGACACAGTGCCTCAGAACTCGGTCGCATACTGCGTCGTGTGAACCCATTAAAGGTGCAATTTTATAATAGTTAGGATGCATTTTTTTCTTCGTTCCAGACTGTTACCACTATATAAAGTATTGACTTTATAAGAGAACCTCAAGTGACTGCTGTAATTCATTGTTATCAACGTACACCGTCTTTAGCGTTTGGAAAAAAGAAGTTGCGCGTTCCTTGATGCAGTTTTTCCCGCACGTTATGGCCGCATTTGCCCTCATGCTTTCTCAAGTAGGCCCCTGTAAGTGTTTCATACTACAGGGTGCCCCACGAAAAACCCCTAAATTTATGATAATGTTTATACTGTTATAAAAATAAAAAATTTTGATTACAATTATAACTAACAACTTTATTGTGTAATTAACAAACTGTTACCTAATAACAGAATATTCCTGGCATATGGTGCGCAGGTGGGCATTTTAGAACCTTCTCCTCTGCGACCACCACCCACGTTGTGTGGGTGCTCCTCACCACTGAGCGGAACATGGCGTGGGCGACATGAATGCGGGTGCGAACCAACGGGGGCGGCTTCACTTCGGATGTGGCCCAGGTGTTCTGTTTTCTCCGCCATCGATCGTGACGGCATGGGCGGTCTGGCCGTCGGGAGGCCCCCTGTAGTTGACTTTGTTATTTACCCTAACGTCCAGTCTCGAAACACTTGTTGACTTTGCTGTGACCTTGAAGATACACATATAGACGCGCATAACTTGTGCGTTTACTTCAGAGTACCTTGCGTGCAGACTGATGTGCTCTTGCTGGTTGTACACAGGCCTGTCCTCAGTTTGCACACTAGCTGGCAACCGTGTTTGCAATCAGCTCTGCTTCCTTAGCTAGCCCCTTTATGTGTGTTTGGCACCATAGGTCTGTTTACACTTTTGCCCCAGCGCGTACGTCACGCGACGACTTCTTTCAGTCGTCAAACTATGCTGGATGCTTTTTAACCTTTCATGATTGCATGCATGTTCATGCGCTTGCCGCGATTTCACAGTACCAGGCCTGTTAGCGTTCAGGATGAAACTTTAATTACTCAAGAACGTATCGCTATAATGTTGATAGTTTCTTTTTCCAGGTAGAACTGGGATTGGTTGCAACGTTGGAAGTCAACTAGTTATTTTTTCTGATTTATCTTCCTCATTGCCCGTCATTTGGCTGTTTCGTTGTGTTCTCTGAGTTTTTTGCTGTGCAGAAATAAATTCGCTGATCATGGAAGATTTCCAGTAGTCGATGGTGATCCGGTTCCTGCATCTTAATCGTACCTTCCTGTCCATATTTCCAGACCGAGTGAAGCTGCTAGCAGATATGATGAAACGGTTATTATCGACTGAAACACTTAGATTAGATGGCCGGAACTAACACGATTTGCGTAGAGTCTGGTAGATTGTGTGGATGTGTTGTGTGATGGTCTGCTTCGCACAGGACTTTAGGGAAAGCAGAACGCTCAGTCATACGTTTAGATACTCTCCGCTCAACCATTGCCCTTAACTGTGTGATCTTACAACGACAAGCCCAGATGAAAAAACCCTGGTTGGCATATTGACCCGGCCTTAACCAGGTTGAACGTATATGGGAACTGCTATCGGGGCGTGTCTAGTGCAATAATAGAAGCATCAACTGTCAGAGGCTATTCAGAAAGCGTGGAACGCCTTGATTGAATCAGAACTAAAAAGCCTTATTACGGGCAAACGTGTTGATATTCAGACAGGAAGTGAAGGTCATGTATGCTTGCAACTTCAAGCAGACGCACTACAATCATAGGGCATCTGTTTCCAGACCACTCCTTTTATCTGACATATAACCATTTTATAGTAAATAGTTGTTGGCGTTTAAACTTGGGACATTTCTACCTTCGTACAAAAGTCGGCTCAAAATGGGTGAATTCCTACCAGAGAAGCAGATGGCTATATGGTTTTGGGACAGACAGTGTTTATGCAATGCCTTCGGCATAGGTCCTCCTGCGTCCAATCTCATCACCAGCCGGCGGATGGACCCAGACCGTCAACTGATACTGAATTTGTCTCCAAGGCACGCCAACACATTTGCCATATTGCTAGCACAGGTACTAGCTAGTACTTGTGTGTTTCGCCGCCCTCGTGCCGCTACATGTCGTAACTGCAAGTGTTCCGGCTGCTCTGTCAGCTCCCCAACCCCCCTCCCCCTGTTTTCTCATATGTAAACTTCAGTTTAGCCTGTTCTTTTTCATTTCCGAGGTAATTAATATATGAACATGGAGTAAATTCTTCGGGACAAATAACTTCAAGTCCAGTGCAAAAGTAGATAAGAATAGTGGAGCTAAACTCCGCCAGCTGCAGCTAGTGTCTGTGCAGTCAGTATGGTAAATGAGTAAGTAGTTGTAGACTGATGACTGTCTACTGGCAGCTTGTGAATAAAGCGTGCTTAATCCGTACTAGCTGGCGTATTTCAGTGCCGATGCTTATATAAACTTTCAGACCAAGCCTGAAAAGGTTTGTTCCAAAGCCATCGCTCCAAGTTCGCACACTAATTTCCTTGGAAATTAAAGAGGGTGGTGCCTAGATATAGTTCGACGTGTTTACGGTCGTAGCTTAGGAGTTTACCAATTGACGGAATAACTTGGACCTTCTCAGGACTACAGTGTGTGGCATGGTTACATGCACTGTTTGAGGTTTTTAGCCGCCACGGCCGAGCTTACCCCCGTTTATCTTGGCACTGTCTTACCTGGGGAAGGTGCGGGTGAAGTGGGTGGGAATGTAGTAGGTGCCTGCGCTAATCTTGCGCACTGAATGTAGTTGCTGACGGTAAAATTTTATTTAAAAATTAAAGCTGTCACTGCTTTCAAACAAGAAAATGTTTCTAGCACCAGCTTACTCTGTGGAATTCAACCAAAGGCTGCCCTGTATAAATTCCCGATTAAGCCGTAATTCGGCAGTGTTTCCGTGAGAAAAAGTGATTTGAGGGTCGTCTTCTGTATCTTAACTATTCGAGCAGTAGTGGATATGCTCCGATCATTTAAATCATTAGACCGAATCCTGTGTTGTTTGAAAAGACATAGGGCACTCAGGTACGGATATATTGTTTAATGGAACTGTGAATTGTGGGCGAGGGAGCTGCTTTTATATGATTGTGGAACAAGTCCAAGTTGTGTCAACTTCGTGTGTTGCATTACCCGGAGAGGTCGAGTACAAAGGTTCATGCTGCATCGACCGAGGGCTGTGTACATAAGTGATCCGTAGGCACCCTCGGCCATCTTGACGCGCATGTGTGCACGAGTAGAAGTCGGTAGGGCGGCTGCAAGTCAGTGAGTCGGAAACACCTGCTTGCGGAGTTACATGACGTTCGGGCAGTGAGCATTGAACGGCGAAATCGGATAGCAATATTGGCTGTCTGCCACAACCTTTTCATCCAGTCAAGCTTTTCAAAGATTGGACCGCACGGCAGCGGATGGTTAGCATGATGGCTTGCGCATTTTTGCGGGTTAACAATTAGTCGTTAGATCCGGAGGCCAATGATTTGGTAACCAGCCCTCCTTGATGGTAGGATCGCTATCCGCTGCGCTTGTTTGGTCCCATCTAGGCCAACATTAGACTCTGTCTTCTCGCCATGGAACTATCACTGATCGTGCTTTCCTTTTGTCTTCCAGGAGTTGGCTGATCGTTGCCAGCAGTGTCGTAAGGTGATCGCTGCTGCCAAGGAAAAGCAGGAGGGAGAGGCAAGGAAGAACGCTGACTTCTTGCTCGAGCAGATTGAACAGGAGGAGGAAGAGCGTGCCAACAAGGAGGCCATGCAGGCCCGTAAACGCGAACGCAAAAGAAACAAGCGAAAGGCGAAGTTGGAGAAGGAAAAGAAGGACAAGGGTACCGAGGAGGCGGCTTCCGAGGAGAATGCTGCGTCTGTGGAACGTGCGCCGGCAGAATCTGAGGAGCTCACGGATATGGAGAGGGCCCGGGCCGCTGATGAATTGAAGGAAGACTCCAAAGACGTAAATAGGTTAGTGCCTCGCCCATTCTTTCCTTTAATGCATGTCAAAAATATGTTATATTTATACTCCTCTGTTTTTGTTCCGTTCCTCTAATCTTCATGTATTTTGTGTTGTTCTTCTCCTAGGGGTGACGCACCACCTACCTCGCTTGCCAATATAGTGCAAGCTCACACCATCACGGCTGGGTTAGCCGCTGGTGATTCCGCCCCTGTGCACAACTTCCTCTCTGATATGGAGTCCAGCGAGCCTCATCGAAGGGAACCGCAGGTGAAGGAGGCACCAGAATTGCATGATTCTTCGTCCAGGCGCTGCCGAAAGGAAATATCAGTCCCCGCCACTTCAACAGCTGAGCCCGAAGCACCCGTACCAACTTTTGCGACTGATTTGACCCTGCAGGCCGAAGCAACAGCGGCTGCTGCTGCGGCCGCGGTCACTGAGGCCAAGCGCGAAAAGCATCGCAGTAAGAAGCAGAGTCAGAGGGCCCATAAGCGATCGGAGAACACCGCTGATCTCCATCATCAACAACAGAAGCAGCAAGAACAACAGCAGTCCCAACATCAAGCGACAGAGGTTACGCCGCTGTCAACCACTCCCGCCCAGCGTTCGGTCTTCTACGACACCGGTTTTTACGCTGACATTCCCGTGGGCGATGACAAGGGATGGGAGAGTGTATTCGATTCCCCACCGCACCACTCCAATGACTCCAGCTCCTGGTTTGTTGTTCAACCAGCTAGTAGTAGTCGGAGTCACCGCTCAGCCAATGCCCCCTCCTCCAGCATTGGGATGATGCAAGACTCCACCGACTGGAAGACTTCCACGGGCGGTAACCTGTCCAAGCGCAAACTGGCCATTCCTGTATCAAAACATGATATTGGCAAGATAATTGGTCAGGGTGGTGCTGTTGTCAGCGCCCTCCGCAACATGTCTGGCATTCAGATTGACATTGAATCTGCCCGCGGTGAGGAAGTGACAGAACGTATGGTCTACCTGAAGGGTCCCTCTGAGATTGTTCAGCGCACATACGATACCATTCAGGACTTGCTGAGTGGGGCCGTCGCAGGTAACGATGTGATTGCAAAGTATGCGTCTTTGAAAAAGACGTCTACTCAGTCCTCCACAGGAGGTGCCGCGACAACACGTGCGGGTGGCAAGCCTTCCACCCGTAAACCCTCAGCCACATCAAGTACCAAAACGGCGTCCGGTGCCTCCACCGCCTCCCGGTCTACTGCCGCGACTGCACCACAGCCGCTGTTGGCCACCAAGTTGACAGCCCCGTCTGTGATTGTGCCGTTGTGTGCGACCATGAAGCCGTCCCCCAATACCAACAATAACAATACTAGTTCGGGCCTGGCGGCATTGAGCTCGGGAAAAACCACTGTTGGCAGTTCGTGGAGTGTGAAGCAACCTGTCGCCGCTGGCCAAAGGGGCAACTTCGCCGCCGTGGCTGCTGCCGGCGTTGTGTCCTCTCAGCCAAGGGAGGCCACCTCTGGGAAGTCTAAGAACAAGGGGTCAGCAGCCTCAACGTCGGCCACCACTGTGCCCTCTGTCGCGCTGGCCGCCTCTGCATCAGGTCAAGCCCACGCGCCTGTCTCCCTTTGGTCCATTTCTGCGTCAACCCACCTCAGCACTCCCACCTTGACCACTCCTCCCTCGGATTCTGTGTCCCAACAACCTCTCCTTGACGAGCAGAGTTTCCCCCCACTCTCTACCTCCACTCTCGCGAAGCCTGTCACAACGACGCCTGTTTCTTTTGAAAGCGACCAGGTGCTCACACCGTCCTATGAACAGAACAACTTGCTCCCTACCTCGAAGAACGATTTGATACAGCAGCAGCCGCAGCAAGTTGCTCCTCAACCTCTGGTCTTCACGGCCGCATCAACTGCACCCGGTGTAGGGCCGGCGGTGGGACAGGAGTCGGATCGTGCTCTGCAGTTCCAACAAAATCGTCAAACCTCAATGCCGGCGGGCGTTGCTGTTGGTTCAGTAGTAACAACTGTTGGCTCGGCCGTCGCTGCAAGCCCCACTTCGTCTACCTTAAAGAGCTCCACTGATGCGGTACTAATGTTTGCAAAACCGACCACTTCCCGAATGAATTCGGTGGATACGCCGACCTCGTCGTCGCGACCGTTTGCACGCGCTCCGGGCTCTGAACGAAGCGCGCACCGGAACGCTACCTCAGCCGCCGCCAGCAGTAATGCCCCCGCGGCGTCTCTGTCGGCAGTCAGTGGGCTCCCAACGTTAGCGCCCTCTATAGTTTCCTGTTTGAGTGACCCTGGTGGTGTAGTGGTCACACCTACAAAGCGCGTCGCCCAACCCCAGGGTAGCAGCACTGCCAGTAGCATGGCTTCCTCAGGTTCTGTCTATCAGACCGGCACGACTTCGGCCTCCAACATTAACACAACCTGGCAGTCAACCTCCGTCTCAGCACCAATCAGCTCTTCACGCGGAAAGGGCGAAATCTCCCAATCCATTCCTGAGGGTGCGGTGAGTGGCGAATCACAGTTCTCGTCCGCGGCAGCGGTCAGTGCTGCTAGGGTTGACACAGACCCATCCTCAGCAGCCCTAAACCAGTTTGCTTCGAATGCTGCCCGTTCTAACTTGGACGCCTTGTTTGCTCAGCAACGGGCTGTTAACGGACAGTTTATGAATCAGCAACCGTTGTCTTCTACTGCCATGTGGGCTGGTTCACAAGCGCCAGGCGATCTCGGTACAAATTTTCAACAGGGTGGCTATGAATATTCGCCTAGTGCTGAGAACCTGCTGTCAAAAAGCCTATACGCTGGCTCCAGTTCGCAAAATCCGGCTCAGTCCGCATCTCAAAACTATATGATGTTCCAAGGACGAGGTTACGACACCTCGATGCCTCCAAATGATGCCCTGTCGGCCGAAATGTTTCCTCAACACATTCAGTCTAGCTACCGGTTGGCGCATAACGCCTCAGCCAAAGTGAACGGTGTCTCTCCGGTGTCGGAAGTCCTGCCCTCCTGTGGCTCACCTCTGCCCGGTTTTACAGTCCCACCGAACCGTCCCAACACGCTGAATTCGGCCTCCGGCTCGCTCTTCCAGCCTCGCTCCCATGTCACCAGCGCCGACTACGCTGCTGCTCTCTTCAACGGCGCCCCCAACTCTGCATTTCATTCGAACCTTTCGCCATCGCTGCACACGGGTTTGTCTGCTGCGCAGCTGCCATCCTCTCGCATGCATCACGTCTCCTCCCAATTAGGCGGTCTTGGCGGAACTGCGCCTACCGTTCCTCCACACCATCTGGCACATCTGATCCCTCCGGGCCAATTGCCGCTGGGTATGCATCCTAAACAGCAGCTGCAGCAACAGCAGACCCCGGTCACAGCCAACTCCAATTCCTTCCTGCACCAACAGTTTGCTGCTCCTGGTATGAATCAATCGACTCATGCAGCGGCGACGGCATCTGGTGATCAGCAAGGCGGCGGCTGCTACATTGGACACATGTATCCAGGTACGAATCCCGTGAATGATTGTTTCACCCTTGGTATGTAATTGCACCTTCACTCCGCTAGTGCATTCACTTCTGTTAAGTCCCGATGATTTATTTTCAGCTCTTGTGGCTGAAGCCTATCTTGGTGTATTTTTTCCTATCCACATTCAGTTCATTTCTGTAATCTTTCCTTCAGCTTATTCCTCTCTTAATTGGAGAAGTGCGACAGGATTAAGAATGCTCTTCGATTTGGTTTGAGTGTCAACTTCATAGGAAGTGATTGTAGATTTGGACTATTTAAACGTAGTGTCTTTAGTAGGAAGATGGGGTTTCACACTGTTTGCAAGTTTTGTTCGCTCAAGATTTAATTTTCTAACCGTTAAATACTTTCAAAATTGACTTCCGAAACGTTTGTCTGATTCTTAAATAATACGTTTATGCTTTCCTACACCTTCCTATTTTATCACTCATTGTTGTTTGGGATGATGTTGTTAGGACTCTCTATTTGCCTCACTACTCTCCAACGATATTTAAAAGTAAACCAGCTTGGGACGTCTAGTTAGTTATTTTCCAAGGGTCTGTAGAGCATCTGCATCCTAGTTAGAGAATCTCACCTCGTCATTCGTAGTAGTTTAAGCTGCGCAGCCTTTGTTTTGCTTCGGCAGATGTTCGCTGACCTCTGTTTCTTGTGACAACGATGTAGATGGCTTTTAAAGCCACTTAGAGCGCTCTTCTTAGCTTCTTACACGTCTTTTTTTCTTGCCAAGTACTATATATATGTTTTTGAGAGGGTTTCAAACCAATTCACGTACTTCGCAAATACTTCCTGATTGCACTTTGATACCGCTGCAAGCTGACTGTTTGATCCTTCTATGGAATATTGCCAGAAGTGTTTCTACAAGCTTTTCTATTGGAATTTTCTGGTTTCTTTCACTAGAGGAGCCTGTCGTTCATTTTTTGACATACGCTCTGTAATTTTGCATGCTCTTATGATTTTTTAAATCTATGTTTTTCTCAGAAGGCCTTTTGTGAAACATGTCGCGTCTTTTTACTCAATGTAATGTTTTGTAATCGGGATAAACAGAACCTATGGATGCCAAAGTCGATGCATATTTGAGTATGCGCCTAAAAGCGCAACAAGTCTCTAACTGCTCCTTTGAATAGCCCAGTCGGCAAAAACGAACTTTTTATTATTCGTTCAGAAGTAATCCACTGGACTGTAGAAATTTCGAAAATAACAGAATAAAATATATGCTGCTTAACATGCGCATTTTTTCCGTGTTGAAAGATCTTATTTGAAAACAATCCCTTTCACTGTGTTTGTACCATCTTGCGAATGCCTTAGACGTTCAAATCCTGATTTAATACTTTTCTGTTTGGAATCAACCTTTCATAAGGTTTCAGTGTCTATTAGCAACCGTTACTATCCTTTTGATGCAGTAGTCGCCGGTTATTAAGCCCACCTCGAGCCCAGACCAAATTGGGCTTAATAAGCGGCGGGCACACTGACCGGAGAGTTCTAGTTCTTGATTAGCAAACACAGGATAGGCACTATACGTTACATACGTACTGTATTATGTGTAGAGCTTAATTATGTACAAGCAAAGAATGCTGTTTTTCTGTATTTTCAGAAACAAAAATGATTCGCGACATGTTTAAAAAAAGCGGTCTATTGTCAGTTGTTTTTGAGGAAACTTCACTCGCAAGTGTTCTTTGATGTCCTTCTCCAGACACCAGAAATCGTCGATTTTTGTGAAATCTGATGTCTATAGACCGCGTTGGAGAGTATAGAGAGATGAGAATCTCACTATCCTGTTGGCAAAGTGGGCTTTGTAGCCGGCGGATTTGGCTATGTAAAATTCCGTTCCAAGCTGATTTGGTCTTAATACGCGGCCGGGCCTATTAATCGTGGGCTTAATAACCGGTGACTACTGCAGTACGTTCTGCATCACATGCTGTCAATTTAACGATTGTATTTTCCTCTAAAAGCAATCTGATCCCATGGTGTGATGTAGTTCTAATCGTCTCCGTATGTCCCCGCTCAATTTTATCCTCCTGTTATCTAGTTTTATCTTGCATCATGTGACGTGTAGTGGGGAAGTTCCTAGTTTGCGCACGACCGAATAATTCAGTCACCTTATTTACTTGCCTAATTTGGTCTATAGGACCTGAAATTCACGCTAATATCACGAGGTTTATGTACTCTTCTGCTTGATTTCAGGAGGTCCAACTGTCCATACCTATCAAAATGCACCCGCGGCAGTACCGCCAACCTCTGCAGTTGGCTCGGGTCCGCACCAGTCCTCGCAGCCGCCTGCGCCGATTGGCGCAGAGCGGAGAAGGCAAGCGGCCGCGGCAGCGGCGGCGGCAGCCTCCTCGGCCGCGAGCACGGTTGCGGCTGCCACAGGCAGTAGTAGCACTACCTCCTCAGGCCTGCAAGGTTCCTCTTCGCTCAACGGTCTGTACTCGCAACCGCAACAGCAAACACCTACCTTTGCGGGGAATCTGCTGAATCCTAGTCCGGCCAATGCGGCCACCAATCCCATGCTGATGGCATTTACCATGAATTTGATGCAGCAACAACTGCAGTCACAGGGCTCTGCTCGCGCCTCTGGCTCCTCCGCTGGTGGCCATGCCAACTGGCCCCTCCACCATCCTGCCCTCTGGTCCCAGGGTGTTAGTAAGTGCTCTCTATAGCCAGTGCTTTTCAATGAAATTATTTTACCCTATTAGCCTTTGTATCATATTTTTTGCCCCAGTGGTAATTGATGTGATGGCACGTTCCGATGAGTTCAATCCTTACACAATGTTTACGTTGATGGGAGGTGAATTAATAGTTATTTTATTGCCATTGCTATGGTAATCCCTACTCTAGACGGTTAGTCTGTGTTGAAATCGATTGGACGGCACGGGATTTGGCAGTATATGAAAAACCAATTCAATCCCTGGCTGGGAACAGTGTGTGTATACCCGGGTTTTGCACTCGTTTTTTCCTAGTTACTAAGGCAAACAGCTAGTCGGGACGAATTCGGCGGCTTTACTGTTTCTGGTGCGTCTCTTATTGTCAGCAGTCAGGATGAAGTATATTGAAGTGGCAAGCGGGCATCCTGTACTGTCTTTTTCTTGCATCAACGACTTGAACACCCAGTCGGCTACCGAACTCGTTATTTTGTAGGGAATCGGTGACTATGGAGCTAGTGGGGCGTATCTGTGCTCTACATTAAATCCTTTTCTTCATTCCTCTCGAGTTGGTGCACCTACTTTCGCGCAGCATCACGAGGTTGCCAGCGTGATGACGCATTTCGTTTTCTGAATGCGTGTTTACTGTACACCACCCATACCGCCCTCTTGTATATTTTTAATTGTACTTGAGGTGCCAGTTCGAGTAAAATTTCTAGCATGTAGTGTCATTCAGTGGCTGTGTCTGGTACTGGCGTTGATTTAATTAACCCTAATGTTCTGCAAATACTCATAATTATCCGAAAAAAAACCTTGACAAGTGTATGTTTTCGGGAATTCATAATCGGACCGGCAGAATTGCCTGAATAATGAAAATATTACAGTTGGACCGGGTAATTAAGTGTCTTATGATTACAACTCGTCGTTTGCACACCACCCGCGGGGCGAGATCAGCATGTAGAGGTCATTACACTGCGAGAGGGGGTTACAGGGATAGGCTGAGTATTGGTCGTGGGTTGGTACATGGAGTGAAAATTACTGTAATCTGCACGGAGTGGAACACTGTCACCGGAGGCGGGGGCGATACGCGCTCACCATCTGGTATTGGCCACGGATGTGATAGTGTTTGTGTTAGCGTCTTCTGACAACACAGCACTGCATTCGCTAACAGCGCAGCCACTGTTGCTAGAACCCGTTGTTGTAGATCCTTGGAGAAGTTGGCTGGTGTCCGCTAGACAACCTGAAAGGTTTTATTAGGGTCGACTCGATTATTCTTATCGACAAGGTCGATCAATCTAGTCTCACCGGCATGTTTTCATGTACCCTAGTGTGACTTTCCGTTCGAAGTTCGTTTAGTCGTTGGGTTTTTATTTTGTACACAATATTTGGACTCTGCTCAGACAACCTTTATTTTGTTCTGATGACAACTGCATCTTTTTGTGTGTGTGTGTGTGTGTGTAGACAGCGGACTGGCAAATCCTAGTGGCTCCAACCAAGCCCAACAACAGTCTCTGATGGCAAACGCTGCTGTCGCTGTCGCTGCTCTGGCCAACACCGGACTCTGGCCACCGACTGCGCCCTCTGCGAATGGTCCTGGTCAAATGCCGGGCACCGTTGTGTCCAACGCCGGCGGCGGCAGTGGTAATTGGATGCTTCCGTCTCAACCGTCTGTCCATTCGCAGTACCCGCCTCCTCGGCCAATGAACAGTGGGACCAGTGGCTCCTCCTCCTGCATGATGTCTGCCAATGCCCAGGCCAATTCAACTGGATCGGGCAACCTTCTTGATGAGCAGTAACTGCTCTGACCGCATCTTCGAGCTGCGGCTTTGCTCGTGAGGGGACGAGAGAGGGGAAAATAGGGCTCTCCTGCTTCGTCTTTCATGTTGGTTTGTCTTCATTTGGCCCGCCTTTCCAGCATCACCACACGCACGTGTTTCTCTAGCGGCATGTTGCATAAATACACAGATGTATACACTTCCGTACCCGTGTCCATCGCCAAACGCTCCCGAGGCTTTTTCAATCGCGTCTCCCAAGCTACACCCAAACCACACGCCACTATCGCCTACCGTTAAATAATTGTCTTTATTCTGTTTTCTCTTCCTCGAGGTTTTCGTTTTACACACACCCAAGACCTTACCCACTTCACACTACTTCCCCCCCCCCTCTCTTTTTTCGAGCACTGTCGTCCATTTCTGCCGGATGAAAAAAAGGACATTTACTTCCTCCAGTCTTCTACCCCGTGTTCCCCAATTCCCGAAACGTGTGCTTCACGGCAATCTCCACATATATTACTTTAAATCAGGGGCGTTAGCTCGTTTGTATACCAACCTATACATACGTAAACTTTACTTGTTAAAACCACTTTGGCGTCCGGTGGGCTTTCACTGATGAACTCCGCTATTCGTTGCCCTCGCTGCCATACACCGGCGCAGGGAGGCGCAGAAATATTTTTCCCAAAGTTGTTGTGTACTGATGAGAGAGTCCTTCGCTAGCAAGCAGTATTGCCCACCCCCTGTCTCCCCCCCCCCCTCTCACACACAGACATACCGGCCTTAACCTGAACCCGCTCTAGGCTAATGTTTTTGTTTTTCTCCTTTTTCAATGTTTCTTTTTTCAGCCGAGCATGCTTGATTTACGCACTGCCGTACGTCGATAATGCGGGTATGCTACGTTCTGGGCCCCGCCTCCCTCCTTCCCCACCCTTTCTGCTGCAACCCTTCTGCTCCCGCTTGAGGCTATGATCCTCTTGCGTTTTTGCTGTTTGTTCAGTGAGATAGAGCATGCTTATGCACTGTATTGTACTATAGATCAGGCACTTTTGTTGGTCGTACTTATTTTGATCAACATGAACAGTCAGGATATGTCTCCGCCTCTTCTCATGTGTCCACCAGCGTGTGTGCCAGTGCGCTAAGCCATAGGTCCGTGGTAGAACGCTCGTTTCGCACTAGTAGAGCGTGTGCTAGTTTTTGCGAAAGTCTGCTTCACCATAGACATTCACGCACCAGTCATTTCTGCTGGGTCCACTTCACTAGACAGTGGCGATCGTTGTCGCTTACGGTAGTTTAATTGCCATGTTTTAACATCTATTCGTGCATATAAAAGGAAGGAAGATTAGGGCTCTTCCCTGTTTTCTGTCATGTAGCCGGCGATTGTTCCTCAAAGCTGCCGAAAAGGAGGGATAGTTTGAATCAGGAGTGCGTGGGCGTTTATCTGTGCCTGAAAGGGGTGTAATTGCACTGCGATAGCGTCACCTTTGCAGACAACAGGCTGTCGCAAACGATTTAAAGCCAGGATGACCAGATGCTGACACGTGGATGACGGTAACGTTCATTTTTAGCTGGCTCTACCTAGGCTGCTTCCTCCATAGCGAAAGTGGATAGATAGTGAAGATTTTGCGCAAATAAGGAGCTTCGAATGTCTGGAACTAAAGGTCCTACCGCACCACAAGGTGCATACAAAATCGGTTTTCGAATGCATCGGGCGCGTGAGCCGTTTTTTTGAACCTTTTGGGGTCTGACTGTGGTTTAAGGAGGCTTTCATCGGGTCTTCGGCGTTCACCTATGCCCTGTTTGATTGTACCTTTGGAGCACAGCTTTGTAGTGTTGTGGGTCGTTCAGCTGTCTCCATCATGTGTTCTGTTGACCTGAAGGTGAATATTTGTGCGAGCAGCCGGCGTCCTCCTGTCATGTCCGAAGAGAGTAGGGCAGACGAAACATGCTGAGGTGGTTTTCACAATTTTTATGCTTAAAAAACTAAAGGTAATGCATGGGTGTGTGAATAGGACTTCGTGGGACAGCTCGGAACCGCTCTAGTGAAGTTTTCATGCACTTTTCCGAAGGCTGAAATATTCTGAACCAACGCACATGATGGAGTCAGTGAACCCACAAAACCAGATGGAATTTTTTGCTATATATCTTTTGACTGAACAATAGGCTCACCTCGGTACTTAACAAATTCAGCGGTAGTCATTCGATTACCTAGCTGAAATTCAGTTTGGTACAACAATCTGTCCTAGTCGAAAGAGGGAAAGGCATTCACTAGGAAAAGTTTATTAGAGGTCTCAAATTTCAAGTAAAGTCCGCTTACACATTTTCAGCAACTAGAGAGTTTTGAATCGCTCTCACACCTATAGTGCCTTCCCTTCGGCGTCATGTGATTTCATTTCTCGGTCCGCCTCTGTGACAGCCAGTCATTGGTGCCGCAAAAAGCCTTAACTTTCACAGTGACTAGCAAGTACGCACACGTCAACGCCCGCTTTACCTACTTAGTCTGGCTAATCACTTCCTTGAGACTGACTCACACAGGGGCTTACCGCGACGACTGCCAGAACCACACACTTCGCACGCGGCCCTCTCGTGGGTGGTTGTTCACTCGTCTGACGGTCAAATCCTCAAATCTATTGTCCCCTACTTTTTACGGAATACACTATTCCTTCCACCATATGACTCTCGTAACACAAGTAGTCCGGACCTGCAGATCGCGGCAGCAAGGTTTTACCTAAGCCAATGCGACTGTGAACAGCTTCCATTCTTGGTGGCACGCAGCATTTAGCTACAAATTTGGAAATCCCTTTCGGTTGACTATAGTAATAGACAGATACGCTCTATTTTGCAATTTTTCACCAAAAACGTCCTATTTCCCGATGCATGCAATAAAGCACCGAAACCACAGTAGTCGCAAGCAATGTGTACTTGTCAATTACTACAACTGTCGACGTCGTGTAGCAAGGTCCTTGAACATTTCGCAAAATCCAGGCCAAATTGAATTCTCTTCAAATCGGCGCTAACGTCGTGCACAGATGACCTAAGTTCCTGTAGTTAAAACGATGGCTCAATTTCAAAAGCCCGCAGTTTCAATTTGCAACTTACTTGCCGACAGGCCTCAGCAGAGCATTTCGTAAAAAGAAGCCGAGGAAAAATAACGCGCGCATTCAACGTTTTCAGCAAAGAGCAGTTTCATTCCCTGGGACCGTTGATAAATTAACCTAGTACACAGTAACCTACAGGTTTACATAAAATGCACATCTATTTTGGAGATAGTGTCAATGTCCGTTTCTGTGCTTCAGCCTCTTTGCAGACACGATGGCAATACAGAATGCCGATGGTCCGGTGTAGAGCAGGAAATACCTCGCAAGAATTACCGCATAGTATGGGAAGACTTTGCAGACAATAATTCAGAATGGAGGGGATAAGGAACCTTGCCAACAATATGACCAGTGAATTGCTTGACCGTTCTAAGGTGTCGCTGTATTATAATATCTGTATTGGCTAGCTCAAATCGAAGTGCATTTGTGAACGCTTGTCGTGATTATCTCAAGTCGAAATGCACTTGTGAGCGCTTACTGTTTCCGGCCACTGGAACATGCAATCACGGGCCGATTCACACAGGACCTCGTATGGCGACTGCCGAGCAGACATCACTCCAGACACCATCCCCTGGCTTGTGGTTATGCGGTCGTCCGACAGTCAATTTCCTACTGCCTATTCTCCCATTCCTTCTGTACATAGTAAATTCTTTCTACCACTCCGACCATCCCATGACTTCTGTTAAGGAACCGGGCCTGAAGATCGCAGTTACCAGGGTTTAATTTACTTAACCCCCTGCGATATATCAACTGAAGGGATAAGAAATATCGGAAGATGGAGAGAGCCTTCGGAGATAAAGTTTAAATGCTCGTGTGTCTTTTTAAAGCCAAACTGCAAAATAACCTGAATACAGTAGAAATGAAGGACAGAATACAGGCATCTATAAATCGCCAGACTAGGGCTTGAGGTTTGTAATAGGATCGTAAACGACGAATATGAGAAATAACTTGATTGATTTGAGTGAAAATGGTTTCGATATGAAGGCAGAATAAAAGATTATATATCAGAGTAACGCCAAGGTACCGGAGATAGGATGCCGCGTTGGACAGAATGTTTAAGGGTTCAAGACTGGGAGACGGTCGTATTCGGAAAAAAACCTGGATTGAATTCTAGTGGTCGCTGCTGCCCGACGCTCACCTCACTCCTGACGCTACAGACAAGGTCACTCAGAGCATAGGACCTTGCGCGAATGTACTTTTGGTCTGACTCCGACCAGACGCAAACTGGTGCACGAGACACGGACCGCCCACGCCAGTGTCTACCTTCGTGCGGTCCAACCAATTACCACCAAGGCCGCGAGACAGAGCGAGGAATCGGCGGCCGCCCCCGATTACTGCCGCCAAAAATCACTCGGCATTCCACCCCTAAGTGTGGCAGACGCCTCGGCGCTGCCGCGCTCTCACGACCCCCATGGCGAACGCAACGCCAGACCGAATCAATCTTCTTTCTAACTATTCTTCTATCCTTCTGCAGAATAAACTATTCCTAACAATCTGCCTTTCCCAAAACTTTTCTCATCTCCTGAGGAACCGGGCCTGGAAGATCGCAGACGTAAGGGTTAAACCTTAGAAGCCTTAACACACTGCGATAGACTTATGATTACTCAGTAGAAGACCATTTGCCAATAACCATGCTGTTACGTGGTCCAAGCCATATTTCAGAACCTGGAGATGACCAACAAACAAACCATCAACATATTCAACATATAAACAGTCATCCGGCGATTTCAAGAGGACTGAAGATCAGTCTGACGCTTTGGATGCAAACGAGTGCCTTTCCTCAAAGATGAATGTAGCAGCACACCCTAGAGTACCTAAAGGGGATTTTGAACATTGCGATAGTCCGCAGTGGGTACAGAGTGAGTTTTGAAGTGAGCACGAGGAAGCTGAAGGCTGTAGCCATCCATTACGATGCGCCCATGCTACAACCGATGTGCTTGGCGCAGTTGGGGTCGCTGTAGATAGGTGACGATGAGACCTCCGCAATGTCATTGAATGTCATCGGTGGAGGGTCGTATGTGTCAGTTCCATCCTGTCTATGTTAAAGTTCATGTCTGTTATAGTGCCTGCGTCTTACTGCCTTATTTGTGCGTGAAAGACCTCCTGTTTACCTACTCCGTTCTTGATGCGCGTCTGCGATTGGCTGCTCGTCTCTCCGACCCTGATAGCAGTGAAGTTTGGCTCTTAAAGCAAATCATTTCAAGGTTGCCACGTGATTGGTCGTAAGTTGATCTTGCAATCCTGTCATATGCCTGTGTAGAAAATGCACCTGCTGTGATTGGTTAAACAGGCGGACATTTCGGAATTCTATGCGAATTCGACTTTTTGAAGGCTTGAACCTGATACACGTTTGACTGCTATCAGAGGCGATAATTCTCTTTCCTCGAAAGTCCGTAAAACGGCAAGGTACGTCAGGCCTCTTATCGGGCTGTTATTTAGACTAGACTGCTAGCTTCAGTGCAGCAGCATACAGGTACTAACTCACTGAAAATGGTGTCTTATGAGAACTCTGCATATACAGTATATTTCCTAGCTAATTAAATCTTGACTGATATTCTGAACTTTGATTTCGATTCGAACACACAAGTGCAGTAGGATTAGAATATTAATTATTGTACTGCTTATTTCACGATAATTCAGTCAGATCGGGATGATGGCTGTTAAAAAGGCTTCTTTCTGACCACTAGCAAAAATGTACTTTGTAAAAACTGGCTGCTTTAGTAATATGTATGTTTCACTTTGATTTTAAATGTCCTTATAACTTCAAATCTATTTTATATTGAACGTGAATAAAAATGTTCTCGCTTATGTTCTTTCGGTAGCAAACCACTTCTTATTTTTCGGCTTCAAATTTTGTACTGAAGCAAGGGATATCTTTCGCTTTTTAAAATCTTTTTAAATTGCGGAATAATTTGGAGCCCTGCCAGACATCACACTTGCATGCAAGGCTTCCAAAGCACATGCTATACACAGTAGGTTCACTAACTCATGAAATCCAAGGATTTTTACAAGTAACTCCCTGCTACTCAAACGCAACCGAAGCTGCGGCCCCAAAAGTCTTACAACAATAAACTACTGGTCGTTCTTCACAATAGGACATGTTGTGATTTATGAAGGAATATAACATTTAATAGAAATACAATCTTTTTAGCAAAGTGGAAAATTCCGAAAAAGTGGAAATTGGGCGTACTAGGTTAACTTAAGTTCTATTTGCAAAGAATGCCTGCTTATACAAAACCACCGAGTGACTATGGCAGGAAAAGTAAAATTACGTTGGACAATAATCATTTTGTACATTTTTCAGATGCATGTGTTTCCACATTACGTGGAATGTAAGCTATGGATGTTGCGGAATAGCCCACATTTCGAGTATGTATTCCAATACGTTTTCACGAGAATTTCTAGTTTTTTCTTTCGTTTATGCATTGCCTGAGTTGCGATGGACTACAGCAACCACAATCACGCTTGAGTTGGCCCATTGGGTGATCACAGGAGCAATATATTTCGTAAGCTCAAGTGCGGCCATGCCGGTCAATGAATAATACATTTAAATTAAATTGTCATCTCCGATTATAAACGTACCATTTTCTGTACACTAAGAGTAATTGCCTTTTGCCAAATATTTTTTGTAACTATTTTGGGATTTCGACTATGAAGGGGTTTTGATCTTCCTTGAAAATCTAATCATGACTTTACAACTTTTGCTAGCTTCAGTCACTCGGCCATAAATAATGACTATATTCTATGTGCTTAGCAAAGCCTTCAAAATAAGATATATCTTAAAAGCTTTTACGTAAATAACCAGCTTTTAAACATGTTATCTTATGCAGCTGTCTTTGTTTGTTATAGTTTCAGAACCACCCAATCATGTGAACCCATTGCCGAGAAAAATGAATGGTTTCTTCAAAAGTCGCAAATAAATATGCTCAAGATTGATTTATAAAAATTCGACCAAAAGTAAACTCTTAAAAAAGCTTTACTTATATATTTTGGCTTCTGATGTCTGCGTACATTAATTTTTTCATGATAAAGTCAAAATCAGAATGTGAAATTTTGGCCAGTGGATTGATGTCTGTTACAAATGAAAAAGCTACTTGTTTTATCTAAAACGGAACAGTTTTCAGCATATTTGGTTTCTTCTAGACTAAGTTCTACAATAACAAATACAAGTTAGAGTGACAATACTATCAACGGCGATTTTCGAAAAAACTGTTTCGCAATATCCCGTGACAACTCTCTCAAATGTTTGTTATGTTAACTGTCTCCAACTTCATATCAATTGTACAATTAATTTGGTTGTCATATACTAAGTTCTCAAACGCATTCCTTGCCTGTAACCCTCAAATATAAAATATAAATTTCATATGAAGTATAGCAAAGAACAACCATAAATGTTTATTACTCAATTTTATGGCACAAAACATGGCAGATTTTCAAAATGTAATTTTTTAAACTTATTTGGCTCTTCCTTTCCCAAAATTAATGCGCTATCTCCTAAATACACTAACCTCAATTTCATGGACGCAAAACAAACTCTTCCGTTTTTTGAACAGATATAATTCAAAAGTATCTGCTCTTCATGAATGTTCGTTTGCAGTGCAACATGCACACACAAGAAGTTCTTTTCCACAGCGTTTAATAGTGTAGGAATTTCCTCGGATATCAACAAACGCTGGATTTCGCCAATTTTCGCCTCTATTTTCTCCTAGTATTCTGATCTGAACGGAATTAAATTCTAGCAAACAACATTTTGTGCCTCAAGTCAGCCCAATGAACTAAATAAACATTCATAAGTGTGCGTTAAATCCTCCAATCCCCAATCTTTCATCAGATATTTCATCTACTGTACATTTCGTCTAAGTATAATCAAAAGCATTTTCTATGCGACGAGGCAGAGGTCACACAGTTCGCATGAAATGTTGCAATGGATGTGGACCATGTTATATACTTAATAGATAATATTAATAAACTGATAGACACGGTGTATTGTGAATTATCATTTGACTGTCTTAAAATATTACAATCAGAAGTTTTTTTTAGAAAACGGTAAAATACTCTTTTTCTTCAAGTATAAAAGTTGACCAAAGCCTAATTTTCTAACAAATGAGTAGAAGCAAGAATATTTTTGTGTATATTTTTATAAGGTATATTTGCAATGATAGAGGTATCAAAAACCAACGCGAACCATATCTACTATTTACGCAACCACTTTTACAGAGGATGCTTTTTTGCTGGTGGTTAGACTGAAGCCTGTTAAAAAGCCGGTAGCCTGAGGTGAATTAAATATCTTTAAAGGAGACTGTACAACAATCCCTATTACAAGTAAATTTTTTGAATCAAAAATACATTTCAGAAATTCGGTACACATTTCATGAGATGGAAAATCCACTGTGTGTAACACACCGGATCTGATATTTGAGTCAGAGCAGAGAAACGCTATAAGTGTAAGGCATTCTGGTACAAAATATGACATTAACGACTGTCAAGCAGCCTACAAAACCAACCTGCCTGAAAACACCTGCTCATAGAAGCGACCTCAAAAGTCCTTCAATATTAGTGACTCAGCGTCATCACCAAAATCGTAGGTCGACTGCGCTAAAGTTAGTGCACAATTTCGTGCAACGGTGCTCTCAGCCTCTGTGTTTAAAAATAGCTCCCAGACCCAGGAAAACATCAACAAAACCAGCACCTGCTCTGCAACAGTCACAAACCACATGACGAGGTTCCAGCCAGTGACACCTACCTCGTGGATGAGGACGAACTTGATTGCTCGATGATTGCGAATTCTAGACTCTACAGGGTTGACCAAAAAGCGGTCTCTGATGACATCGGCAGATGTTCCTTGTGAATAGCTTCGTCGGGCATATGATGATACTTTTTGAGTGCATGACGAATGAAGCCGTCGTCCTGCTTACCTGTAAACCGTTTTTGGTCCAGCCTGCTTATTTCTGGACACAGTTCTGCTATTAATAATGCACCATAACGTAACCTTACTTATATTGAAAATATTTGCTAACGCTTCACGCGACATGCCTTCTGCTGCTATTTTTCTTATTTTTTCATAGTCAATTACAGATAAAAATTGTTTGGACCCCGTTTGCCTACGGCGTAACATTGTTTGTAATTAGTACAATCCACCTTAAGAATTTTTTCGAATCGGAACACATTTCGGTTGATATTTACTGAGCTAGGAAATCCACTGTAAAACTACTGCCGCGCTGTGCCGTCTCGGTCCTATTGCAGCGCCCAAAGTACTGGACGTAAACATGTAAAGTCTCCCCTAGGTAACAGAAGAAGTGGGAGCGGTACTAGTAGGAGCTGAATTCTGTGCGGACAAGATGACGGACAGCCTGAGCAGATGCAGCTAGACCCGCCCACGTTCTTTAACGGGTCCGCGACCACTCAGCCTTCGATCTTTCCAACTTCCTCCGTCAGTTTGCTGCCACGCGTGACCTGGCGCTGCAGTCGTGGCGCGAGAGCTGGACGCTAATTGATGCTGTCCCCTTAGCTGATTGGCTGCCGGCGGACAAAGACCCGGCGTGCACGTATGCACGCGCACATACATACGCACTGCTAACAACCTGTAAGAGGACTTGTTGGCACTGCGAGCCGCGTGTACGCTCCCTCGCCTCATTTAAACTTGTCCAATAACTGTGGATTCCCTGCCCTTCCTTCGACTAGGCCAACTTTCCACTGAAGCCTAGTATTGGGACAAGCGTAGGTGCCAATACAAGCGAACACACGAGTCCCAGTAATTAGGAAGAATACGAAGGAGGAGGTGTGATCGCTGGGACAAGAATTTTATTCGCCTGACGTTTTGTCCTCTGGTGCATGGGCAAAGGAGACGGGCAACAAAACTGCAGGGACCCCAAATTTTTGTGAGCGATTCCGTACGTCAAAAACATCCCGGAAGCTGTCAGCTACTTTTTCACCTCCCTTGGAGTTGGACTCGTACACAGGCCGGAGGCAGACATAAGGCGTCAGATAATGAAATAAAAGGACCCACTACCACGGCATGAAGCAGCTGGAGTAGTCTACAGGATATGATGCAGTTGCGGAAAAAGCAACTACTACGTTGGAGAAACTGGAAGACTGCTCAAGGCGCGAATTGCCCAACATGCGGCAGTTGTGCGGAGAAATGATGCCAATTCTCAAGTCGCGGCTCATTCGACGAGGCCCGGCCATACATTCAACGTGGATGAGGGCGAAATTCGCTGGTGAGAGGACAATCATATGAGTCGCGAGCTACTTAAATCATTATCTACAGGCCACCAGGCTACAAACAAGTGCAATTACCCGCCATATCCATGTTCTGTGCTGAGACTCAATTTGCCCAAAGCAAGTCGCCTTTTGGGGAACGCACCGGTCAACGCATTGTCTAACACCAACACCGGGGAACCTGATGGCCACGCAATCATCACGTCCAATTCTACCACGTGTGATGAAATTTTAGCAGGTCACGGCCTGCGCGCCGGTCATCAAGCATCAAGCGGGAAATTATCATGGATAGGGGAGTCGTTAATTGCCATAATTTTGCAGTATCATAGTGACTGTATGCTATAGATACCGCAACTCTCTATGCATATATTACCCCTTTCTGCAAATGTCACTGATATAGGATCTGTCGAAAGGAGTGCTAGTCGACTACTGAAGGTTCCTCAAATCAGATGGCCGTAAGACCAGTTGGGTAGAACAAAGCTATGCGGAAAGGAGCGGGTCACAGAAAACAAGCCAGCTGACGTGTATTCTGTGCCTGTGCACGTGGCTTACAGGATCAGGAGGTGCCCTCCAGCCAATCAGGAGAAGGTGCAAAGCTCGCGATGCAAAAGGCAAGGCAGCAAGATGAACTTGTGGCATCACGCAACCGAGAGGTGGACAGTCAAGCGTGCATGGTTCGCGGGCATAGGCATGATGAGTCACGCGAGGCGAAGAGTCACATGAGGACCTGCAGCCTGGCAGGGGCGAAAAAATGTCAGCTGTGCAGGGCTGATCGCACGACCGCCACAGATCCGTGACGGATTTCGAAACGTCAGGTAAATAAATGCTTTGTCTCTGCGATCACATCTTCTGCTTCTTCTCAGTACGGCTTTTATTGACGTCCGGTGCCCTTGCTCTCAGGAGATACGTCAACACACTACCAAAAAGAGTTGCGTCGATCAAGTCGAGCATTCAAAATAGCTGTTCCGAAGAAGGCGTCGACCTCATTCGTGCCAGTATTTATAGGACGCAGTTGTCATGCCGCCGCGTGCCTAGTGCAATTAGCAGATCCCGCATGCATAATTGGTGGTCGTACGTGACGCGATTATTGCTCATATGTTCGCGTCCGAGTCCGAAATTGGCAACATTTTTATGGTTCTCGATTCTTGACGTTGTGATGATTCGGCGGGCTGTCAGTGGAACCTTTGTCCACCCACGTCATCCCCACATGGCTAATTACTATGTCTAAGTAATGACACAGCACAGAATACGGAACCGCGCGGCCATTGCGTTTGGTAATCGACCGCGGGCCAGCGAACCAAAACTCAAGCAGTTCACGGCTCACGCGATTGTCAGCTCTTGTGATAATTTCAGTTTTGTCAAATGAAAAAAATTAATCAGGCCATGTCGCACGAGCGATGACCGGAGGGAGAGGGTTAGCGTGCTTTCTCCTCGTTGCTACTAAGTTTCAGACACTGTTTTGCCCAGTAGACTCCGATAATCTGCTCAAGTGTAAATCCGAACGTCAAGGCATCTTCTTCTGCCTTCATCACTGGGCAAAATTAACTTATGTAGCCCCACTCATATACCCCTAGTCCCAGCATTTGTCCTGCAAAACCGGTGGTTATCGAGTTTGGGGGGGGTGTGGAGAACTAGGGTAGGCAGAGAAGGGAATTTTTAGAAGTGTTAAGTGCAAAAATGTAGTCGAATTTGCTTCTCGCAGCCGCTGGGAGTAAGTCGTTCAGCGTCTAAATTGAAGGCGGGCGCTCCGCGCCGCGGAATGTACTAATCTAACTCCAGAACGGTAAGTTGGGCCTCAGGTAAGTTGAAGAAGATGACCTCCTGACCACCATTTCAAATTTTCGGAAAATTCAAGAAACCTGCAATTTGATAATCGGGTTTTTCCGCAATGAGTCAAACGATACTACAGATTAGGAAACTCTACGGATATAAATCAACAACACTTCTAAATACAGTAGAATAAAATGCATTCAGCATTTATTAAAGTATATTTCACTGCGTGTCGTAATTCTCCACCCGTAAAACCCTACAACCACCGTCTTCGTAGGAAAACGTGCAGGGAGTGGGGATTAATGAGTGGGCCTACATAAGCTACTGTTGCCCATCACTGTTATAAATCTGACGCGCCATGAGGCATGAGCAGGCTGTTTAGCTTTGTCAGCCACTGTGCCTGATCCCGGGGCCTCCGGTGGCCCCAACGTAGTTTTGCCGCCTTGTAGTCACCTCAAACCAGCCGTTGATGTTGTGTGTCTGCACGCGGGTCCTGTCCTTTGTTGTCCGCAGCAAATCAGGAAACGGTGCCCATTGGTTGTCTTCAAGCCCTCGCGAGCACAACGACAAGAGGACAGCGCGTGTTGCCCTGCAGTGGGTCGACCAAGAGCGTTCTACTGACATGAGCGCGCACGGCAGATTGTCACGTGTGAGCGCGTAAAAATTGACAGGCCAAGGCGTGAGGAGTCAGCGCAATGATGCTAATCACGGGCCTGCCATGGAAGAAGGAGAACGAGGGGGAGAAGGGGGATAAATACAACTATTATGCAACTATATGCGAGGCCCAGGTAACTGGATAGAAGAAGGTGAAACGTTCCCTGTGACCAGGGGTTTTGATATCAGACATTTCGAACCCTCCCGCGAGCTCATTGTCAAGGAATGAAAAATGTACAGCTCACTATGTATTTAACTCGGTTCTGCCGGGATTGACCTCTGCCGTCGATCTGCTCGTGCAATGCGAGGTAGGCATCAGGAAGCTCTATATGCCTGTATATTGAGTCCGCGCGTGGATGCCATGCTTCCGGTAGCAGGCGTTAAGTTCGGTTGTCTTACCAACCCAGTATTCGCACGCGTTTGAAGTCGAAGCCATGCCTTGGCGTGGATGCGTGGGCGGCCACCAGAGCAAGCTTGTCCTTCCGTCGCACGGTGAGTTCATGCTGGTGTATTTTCATGAGAACCCGTTTGCCGGTTTCACCAACATAATTGGCCTGACCACAAAGACAGTTGATGCGGTAAATGCCACCGGACTTTTGGTTAACGGGTACTGGGTCCTTGGGCCGCATAAGTTGCCTGCGGATGGTTGCTTCCGGTCTGTGAGCAACGCCAATCCCAAACTGGCTGACCAGTAGAGCGAATTCTCCAGATACACCAGCAATATAAGGTATTGCCCGCCAGCGTGTTGGTTCTGGCTGTACCGTTGGTTTTCTTCGTTTGGCTCCTCGCCTGCATTTTTCGACGAATGCGCCGGGATAGCCATTCATTGTGAAAAGTTTCCCCAGATACTAAACCTCTATCGCATAGGGTTAAGAGAGTCTAACCGGGCAACTGCGATCTTCAGACCATGGTTACTTAGTGCTGAGGAGAGAAGTCTTTAAAGGCCATTGTAGATGGAAGAGTTTATTGTGTACACAACGGAAGAGGAGAATAGATTGACTTGGGAGGGATACGTCCGATCAGTAGGTTGACCGGGCCCAAGTGAGGCCTTAGAGTAGTCGGGCCAGAAGACAGAGAGAGGGAGATCTTTCATTGGCTAGGTCGGCCTGGAGATTTTGGGCAGAGAGGCAACTTGCGTCGGGCACGCGTGCAAGCTCCTCATTCGTCGCCTCATAGATGCGAGAACTATGATTGGCTGATCGAGACGTCGAGATAGCACATCGGTGAGCGTTTGGGAAAGTGCACTTCGACGCGAGCTAGTCAGGCAGGCACGACCCGCTACACCTCGGTCTTCTTGCCGGCTGGTTCGCTGCAGTGGGTTTCTACGTGGCGATATAGCGTTCGCACGCAGCTGCGTTTGTGCGAGTCGGGATGGTTTCTGAAGTAACTCAGGATGTGAGAGGTATTTGTCGCCTTCCTGTAAACTGTTGTTTTGAGTTCTCCACCATCTTTTCTGCACAACAGCACGTAGAGGAACGGCAACTGATGGTCATTTTCTTCCTCCATCGTGAACTGGATGTCGGGGAAAATCGAGTTCAGATTCTCTGTGAAATCCCCAATCCTGTCTCGACGAATGATGACAACCCTGTCATCAACATACCGAACCCAGCTGTACATTTTTCATTCGTTGACAATGAGCTCATGGGAGAGTTAGAAAACGTCGGACCAATAAAACCCTAGTCCCAGAGAACGTTTAACCCTCTTCTATACAACTATTATTATGCCAAAATGCAAGTGTTTGGTGGAGGGAGGATTATGACCAGTGCTATAGTGGACACGCAAAAGGTCTGACGCATCCTTTCTGAATCAAATTTCGCCTCCGAGGCTCGTCTATCACTGACTAAGAGTAATGAGTCCGATTATTATCAGTGCACGCCTTTGCTGTGAGGAAGACTCGCGTTCGCTCTTTTTTTACACACCTTTTATGTTCTAGGGAGGTCACGGCACATCACAGTTGACCAAACGATGCAAATAAGTTAGGGCATGCCATCGAATATTTCCACCTTTATAGCAGAGGGAGCTTTACCTGACAGGTTTGAGGCATTTTCGCTGAAGTCATTTCAATGGAACCGATCAACCACGCAAGTAAAATGTGCTTGTCCCAAAAGAGGATAGGGGTCTTGATGGCCTCGTACTCCTTCGTGTGAACCTATTATGAATAGTCCAAAATACTGTCTTTATTTACGCAACCTAGTTAGTAGACTGCTCGGAAAGTATTTAACGTCACTGAAAGCGTAGTGATCAGGTTTTCGAAAAAGAAAAAAAGGTTATTATTTTTGAAAATTTAGGTGACACTGTACGCTGTTCGTAGTGCACACTGAAAATCACGTGACGTGCGCAGGCAAAACTAACGCGCACGTGATAAGAACCATTAGGCGCTGATTGGTCACTCAGCCGCCTGTGACTTTTCCTATATCATGCGCATCACCATTGCGCCTAGGACTTACTACTTAAACCGGCTTCTGACCCCACTGCAATCCCCCCCCCCTCCTCAAGTGCCCTTATCAGCTACCTGTCTAAGCTGGAGTACGAGGCTAAATGAATGTGCATTGCTGTTGTCTAGGTTGCTGCCCCCCTAGCGGCTTCCACTTCTGGCGCTTACAATACGCGATCAGTCACGTGCTCGTAGTTCTCGAGTTGTCTCTAGGACAGCCAATCACAGAGGCCCACAAACTGCTATCGGCCAATCAAGCGGCCAGTTACTAAATCCCGCATGACGTATATGCCTTCACGCCTACGTCACCCCAGCTGTCAGGCGCGTGCGGAGGCCCCGAGCTTACCTCGCGTCGTAGTCACTGATTCCCACGACGATTCCGCACGGAAGGCGCAACTTCTGATAGTGTGTCCCCCTTTACCTCTGTAAGAGGGCACTGGGCGTAGTAATTGTACTGCATTGAGGCCAAACATCACTTAAACCTCTCCGGTTATCGACAAACACTTATAAATCCTTGCTTGCAAGGGATGCCAAATTTTGAGGATTACTTTGGCTTGGCGCGCCAGACGTGACTATAGGAGTTAAGGCTAAGACAATTAACCCTAAAAGCTACAAGCTTCCAGGCCCGGTTCCTTGGGAGATGAAAGAAGACGGTGGGAAAGCCAGAGTAGTAGGAACAAGTAGGAACAGTGGCTAATAAACACGCTGAAGAGGGAGGTTAACCGTAAAGAAAAGCTGTTTCAAACGTGTCGGAGAGAGGAGACCACCGAGTCGTACAACAAGTACGAAGCGCAGAGAAATAGGGTTAAGGGTCTTGACCTAAAAACCCGCCAAAGTTTCGAGAGTGACCTAATAAACCGTGCAGTAGGAAATCCGAAGGTCTTCTACAACAACATTAGGCGATCTACCCGAAATAGAGACCCCATCCTGTTGTTAGAAGCGGATGACGGCGCCGAAATTTGTGAGAACAAAGCAAAGGCCGAGCATTTATCCGGGTTCTTTCAGTTGGTTTTTACTAGAGAGGTCAAGCTAACCGTTACCAATTTTAGTACCGAGGAGGTTCTGACTATTGACTCAGTTGTGCTTACAGGAGTTACTGTTTTGCAAGAACTTCTTAAGCTCCAAGACACGAAGTCACCAGGACCGGACGGCATACCTGCAAAGCTGTTGAAAGTGCTAGCCGTGGAGTTGGCAGACCCCCTGCAGTTACTCTTTCGGGCCTCCCTAAACACAGACCAACTGCCATCCGACTGGAAGACAGCGTGGATCTCACCCATACACAAAAGTGGGAGTCGGGCGTCTGCAAACAACTACAGGCCAATAAGCCTTACTTCAGTATGTTGCAAAATCATGGAGCTAATTATTAAAATAGAGTTGATGCACTTCTTAGAGAGTTATCGACTTATTTCTGATAAACAGCACGGATTCCGTAGATGACGGTCCTGCTTAACAAATCTGCTCTTCTGTCTATAGCAATGGACCAGAGGACTCGATCAAGGAAACACGGTGCACGCAGTCTTCATAGATTTCAAGAAGGCGTTGGACACTATGCCGCATCAACGTCTCCTATACAAGCTTAGACGTATAGGGG
>JAYGXS010000003.1:26323122-26334574 GCA_036362985.1 Ligula intestinalis | reverse complement strand
ACGCTATAGGCAGAAGGAAATTACCGACAAAGGCAAGGGAGACTAGGCTGGCCAATTCTAGCGTGATTACCGTGATTACCTGCTGGCGATCTTATCAGCCAGACCTGACGGCCTGAACATTCACCCTTGGTTCGACCCAAAGCGGACTGTCGACGATCTGGACGGATGCTTCTCTTTTTCCAGTTCCGTTGGTGGACTCTGCAATCAGCAAGGAAGAATCAGGACGTGGCTTCCACACGGTTATGATCCTGGGAACCTTTACAATGCCCCCCCCCAGTGGGAGCCCCCTTTTTTCTCCTAGATCCCACGCATTACCCCCACAAGGGCGACAGTTTTTCTCATAAAAATCCCTGAGGAATTTTTTTCACTGTCTACTCCTATTTTCATCCTATGACACAGGACAACTGGCCTCGCCAACAGTCTACGCAACAATTATTTTGCTACCACTGCACATATGTACAAATAGGGCACTCAAAGGAATTTTTCCTACATACCCTCAATATACTGATACTGACATTAGTTCTTAGATAAGAGATGATACATGATGCATCGAAATATTCCTCCTTTTAAGGATTTATATTTCCTTTCACGCAGTATAACTTGTGGGTCCTTAAGATAGACGCCTTGCGAGCTACGACGGTTTTCATGCAGACTTGACATTGTTGCGTGATCAGTGGCGACTATTGTGCATGCCTACCAACCTAAATCCAGTGTGGTCAGTCACTTTCAAGCCTGACTCCCATAGGACATTGATGCAAAAACTGTGCCTCCCCTCTGGGTTGCAGACGCACACTCATCCGACTGTCATTTTTTCCAACCTATTCTTCACTTCCCCTGTACAAAGTGTACTATTCATCCAATTTATTATCTTGCTCCACGCAGAGGTTAGGATTTCCCTTATCAACTTAAGCCACTGCGAAATAAATGAACCCGACGGGGTCAAATAAAAACCTCCTGAGGCCCGTGGGACAGGGTGGCGTCGACGCCCGCAACGCGCCTAGGCGGAATCTCAATTGTCACAGACCACAGCCACCAACTTTAGGTCTTGTGTGAGTGGCCTTTGATTGCTTGCCTTGCGCGAGATTAAGGCGTGTGTGTCAGTAGATCGCCCTCGCCCTTGAGCGATAGACAGGCCATGGGTCGGCCATCACGGTAACCGCAGCGTTGGCGTGATGAGTCAACGGTGGTGTTAAGGTCCACTACAAAAGAAATAAGAGCCCTATGTGCGTCGCCTAACTAGCCTTCCTTTTAAAACCAGCCAGTGATTTTCATTAAAGTGCTTCAAAGAAACCGAAGACCGTTTCTTTGGAACCAGGTCTGGCACACAAAAGGCACAATGGGAAAGCGAAACGCCGCCTTAAGGTCAAGTAGCAACTTTTTATAGCTATTAACCCTCCCATGGCCTACGGTTCTGGCTTATCACGTCCAGCAAACACACAAACACACAATCCACAACCCTCGTCATTAAATCAGCGTCAGGGAAGACTGGTTACCGAGAAATATGGTAAGCTGCGGGCTGTTGGATTTGCGAAGTTTGGCCATGGTAATTTATGCTAATTATGATATACACGTACAGGCCTGTCGAGATTTCGTGAGGACGAAATCCGCGCAATCGGCCCGCTTGCTTTTGCGCACCGCCGAAGGCCAGTTCAGCGCCATGGACGCGGACCGAGCTCCAATCGATGTGAGTCACCCACGATCAGGACATCCACCGTGTAGAACTCTTTTGTACCTCCATTTACAAACAAAAATTGGCCACATGGTCCCTTCTCGGTGTTCGGTATAATGTCAGCACATCCAGCGTTGATGAACCTGGTGAATATTGATAGCCAGATCGCTTCGAAAGCAGAGGTCAGCTTATCCATTTTGTCTGAAACTATACGTCCACTTTTCACGTACATGAGTGCGCCTATCCTCTGACGTCCTTCCCTTTCTGTTCTCAGAAGCTTGTAGGGAGGCATAGTTACTCTATAGTCCTTCAGGTGTTGGTACAACCAGGTTTATATTAATATCTTTAACATCCGTCCGCACACATCATATCATGCCGCAAGACGATGAGCAGACAGTGACAACTGGTGTCAAGACGCCGCGAAGCGACGAGTAGATGACCGGTTGATATGACCTAATTGTAGGACACGTCCCTCCTCCTCCCTGCTCCCCTTTGATCTCTTAACAATTCCCCTTCCCTTCTTAATTACCGCTGATTGGTTGCTAAAACTTTTGCTAACTCAACCCCTTTGTATTATTTTACATGCCTGATGATGATGAATTAATCTAAAAAGTTTGTTCGCCTATATTGGTTTCTTAAAATTATATATGTTGATAGCTTACATAAGTTGGCCTCAGCTCGCCGAGTTTCAATGACATGCTCTGTGCAGTGGTTTTCGTGAAATGTAATTTGCGGTTCGCCCGGAGAGTGGTTACAACAGGGCTATCTCTCCGTTTTCCAAGGTACAAGGCTTTTAAAACTTCGTTTGCCTCATTAGGTCCCAATATAATTTTCAGAAGACACTGGAAGAGCGTCAGATCTTCCACTATACCATCTTCGGGAGCGCTTATGATTGATTCAGAGCCCAAGCATTGGGGAGGGAGCTAGATCGTCGGAACCTTTACCATATTGGGACGTAGATTTGTGCAACTACAACCGTCATCTGCATATTTAGGCAGTTAGGATGGCCTGAGGAGAGGGCAGTCTGGATTTTATTCTGAAAACATTGACTGCCTGTGCAATTAGGATGCTATGCGTTTGCAGCCACGCTCAGTATTTTTCAGGCCCACTGAGATTGATTTGTCAAGAGGAGATTGCATTGGTTTATGCGGCCTTTGAATTTCAAGCACTCAAAAGCTTTCTTTTATCGACTGCTCTCCATGGCCGCTGGATAGACGAGTAGTTCATGCCTGCTACGTATGACTTTCAGAACACCGACACTCATAAAAAATTATTGAAATGCGATAATCAAGAATAAAGCTTCCCCGCTGATGAACGCTCATCGATCGCTAGCGAAACTCGCTCGTCCCGCTCTGCCTTGGGGCTCACTTTGGAGCCCCTCCTCCCCCCAGCAGCCACACAGCGGCTAGTAGTGTAGGCAGCCCACACCTCGTCAAGTGTGTGCAGATAAAGTGGTAAGTCCTAATCCACCATTAGAGTCCTTTAAGAAAATACTGTTAAAGCAGTTGATCCGTATTCTTGGATTTTATGTAGCATACTATGGGATGAATGCATAAAGACAATGTTGAATTGCACATTCTTATGTAGTCGTTTGTTTTCCAATAATTTAGCTAGTATCTCATAACCGAATTGTTTTAATTTATTTCACTCGTCCAAAAGTAATTTCCTTTGCCAATTGGCGAAGACATCTCTTCGTCAAAACAGTGAAACCACGGTCAGCCCTGTAATCAACCTAGTTATTGAGAAGAAGAAGACGACTCGATCGTTGGGAAAATACTTTTATTCGTCTGACGTTTCGATATCCCTCGCGGATTCGTCATCAGAAGCAAAGTCAGAGAACAAAAGCAGATAGGGTTATGGGACAACCCTGTGACGGCCCTGTACATAGTCTTATTTTCTGCTTAACGCATCTGCCCTACGAACTGTAACATAGCATCAAGATACATAAGGTAAGCATACGTCGTGGTACAAAAAAAGGCTTATCAAGTTTGCACCTTACATGATTTTAGTGCGTTATTATGTTCAAATGATTCAGCCAACAAATAACCGTCGTTTATTTCCAATATCGAATATTTGTTCTGAGTAGGATGTGCACAGCCGGAGAATAAAATGTATTTCATTAATTTTTAATTGATGAAAGCAACAGCGCATCATATATTTTAAAAACATTGTTCTTTAAATTTAAAGTAAGTATTATCAATTGCTGGATGAAATTCGTTGTGCAGACTGAAGAAATACACCTCCATATTCAGGGCAAACCCTGCTGGATGATTTCGCCAACGGCCACCACCCCCTGGAGAAAGAATATAAATAGAAAAACGGAGAAAATACGTAAGAGCCCGGTTCACTTTGCATTACCAGCCTTCCTCTTCAAAACAGCCAGTGATTTTCATGAAACTGTTTCAAAAAAATCGAAACCCGTTTCCTTGGAACCAAGCCTGGCACACAAAAGGCACAATGGGAAAGACAAACGCCGCCGAATGTCAATGAGCAACTGTTTATAGCTATGGACCTTCCCACGGCCTTCACTTCTGGCTTATTACGTTCAGCAAACACACAATCCACAATGATCATAATTAGACCAGCAATAGGGATCACTGGTAGTCGAGAAAGGTGATAAGCTGCGCGCTGTTGGATTAGCGAATATTGACCATGGTAAGCTTACCTAATTACGATATAGGTACATTTGAGCGATGATAATTTTTGCAAATCTATCTTCTGAAATGTTTATTTCACAAAATGCAGTACAGGGATTTGCTCTAAGAAAGTCGCAAATGTAATGGCATGGGAGTGGTTCGTTTAATTCCACTTGGACTAATTTACGCACTCAGTCTACGACAACGTAGTGAATCCACCAAGACTCATACAACGAGCTGGCTTTGCAGACAGGATCTTCTAAGCAATTAATCTAGAATTCACAAGATGAATATCAGCCATACTTAATAAGTAGGAGGTGCTGGCAGCTTTCGAAATTCATATGAACTTCTTGTGAAGTACCCGGCGGAAGGACCTTAATTTCAATTGAAAGAATCAGAATTTTTTCTCCTCCAGAATACGCCGGGTCTCCGTGTGATGGACCAGAATAGGCAAGCAAATGTCGGAACATTTGATCGTGTCAACACACCGGAGATCATTTGCATCCACTTGTAGAATTTGGTTTATGCAAGAAGGGGAGACCTGCGAAGGCTTATAGAGAACATGACATACCGACGGACAACGTAGGGAAATTCCAGGCCTACGGTCTTTCACTGCAGGCCGCAACATCGCTGCATCCTCATAGTTTTTGTCAAGTTTGATGCTACCTGGAGAATTAAAAAAATTCTTGGTAAACCTCCCGTTTGAAAAGCAACCAAACACTAGGCAACACTATCTTATTCATGCTTGAATATGCAGACAATGGTTTAGGAAGAAGTAGTGTAGTCTTCGTAAAGGTTTCCCATCCGGAATCCGACATGGTGGTCGGAAGCAAGCGTTGACACTTACTTATATTAATTTATCGCAGACTTTGATAGCAAATACCACCGATAAGATCCGTTTGTATCTATTATTAGGTCAGCTCGAATGAAGACGATGTCACGATCTCCTAGCTCTACACGTACACGCATAGGACATCGGCGCTTATCTACACATGATTGATTGAATGAGCCATGACTGACGTAAGGTGCCAGTGACGCTAAAGATCGAAAGGGGTTTGGTCCTTGATGCGGCGTTAGCCTCTGGACACTTGAGGAGGCATCAAATTCAAGTGCCGCACAAACCGACGAATACTCTGCGAAATCAGCTTGTACACCCTAAGGATAGGGTTAAATATTTGGACAGAGAAAATGTAATTTACAAGATCCCTTGTGGCGGCTGCGATGCAGTCGGTGAGGTATTTCCTGATACGTCAGCCCAGACAAAAGAAGCCGTCCGTTGTGCTCCACGCCACAGACGTCATATAGCTAGCTTTTGGGGAACGGCATTGCTGTCCACGTCTCTTCTACCACCGCTTCTTTATCTTCCACGGCATCGGGTTGTACCAGAAATGGGGACCAACAGAAGGCTGCTGCATTTTCGCACAACGTAGCGTTGGCGAACGGAGATGAGGCAGGAAATGCGGAGAGCTCTTTTCTGTCTAGGTCCGCTGGACTACCTAGAAGGAAGGCGGATGGGTTGGCAAATATAGCATTGTCGGCAAAGACCAGGGAGAATGGCATGACCATTTCTAGTTTATTAGCCGTCGTCGTCAGCCAGTTATACCCAACCCGCCACATTTTGATCAGAAGTCTAACACTCTTAACAGTCAGCAACGAGCTCATTGTTTTGCCGTTTTAGGTCAGGAGATCTTGACACACACACGTTGATTAACGTTCACCGATTGCGAACGGAACTCAAGCGTCCTCTGCTCTGGTTTGGGGCTCATTCCAGATTCCTGCCAGCAGCCGCATAGCGGGTAGTAGTCCAGGCAGATAGAGTTAGCCTACTCTTATCGCCTTTACGGCGTCAGGGTTTAGAATGGTTTATGAAAATTGCCATTAACCCCTGTAAGGATAGCCCTGTTCTTTGGTCGATGTATGAGAGAACAAGACACCGGCTTGTGAGTGCTAGCTTATGTGTGCCGACTGGCAAATTTTAACTGCGTAACCATCGACTACTTATTTGGTAGCATTTTTCCGACCCTTGCAACATTTTTCATATTTCAACACCTTTCTTCTTTGTGTACATTTGGAAGCTACTCGGGAATTTCTTAGGCTGTGTACCTTTCCGTTTGAATAAAACCAACTTTTTTTCAATTCCCAAATAATTTCCACAATACATAATACTAAAACCTGAACTGTGTGTTTCCAAGTTATAATATCACTTTCATCATCTCTTGAAAAGGAAAAATAAGACGATGAGGTAATATCTAAGACCAAGGTGAATTTATTCTGATGTTTCAAAAGCATTCTCGCTTCCATCGTCAGGGCGTAGTGTCGTGTGAGCCTGTCTGTCTAGCCTTAAACGGCCGGAAGAAGAAGACCCTAAGTTCTGCCTATACATTCCCTATGTGAAGAACGTATCAGAGGCGGCGAATGAAAGAATCCTGAAACCATCCGGATTCGGCGTGGTTCGTAGGCCAGAGTCGACCATCATACAGCAGATCATGAGGCGCAAAGTCCCGCTACCATTGACAGAAAAATCAGCAGTGGTCTATGGCATACCATGCCAAAACTACTATTCAAGGTATAGTGGTGAAACAGGAAGACGCATTTGCACGACTTTGCATAAAAATCAGCTCGGAATCAACCGCAAGGATAAACTGTCTATGGTCTATGACTACGTACAGCAGAAAAACCACATGTTCGCCTTTGAGAAAGCAAGGATAATAGGCCGAGCCCATGACAAAAGGGCCAGATTGCTACTAGAAAGTTGGTTCTCAACTGGCACATTTAACAGAGCCATCGACCTTCATCCCGCCTACCAAGCGCTCCGCACAAGGCTAACATCTGTTCATAAGGGAGCAATAGGTCAGGCGAAGGAAGATACGCATTGCCGACGGCCGGCATCCACGAGCGAAGAATGTGGAAATGCTCAGGAGGCACACAAACGTCTTGACCCACCTCATGTAGGCTCCCGCGAAGGCCCGAGGAATTCAAACAGCCACCAGCAATCGATCGGTAGAATCGATTTACATGCAGGCATCGGGCACAGCTAGCGGTTAGACATACTCAACTGACACTACGCTCTGACGATGGAAGCGAGAATGCCTTTGAAACGTCAGCATAAATACACCTTGGTCTCAGATATTGTCCTGTTTACTTCTTCCTCTTCCGAGGAGCATGACAGCGATTTAATAACCCTTGATATGTTGTCTGAGAAACGCTTTTCATGTGTGCTTTAATACATCTAAGGTGATTTCGCGGGGTCTTGGTTTCCGTGCAACATGGTAAAATTCGAGAAGCAGATTGAAATGTGGAAAAATATACAACCACGCAAAGGAAAACTGGACCATGTACACGCTCCTTTCCTTCGACTTTGGCCTAAAATGACAATCAGTATGACTGACTAACAAGATCACATAATCCAAAAACGTCTATTTAAATGTCCCTTGTCTTTGGCGATATTCCTACCTGTATTATTTCTGGTTCCTCTTTAATGGTCTGCAAAACCTCTTGATAAGGTTTGAAGCGCAACCGGAGGAGCAAGTTCCGTAGCCTGATCGGTTGTCAAAGACTGTTAAATTGCTCTGCAGATCAAAACTCACGTGTCTGAGAGTGGATCGTAGAGACTTGAACACCCAGTTGTATTGGCAAAGAAAATCCTCAGATAAAAAACAAAAGGGCAACGGTGATATTCTTCTTTTGGCATTGCTGACATTTCTCTGGATTCGCCTGGGATAAGTGTAATTATTTGCATCTTCGGCTCGCTGCTAAACCGTGTCCCTCCGAATACGCAAATGGTGTCTGTCGCAATGAGTAAAAAAAGCATGTACGTTTATTCCTGGAAATATTTGGCGGAGAAACCATCGGTATCGCTGACAGACAATATATAGCAATAAAAAGCGTACAAAAATTAAAAAATAAAGAAAAATAATAAATTATGTAAATTAAATTACATAAAATGGTAAATTTTAAAACTTTGTCGCTAACACCTATCCCATATTACAGAATTCTGGAGTTGTTGGTTGCGGTGGTGTTACTGTAGGTAGTGCTACCTAGGAAATGTTTCCCCGCATTGACGCAGCTCGACGAGTTTTCAGCACTCTTCGAAAGTGCCTATGGACCCAAAGACCTGCATTTACCGGACAACTTTAAGGCCTGTACTTATAGATGGCTGCAAATGGTGCGTTATGCGCGTAAAAGATGAAGGGAAACTGGATGTATTTGAGTACTACTGCTTGATGGGTGAATTGAACCCACTTCCACAGTCCGGCTTCACACAGTCCGCACTCGCTGTGACATCGCAAGGATACCCTAAGCCATCCAGGAACGACCACTGAAGTGGTTGGGACAATTCCCTCGTCATCAAGTTCACGAACTTAGAGTTGGTGCCGTCGAACAGAAACCAATACCTAATCGGAGACGAAGCTGGGGGGGAAGCTCGAAAACTGGCCAAACTCAGTCATTGGGGATATGAAGTAATTATTGGACCTTCAGTACACGGTCTCCGGCGCTGGCGCTGGCGAATAGAATGGATCAAACTGTCCATGTCTACTGCCAACGACAGTCACGTGTGGAGAAGTACCGTCCGAGACATCATGAACGCTGGCTATATTAGTCAACATCACAACCACAACAAGCACAGGTAAGAGTGCTGTATAGGTTGTCAACGGAAGCGTGAAAGACTGCATCCTAAAAATGCCTTTCACCCCCGAGTGTAAATAGATTTACGTACAAACACCCATTCAACCTAACTATCTTATCTGTAGCAAAGCCGAAAACGTTGAGCCTAATTTAACTTGGCAAATTAAAATCACCACCGGTTTATAACAATGCCTGCATTTAGAAAGACATTATATAATGGTAATGAAGACTTCAAGCCCAGGCCAACGATATCCTATGGTTTTTTTCATAAAATAACGCCCGAAAATTAAAATAACATCAAGCTAATGATTTCCTTCCTAATAATAACTATGAATGATAGACTTAGTCAACTGCTGCATATTTTACCGCTTACTGGAAGAATACAACTAATCCGAACCACCATGACCCAGGAAGGTCGTGCTTGTCTTTTGCGAGCAGAGTAAATTCAGGGTATACCGAACAGAAATCAAAAAGGTTGCAGCTATGTAGGTGGGGGAGCACCAAAAACTGCAAACGACCTCTAGGCGGTCACTTCGTCACTTAATAAATAATTGGCTGGAACAAATCTATGAAAGCGGAAGAAACAGGTCGCAAGGGAAAGTATGACAGACGACGCCCCATAGCTGCCGAAAGGTGCACAAAGCAAGGCCTACAAACCTTTATGTATGGTAAGTACCATCATGAACTAAGAAAGCCGTGCGTGTGCGTTGGCAAAAGACGGAAATCAATTTATTAATTAAAGGAAACGGATTACGCATGTAGGTGGTCTGTGCAAACCGTCGATGACATTATTCCAAGTAATTTGCCTCTAGATAGGTTATTTCAAAGCCACTCAGTGAATGCGGATGTATTAATGCGCGTTAAGAGTTACCTTGAGGGCTCACTACTGCGTATTTTCCTCAACTGTCTACTTAGTCCGTAGTAGTAGTAGCCATGTCTAGCTTACTATTTGTTGTTTCCAAAGTATGACGCTGCCCATACACATATAACAGCGGCTCCCCAAGTAAAGCTTAGTAACTCGCGTCTAATTATGTCCTGAACTTGAGTGAAGTTTATTTTACCGTAGTTTATAGCTTAGCATAGTTTCAGTTAGTTAAGTTTTAGTTTGTTTGACATGCGGCATGCGGATGCCTTTTGGCTTAGGAAATGTTGTGAGTTTCTAAGAATGGGAAAAAAGTATAACCTTCCTGGTTTTACCTTAATCTCTCTAAATTCGAATGAATCGACATACGATTGTATCTAATTCGCGGAAGCTATTGAGCAGTTCTTGTGTACAATTGGTTGTATTACTCGTTTGTATTATCGCACGCGAACCATTTGGTCATTGAAATAACAAAAAGTTTTTTTTCTTTTTTAACTTATTTTAACTTTGCAAAAGTTCCCATAGTAAATTTTAGAAGATGAATTGGCGAACATACGTTTGTTTTTGATAATTCTCATCAGGCCTTTAGGTTTATATGGTAATTAAGTAAATAGACTATGAGAGCTTGTAAAAATAGAACGGTTGTCAGGGCAGGGGGAATGACGGGGGGTGGGTGGAACGGGATCGAAATTTGATCAGCGTTGGGGAAACTGGTAGTCGGTCGAGGTGCTAAGCTGCTGGCTGTTGGATTCAAGGACAAACTGCCAGCCCAGACCACCTCGCTGTGCATATATATTGATTAACCTGCTCCTGTGGGGCGGGGTATATTGGTCGCAAGAGCCGGCGTTTGTCCAAAAGATTCCAAGAACGCATTCCAGCATGGTAAGAAAAGGCCAACTAAAGGGTGTAAACAGTTCCATTCTAGCGCATCTGGTAGACTTTGACCATCGCATGGATGCCGAAGAGGCCTTCCGAGTAAGCTACAAGGTACCTTCAAGCTACTCAAAATTTCTTGGACAGCGTCTGTTGGCTACGGCAGAAGCGGCCGCCATCAGGCTACGCCAACCGATCCTGTGCGCCCAAAAGAATGTCGTCGCAGTGCCGCAGTTACCATGGTCAAAAGCTGCTAATCCAACATTCAACAGCTTAGCACCTCGGCCGACTTCCAGGTCCCCACAACGGTAATCAATTTTCGACCCCGTTCCGCCCCCCTGTCATTTCCCCTGCTCTGACAACCATTCCATTTTTTCTACCAACTCGCATAGTCTATTTACTTAATTACCATATAAATGTAAAGGCCTGATGAGAATAATAGAAAACAAACGTATGTTCACCAATTCATCTTCAAACTCTTTTTAGTTGAATTAATAATAATAACTTTTTTTCTTTTTTTATATCCGTCTGCCATAAATGAGATTACAGATGTACGTTGGCTGCACTGACCGTAGGCGATATCATGCCATGCAATTTGTCCATAAAAGTGTAAGTTTGAAGCCATTCAGACAGTGCTGTGGTATCACTGTGCCAGATACCACATAACACGTGACGACCTCTAGTCATCTTGCGGAAGAAATGAGTCATTGTGTACGGGTTTGCAAAACATATGTTAAAGGCAAAATTGTAGAGGTCCTTGTTCTAGGTAGTTTATCTCTAAAAAAA
>JAYGXS010000003.1:26300369-26313122 GCA_036362985.1 Ligula intestinalis | reverse complement strand
GGTGGAGTACTAATAGGTAACATATGTGGCACCATGTTTCAGTAAATCGAATAGTCATGTCGTCCAGAGCCGGAAAAGCGTTCACTTCTGCTGCATCGGTGTCGGCCCCCAGAAGCAGATCTGGCATATGGTACAAGCGCAAATTGAGACGGCGCAGTTGGGGCATTTGTCGGTGTCCAAAGTAAGTAAAGAAGTCGGCAACACTGAGGCACTGGTCGGAAAAATCTACAGAAACAATGTTCAGGAAAGGCCGTCCGAGAAAGTAATCCAGAAATGTCTTAATGCCCTCTTCACGTATGGGCCCGCCATTCCAGAGGGCAAGTTCTGTCTCGAAGCCATCACTTCGCAGCAGTAGCGAGTCAAGCGCCGGCTTCTTTATCACCCAGTCGTCATTGAGAAGCACGGTAATGGGATCATTTAGGGCGAACGCGGGAAAGGCCAAGTCAAAATTCGATTGATCCATACTCGATAGATATCTGAGCAGTCGCTTCCTGACGGCCCTCGACAACAGGAGAACCTGCCGAGAGGAAGAATAAGAGTTTTCAAATAAAACTGCAGTTACCTTGAAACGCTCCTCAACTGGCATATTCACGAAGTGATTTCGCCAGCCAGCCAGCAAAATGTAGATTAGCGTTGACTCTTGTTTTTAAATAAAGCGCGCGCGCTTCCGCCTAGCATAACCAATCAGGGGACAGCATGGTGGCTCTGGTCTATCCCATGGCTTTACGAAAGACTTACAGGCATTCTCCATGCAATCTATTTCAGACGTTAGACTGCACAACTTCAGTCACAGTGAATGTCGAGCCGCACAACAGTGGCAGCAGTAAACAAGATACTGCTCCGCCAAAAACACAGCGCGTGATGTTTTCGAAACATCACGTTGGTTTAACCGTCGTACGAGTGTTGTAGCAGCCAGTCGAGGCAGGCCCTTCATTGGTGCGCAACGTGTGGGTGTGAGTCAACGTCATAGTTATATTTGATTGGTCAGATTGCCTGAATGGCATGGACCAAATTGGCTAATTGCGAGGTGGCATCTTGCTTCGCCGTGATTGGTCGGAAATCATCCACAGTCTCGCGACGTCAGATTAGTTGGTCAGTATGTTTGAAGTAGATGAGAGAAGGCCTTAAAAACTAAAGTTAAATGGTACACGTATGAATAAAAGATAGTTTATTTGCACCATTTGTAAAAGGTCAGTTTAGTTTGCAGAATGTATAGAACTAATAGTAAAGCATAACTTTTAAAAAGTGCGGTATTACGAAATATCGATAAACAATCTGTTCACTCTGCTTGCTATATGACATTTGGACCTGGGTCCAAGTAAGCGTGAAGATATGATCTATCGCAATAAATGGAGCGGGATGCTTATGGTCAGTTCAGTAGCCCACTAAATAGGGATCGGTGTGTTCTGATTGACCTTTAACGGGTGATCTTACAGACCCCCTGGAACACGCCACCCCTGGGGTTGGATATGGTTGGCTGATGACGGTTTATAAGCCAGAATTGATCATTTCAATCCCCTCTGTCTTTGCGGATAATATTTTTCTGCATACCATATGTTAGCCGTTGAGTGGTTTCTGACGGCACCCGAGAACGAGATCCAAAGGCGCAACGGGACGAGTAAGTTCCGTAATTGATCGGCGAACGCCATCTACAATTATACATATCCCCGATCGGAACCGGCAAGGCCACGATTCCGTGGCTCAGTGGTAAGGGCGTTGGCATTCTAACTAGCAAGGTCGTGCGTTCGAACTTCGCGGACTTGTTCGATGTGGCTGGATAATGATTGCTAATGTACCAGAATTGGTCATTACAGTCTCGCTTCCCTTTTAGCTTCTACTTAATCATGCATATATAAGGTATAATTATTAAAAGGTTAATCATATTTTACTTTTCATTCACTTTTCCTCTATGCAATGCCCTCGTCTTGCTGACACACAAAAAACAAAGACACGCCTTTTCACGTACCCTATGGTTTATTCATCCGTCGAACAGTAGGGCGTTATTAGAAGAGAATATCCGAGTTCCAGGAAGCAGTTAAGGAGTAAAAAAGCGATCACTGGAACAAGAGGTTTATTTTCCTGACGTTTTGGATTCCCTTATCTGCGCATGTCTCAGACTGTTCTACTATTACCTATGATTAAGGATTCCCGAGTGACGCTTTTTTTATTATTCTTCAGAACCTTATTAGTCCAGAGTCAATACAGATGGAAAATACTGTTGTTTTGACAATCTACGTTTGAACTTCGTGCAGAGGGGGACAGGATCCTGCACCTTGAGAGACTCCAGTGGATTTTTCGATCGGCCTCACTTGCGGTCACTTCGAGCGTACGCAAAATCGGTCATACTTTTCAATATTCAAAGACCCCATGTCCTTAATCTGCGTCCAAGGAGCTACTCTATAACTTACAGCGTAGCGACATATTACCTGATCAAAGCTCCATAGACTCTACAGAACGACTTCTGCAGTTCCATACAAAGCAGTATGATCCCCTCGTCAAGGCTGCAAAGAATGCCATGGAAGTACAGCGTGCTATCAAACGAGTGCTTATAGTTATTGACAATAATATCTTTGACTAACTCTACGGTAACTTTGTTTGGTTGTATATTTGTTGGTATACAGTCGTGGCGGCCATCGTTCGCGATAAATTGCAGCATCGCGCAACAAAACCAGTAAGAGAGCTAAAAACCACCCTTTGATAATGTCTGCATTTATTTCCCTGAACAAAAAGCAGGAAAGAAGTGATTTTATCCTAACTAACAGGATAATACATGCACTTGTGCCAGGCCTGCACTTTGAAGACTTGTTCCAGTTGCACACAGTATCAGTTACATAACGAAGCTGCACATGAAAAATTCTAAATTAAATCCTTCCTTCGAATTTTTCATTTGAACAATGGAATACCCTCGCACTGTCAGTCGTGGAGGCTTTGTCCCTACAGCTCTCCGAGAAATGCTTGGAGGGTTATGTATTTCTGTAGTGGCCGCTAGCAGCCACTTTGAATGTAAGATCAGTCGCTGACGCACAGCGCCTTTGGCCTGCAAGGTCTGCGCGCCCACAGCCGCCTGGGGTCAGGTGCTAACTGTCGCTGACCGACGCTCGAATACTCCTCACCATGGCAGCGCGCCCAAACTAGCCAGCCTTCGCCTATCTCAAGGTCGCACCACGACCGCTAGTCTAGACATTAGCCACGTGACTGTACTTACTTGATACTTGATCCGATTAGCTCCTGTTGTTGGATGAATCGGCTTCACGGATGTCACGAATAGCGGCGGCCCATTGGCGGCGGACAGAGGCGAGCTCTTTACAGATGTTAACCCACTGTTTGTTCCAATTTCGCAAGCCGTAAACAGTTACGAGGCCCATCCGTTCAACGTCCGACTTAACGGTGCTGAGTCATGTCTTCAGTTGACCGCCTTGTCGGTATCTCCAGTTTGCACTACGAGAAGTGTTCACGACCAATCTGCAGAGGTCCGTCGATGGTTTGCGCAGGACATGGCCAAACCATTGCAATCGGCGATGTTGGATGTACGATGCTAGACTTGGTAGTTTGAAACATCTGCGGTATAGTTCAACATAGGAGATTCGATCCTGCCAGAAGACTCTTAAGAGGCGTCGAAGACACCAACGGTCAAAGACTTCGAGCGATAGGATGTCTGCCTTTCTCACTGGCCATGTTTCGCAGGCATATGCTAACAACAGTCTGATTGATGCTTTGTATATCAGCAGCTTAGTACGTCAACTGATGTCTGAGCGAGACCAGAGTGGTCTGGCTAGCAGCCTAAATGCATTTCTAGCGTGCGCGATTCGGTTCTTGATTTCGTCTTTGGCCTGTCCATTGGCTAGCATATTCGAGCCCACATAGCGGAAGGAGCAAACTTCTTCACTGGGTTGATCGCTGATAAACAGGGGTTGTGCTGCGCCCAGATACCTAGTCAGGAGCTTTGTCTTGCGCACATTAACTGTCAGACCAACAGTTGCAGCGAAGCCGGTGATTCGGTCTAGCGTTGGCTGTAGTGATTGAGGAGTTTTACCGAGTACGACAATGTCATCGGCATATTCCAGGTCAGGTATTGTGAATTCAGAGCTGATTTCATATCCACTTTCAGATAGAATTGACTGATGCATTACCCAGTTGATCAAGAAGTTGAAGAGAACTGGAGAAAGAGAGCACCCTTGTCGAACTCCACAAGTCAGAGGGAAAGAAGTTGACTCTTCACCAAGGGTTCTTACTCGGGCTGATGTTGTGCCATAGTAAGTTTTGATTAGATTGAGCAACTTTGGCGGGAGACCGCCAGCAAGCAAGACTTGCCATAAAGCTTCTCTGTCGATAGAATCAAATGCGGTTTTGAAGTTGATAAAACAGGTGGTGGTGATCTGTTTTTTATGTCTGTGCTCTAGTATGTGGCGTAGAATGAAGATCTGGTCAATACGTCCTCTACCTGGACGAAATCTTCCTTGGTTAGGACTAGTACGATGATTGCACTCAGTCGAAAATCTACGGAGAAGGATGGTCACAAACACTTTGGTGGCTATATCTATGAGGCTGATGCCGCGGTGACTGTCTGCCATAACAAAGCATGCGCTGGCATTCCGGCGATTCACCACGCTTCCGTCACTACGAAATTGATGCCCTCGTAGCCGAACTGCCGTCATCCGAGAGTCAAAACTCTTTCCATCTATTCTTCTATCCTTCTGTGCAGAATACACTATTTCTAACAATCTGGCTTTCCCACCGTTTTTTCTCCTCACCTAAAGGAACCATGGGCCTGGAAGATCGTTACAGTTAGGGTTAAACCTTCTTATCCTTAAGTTCCGCGAAATGTCTCCTGTTAGACCTCGACAGTCTAAACCACACATACACAATCCAGAAAATAGTTATTCATAAAAACAATGCTACAGCGAAAAATGCAAGCTTGTGTTTACAAATTTATGTAACGTACCAGTATCTAAACAATAGGATTTCCAAAGATACTGCCTGATCCTCGTATAAAGAAACTGAAACTGTCTGAGCTAAAGAATGTTTTTTCATTTATATACTGATGCTTATATTTGTACAAAAAATGGATCCCTGCCCATTGTCAGGTAAAAAGAACGTTCAAACAGACGTTGGTTACGCATAATTCGACGAAATTGTTTAGTAGGACTGGCTTTCTGACAGAGTTTGCACGGAGAATTGCTTCACCAATACTATTTGATAAACTTGTACTTTTATATCAAGGCAACTGTAGGTTGGCTTAATCTAGTTGTGCTGACAAGAATATCTAAAGTGCTAGTCTAAAATGTTCAGGTTACTTACTGCGTCGAAATGTATTCTGCACACCGCGTACTCAGACTGCCCATTTACAGTTTTTTAGCCGCCTCCAACAGTTCACCCAAGTTGGCTTCCGTTACTGAAATCCTTCCATCGTGGCTGCAAGAACAACCTTGTGTGCCATAATGCATACACCATTCACCTTTGAATAAATCAAAATGATGAAATAGCAGGACGTACAAAGAATGTTAAGTCACAGAGTCCACCCTGTTTGTGATATCTTTCGAGGAAGGCGAAGGGTTTACATTCTACTGACTGGAAGGTAGATATCCTGTGCTCAGACAGGTCAGATGCCAAGTAAGCAAGCACACGAATAGGTTTGTTTCTGCGTCGAGCCTCTGTACTCTCAAGGAAGACTTTCCGTCCCGACTAGCAATTGGGTGTGTGGAACTAAACATACTTTGATTGGTGCTGGACGGTGAACTACCTCGCCAATGAAATAGCAGATGATTCGTCAACTAACTTCAAAGAAGGTAGGTCGTCGTAGCAAAATAGGGTGTTGAATACGTGCCAGACGGTGGGCACTGTTTTTGTCAGTGTCTGTTACAGTGACATCATCAAAAGCATCGGTTGGATTGCATCAGTGCCGAGAGAATACACCTCATTCAGAACACATGCGCTAGCAGGAATTTAACTTTCCAGTTGTCTTATCTCATTATAGTTTCCCTTTAATTCATTTCCTATCTGACTATCATTTGAAGTCACGAATATCGTAGATAAAGTAAGAATTGTTTATGAGTCTATGCGTTTGTCGGATCACCACTAACCTTTCAGGATCGGATAGCAGCGGATTATATCACCTTAATGGTGAAATTATATTTCTTACTAATTATATCTCACAAACCAAAATTAAAAGCAACATGGCATTACTGTGTTTGAATGTTACTGAACTGCTCAGACAGAAGCAAAATTCTGAAAGTTACTTTTAATTTCCAATCTTTTCTTGAAGATGTGCATCCAGCAATCGGCAAAAGCTGGCGGAAACGCTGGTTAAGAACGAAATATAGAATGATTTGCTCTTTATGAACACGAAAAGGTCCGTAGGACCATCAGGAAAAAACCTTTTACGAAAAGGCTGTATGCCGGAGCGCATACCCTAGCATATATCATTGTGCACGCGTTTCTTAAAGAAACTGCAGGGACCTCGTCTGCACTACTGATTGTGGAAGGTTATTCCACTGTTCCATTATCCGTTGAGAGAACAATTAAGAGCGGAGGTTAAGCTTAGGCATTTTTGTACGAAGCTTCACTATGTGGCCACGAAATTGGGACATGAAATGCCACTTAGACATGTCCCCAAAGTGCAGTCCTTGTTTAGAGTCGTATATAATCCTCTAAATTAAGATAAAATCACCTCTTTGTTGGCCCTAATACACGGCAAATATACATTATGGGTCGGAATTCGTGTAATATGCCATCCTTTGCCAACTATGGATATTCGTTCGCTAATCGACATTGAGTGAGGCTGTTATGCTGATTATTGTGTAGTCTATTTTGAAGTCATTTCAGTCACGACGGGATGCCGGATATTTAACTGGCTTTTTTCTGACCGCTAAAAAACGTAGGCACTGTAAAAAGTGCCTACTTTTGTAGTAGGCGTTTTATCATTGATTTTGACTGCCTCTATAAATTCAAATATGTTGATTGGAAAACATGCACGAAAAGTATTTCTTTTACTCGTTTGGTAGCAGTTAACGCCTTCTTTAAATTTAATATTCAAAGAAAGTGAAGCCTTCAGTTTTAAGATGTTTCTTAATTGCAGAATAATGTTGGACCCTACCAGCAATTCTACTTCATGGATTGACACTCTTTAAAACTTTCTACAACGCACCTATCGCAAGGGGTTAAGAGAGCTAAACCCTGGCAACTGCGATCTTCCAGACTCAGGTTCCTTTGGAGATAAGAGGGAAGATGGTGGGAAGTCCAGAGTATTGGGAACGGTGTGTTCTGCACAGAAGGATAGGGGAATAGATGAAAAGAGTTTTGACTCTCGGATGACTGCAATTCGGCTATGAGGGCGTCAATTCCGGAGGGATTATAGCGTGGGGAATCGCTGGAATGCCGGCACATGCTTTGTTACGGCAACCAATCACGCAGCTAATGTCTAGACTAGCGGTCGTGGCGCGACCTTGAGATGGGCGAAGGCTAGCTAGCTTGGGCGCGCAGCCACGGTGAGGCGTATTCGCGCGTCGGTCAGCGACAGCTAGCGTCTGACCCCAGGTGGCTGTGGGTGCGCAGACCTTGCAGGCCAAAGGCGCCACGCATCAGCGGCTGATATTGCATTCCAAGTGGCTGCTAGGGGCCACCACACACCTGTTCTGGATAGAAATAGACCTCGTCCTTTTCAACGGCTTATACTCCAACATACGAACATGGCCAACCTATAGTAAGTCCGAAGTGATAAGGTTCAGCGTGCTGTTGTACAACATCTCCATACTGCAGGCCCTCTTGTCTTCTCCTCTTCATTACCCCTTCATGTCCATCTCGATGCGTCCAGATGTCTTAAAGATGTCCACGGATGGGGACGTGACAATGTTCGCAGGCAGAGCACTCCATGCCTGAATGATTCCCTTAGAGAAAAAGATTTTTCCTCGGTCCAGTCTTACCCCAGTCACACGTAATCTTAGAGGGTGTTCTCGCAAGCTTGTGGTAGTGGCCAACTCAAAGAAACCTTTGAGTAAGAGGCAACAATCCTGACCCCACAGCATGTGAAATGTCTGTTTAAGGTCACCGCGTAGCTGCCTGTAATCCAGGAGAAAAAAGGCAAAATTGGAGCAGCTTTTCTCGTAAAGCAGGTACCCTTGGCCTCGTTCTAGTTTAATGGTCTGTCGTTCAAGGGTTTTGTTGTCTCTGACTGGCCATGGTTTCCAGGCATTGACGCAAAATTCCAATTGAGGTCGCACGAGAATGTCAAAGGCCACTCCGTCGAACTTAGCAAAGGGCGTTTGATGAGATTCAAGCTGGAAATTACGCATTTGGGCACCTTCAAGCAGTGAGGTGATGGATTCAGTGTAGGCGTGATCGGCATCCACAGATCCTTCTGAGCCTCTACCTCTGGCAACGGGAAGGGATTTAGGTAATACACCGTCCGGTATGCAGTGCTGGTTCTACAGAATCGCATCATGCTAAATTTGGGCACATTTAATGACAGGAGCCCGTGGTTCGACCATTGTTCGGGTCCATGCAAAGTTGTCTGTAAGTTTATTTCATAATCTTCTTTGCGTATGACCTTCCAACCTTTTAAGTCGTTAGCAAACCTTATGATTTCGCAGTCTAATCCGCTTATGCAGTCATCAGTATATATAAGGAAGAGGATAGGCCCAAAAAAGGAACCCTGGGGAACCCCACTCTCAACCGCCACCCCCGCCGATCGTTTTTCACCAAGTTTTCAATCCACTGCAAAAGGCCCCCCTACCCCTGTACGGCTGACCTAATGAAAGATACGATGGGGAGGTTTTCGTGCTGGTGCCATACCCGCAAAGAGCACGTGACTTCGCTACTCTACCTCCCTCTGGACCAGCCAATCACAGTTGCCGTAGGCTTCTATTGGCCAAGTAGTTGATCGATCGTCCAGTGACTCAATCTCGCATGACTTTTATTCACTTACGCCCACAGCACACTAACAGACGGGCGCGCTCGCGAGCGCACAGGGCCCGCGGCCTTCCCCGCGTCTGGGATTCAGATCACCATTAAATTCCTGTACACAATAAACAACTCCTACTGGTCTTACACCGCTTCTTCCTGTACGGAACATGACGTGATAATTGTAGTGTTCTGAGCACACCCATGGCTTAGACCTCTACAAGGTAAAGAAGTAAATGCCTTCTTGAAGTCTACGAAGACTGTATGCAACGCATATCCTTCATTGAGCGCTCGGGTTAATTGTTCTAGACAACAGAGCACATTGATCAAGCAGGACCCTCCTCTGTGAAATCCGTGCTGCTTGTCAAAGAAAAATCGATGGTGCTCCAAAAATGGCACCATCTCGGGTTCGACTATTCTCTCCATTCGCTTGCAGGATATTGAAGTGAGGCTGACCGGTCTTTAGTTGATTGCAGGCGTCCGACTCTCATTTTTATGGTTGGGTGAGATCCACGCTGCCTTCCAATCGGGTGGCAATTGGCCTGTGTGGCGGAAAGCTCGGAAAAGTAAGTACAGGGGTCCTGCCAACGCTGCGGCTAGCTCTTTCAACAGCTTTGTAGGTATTCCATCCGGACCTTATGACTTCCTTTCTCAGAGCTTTAGAAATTCCCGCAGAACAGTTACTTTCATACGAGCGACTAAATAAATGGTCGGAATCTCAACCACACGGAATTTGATGGCGGTTAGCTCGACCTCTCTCTCTCGTAGAAACTGACCGAAAGAAGCGGGATAGATGTTAAGCCTTTTCGTTGTGCTCGCAAAGTTCTACATCATCATCATCACCGAATTTTAATAAACTGATAGGATGGTATGCCTTCGTCCAGGGACGCCAAAAGACACCTGCCAAATAACGCACTTGCTTGGCTCCCACATGGCAATGCCTAACTAAATCGAATCCGCTGGGACCTGCCCAACACTACAGAGCGACTGTTTCGTCCCTTGACTTCTCCGACTGTATCCAGCAGTCACGCGTACGCCAAAACCAGCGATAACAACTATCAAGGTGGTACGGTACTTTTAGGCAAAAATAGAAAAGGATAAATTGTGTACAAACCTCAATAATGGATACTCCAAGTAAAGAGCGAAGGGAATCGGTCAAGGGGGCGTGGATCTGTTTTTAAGAGTCCATGAGGCAGTTCCTCTGGGCTCCAATTCGTCTGAAAACACCTGCGCCAAGGGGGAGCGGACTCGAACAGAGACAATCCTGTACTGGCAAGGGGGGGAGGTTGCAAGCGTTTGAAGTCAGTAATGGTGGGGTGGCTTGACGAGTGGTTCTCGTAGTAGCCGCGGTTGCTGGGCCAAAAGGGGGAGGGGGGATGGACAGCTGGCTCGCCATCGTCGTATGCCTTCACGGGGGTCGCCATGTGGAATGTGTAAATCGAAAGAACGGCCGAGACCGGGGGAGGGCATTATTCAGTCACGTGCATTTGAGTAAGATCGAGCGGCCAGCGCTCTCGGGGGGGGGGGGGGGGGGGGGACAGCCTTCGGAAGAGTGAAAGCAATCATTTTATAGGTCAGACGGACGTCTCATAGGAGAAGAGAAGTGAAGAATTCCAAAACTGTTCATCTAGAAATAACAGCGGCTCTGAGGTCGAAAACACCTGCCTGAGACTATCGACCTCTTCAACATTCTTAGGCCGAAATCACGGTTAATTATCCATTTGTATCTTTACGATTTCTTTCTCTTCCGCATTATGTTCACTTCGGGGCGCAGGCACACTGTACGAACCCCCTGCCGAGGCTCATTGTAGCGACCCTCGACGTTGCGGGTAGCACACACATGCGGTTTATGAGATCACCTGGATGGTTCTCCGGTTACGTAACGTTGGACAGCTTTGTTAAGGCCGATGCCAAGGTGCCCGCCCTCCGAGGACTCGAACAGAACCAACCCCCTGCGGTATTGCATGTGCTGCCATACATCAAGGATGAGGCAGGAGTGACCGAGCGCGTTGCTGCGGGACTAGGCGTCGTAATTGTGCACTGTCCCAAGGCCATCATGCGCAGCCAGATCCTAAGAAAAAAGGACCGAGCAGTCGGGCGTAGTGTGTCACATAACATGCCTGAACTGTCCCCGAAATTACACCGGACAGACAGAACGAATGCTTGGTTCGCGTATACATGAAAATAAGGAAGCTGTCAGGCGGGGTGGCGCATTGTCACGTGGCGGCCCACACCTGTGAGACGGGCCACGAATTTAACTTCGCAGCTACAAGGACAATAATTCACGTCGACAGCAAGAACACACGAGAGCTAGTTGAAGCCTGGGCCTCAGATGACAAGTCAATCAACCGGTGCACTGAGTTGGCGCCCGCAAACATCGCTCTCCGCAGGCATATACACACGGCCAAAACTGGTAATTAATGAATCTCCCCTGCCCCCTGAGTCCCTCTCTGCCCCTCGCCCAGTCCTTCCCCTCTCCCCCCCCCCCTACTCTTCCCCCTTCCCCTGTAACAGTTCATTGGTTAATGCGAGATTACCTAGATGCAACATAATAACGGATACTCAGTGAGTGAGTGCGCTGTAAACGCAACCCAAAACACCGAAATGTACACAAGTGGAAGATTAGTAAAGCAAGCACTCATGAAAATTGCAACAATGTTAACTTAAGAAATTTTCAAAGGAATATTTCGAAACAACCAAACATAACAGAGTTTGGTGCAAATTAAACCCAATTAAACAAATAGAGGGCAGTGAATGCAACACGCAAACCCATTTACAAAACCCGAAATTCTTACCCCAAAAACTCATCCTAAAACTAACCCATATGACAACCCCTAGCCCTAAACACTAACCCTACACCCTAACAATAAACACTGACCCTAGCACTAAACCCTAGCACTCAACCGTTACTCTTAACCTAAACGTACACCCTAACAATCAACTCTAACCCTAACCCTTACCCTAATCCTAGCCCTGACCCTTACCCTAGCAGTGCGATAAATGCGTCATGAATAAAACCAGTGACCAATAAATAACTAGATCTTCGAAATTCTGTAATTGTAATTGAACGCCATGGCAGCTCGCGTGAAAATGTTTAAGTTGTGCGAAAACCAAAACTGCACACCTATTCCACGAATCATTAAGCGAAAATTGCAGATTTAACACACCAATCATTAAGCGAAAACTCAACCAATTATATTGAAGAACGGCAACCAAAAAAGCCAACAAAATACCCGTTACACGCTGCGCATAGTTCATTGCGGTTACTGCCCCTATACTGTTGCTCGCTTATCTCTGACGATGGACTCCCACAAGAGCCCGAAAGCTCTGACGAGTAAAATTACAATTCCGGTGATCGCAACAACTTCTTCTACACAATATTGAACACACATATAGGACATAATCCTGGTCCAAACCCCAACCCAACCCTAAACTCAATCCGAAAACGCCACCAAATCCTAAACCTAATTTTCCTACGAATTTGGCATAAAGCCACATGCATTGTGGGCGATTTCCGTTCCCATGTCTTCGTTAGGCGGCCATATACTTCATCCTTGCCAAACAATAACCATAGTTGGGTAAGAAACATTTTATTTGCACGAAAAAGGGTTATACGGAAAGAGTCTGGATTGATTAATATCCTCCCGTCTCTAAAATTCGCCGTCACAAAAATATTTAACACGTTTGATGCTGCTCCAGATCGTTGAAAAAAGTTGTGGACACAGATGCACGACATCGCCATCCCAAGGGACATTCGCTGACATGAGGTCAATGGTTTGAACATCCGCCGATCGACGACAGACACAGATAACTTCTCGTTGTTCCCAAAACAGAACAATGCAGGCTAAACAGGACATC
>JAYGXS010000003.1:26249306-26286004 GCA_036362985.1 Ligula intestinalis | reverse complement strand
GGATTCTAGATGATTGCTTAGGAAATCCTGCTTGGGCAGTCAACTTTCTCCCGTATTGGTGGATTCCATATGAGCGAAAAGTTGAGCGGGTAATATCGATCCAAGTGTGATTAAACTCATGGCGTGAAGCGGGCGTTTGTTGCTTAGCGGTAGAGCATTAGCCTCCGGCAAAGGCTTTCTCTGATGCGCGGGTTCAAATCCCGCCAAACGCCTAGAGTTTTTCACACTTGGGTCAACTCAAATTAAGCAAATCTGCCAAACCAACTTAATAATTTTATATATTATCTAACGACATATTCATATTTACGATCATACCTCTCTTTGTGGAAAAACAGCATATTCTTAACCATATTCATCACTGTGTTTTATGGCAAAATGGGCAAGATATAATAAGTAAACCGGAATCTTTTTTTTGTTTCTCAAAAACAACGCGATTCCTCACACTTATCTTCGCCTGATTTTAATTGACTTGAGATCTGATTCTCTGATAGAGGGAATAGTCAACTTAACAGTTTTCTGTTTTATAGTACAACGCAAAACAAACAAAACTCGTGTTTGATTTTCTTCAATATAGTAAGTGAGCATGCAGTTTTTTCTACTCAAAAGGCCTTTTTAGCATCGAATCCACTCAACGGGCTTTCGAATTTGAGCTGCTGGTTTTTTTGCTCTCCATTCACGCGGGAATTTATTAGTGTATACCAGACTGTCTACTTCTCTACTTTGTTTTTCTGCATGTATGGACATGAGGTCATCTCTGCTGTACACTTGTACCTTTTTGAATGCTCGAAGGACAAATATTCTATCGACGGAAATTCATAACGAACATTCATGTACTTTTGGATTAATTTGCAGAACCTGCAGTACATCAGCACCAAATGTTATCCAATGGAATGCAATGCGATCGCGTAGGCACCGACGCGGTTGGAAACAAGCTATGAAGCGTCAACCATTAGCCTCAATGTCTCTTCCGGGTCTAATGTCCACTAACTGCAGGTCTATTTTCAATAAAAGTCTCGAATTGGATGCACTTATGTTGAAACAGGAACACAGTAAGTGCGGTGTAATCTGTCTTTAAGAGACCTGGCTCAATAGGGATATAGAGTCGCAGCTCATCACACCTCCAGCTTATTGCTGTTTTCGTTCGGACAGAATATCCCGATCAATCAGCAGAGGTGGCGGAGTAGCAGTTTTTGTAAACCAGCAATGGTGCACAAACTGTAAGTCCCTTTTTTCTTACTCCGAAGACCACATAGACGTTATTGCAGTAGTTTGTAGGCCTAAATTTTTACACAACTCAAAAGGCATCATTTATGTTAGTATTTACATACCCCCTTCCACCTGTCAAGATGCCCTTACCCACTTTTTCGATTTTCTTTCCCAAAAGCTTGCCGCACTGTCTTGCGAGCATGTAATTATTTTATGTGGGGACTTCAATCGAGTAAATCTACGTCCCCTCATATTGTTAGGATTTAGTGACTTAGTTAATTTCAATACACGAGATGACGCCCCACTCGATCATATCCTGACTAACTATCCAATGCTTTTTGCTGTAAAAAATAGAGCTCCATTGGCAGGCTCAGACCATTCCGTACTGCTCTGTCAACCAAAAATCTATTCAAGACCAACAAAGGGCTATTAGTAACGCCCGAGAGGAAATTACACATTCGTGACACGTCCCCACATATTTCCTTGCTTCAGACTTGTATATCTGAATGCATTCCTATCTTTCTGGAAAACAGGAATGTCGAGTCGTGTTCGAGTTATCTTTCAACATTTCTCAACGGAATTTTTAAAATTTGTTGTCCTTTTGACACAGTCATGGTTAGACCAGACCAAATATCTTCTCCCCACTTAAAAACTTTGCGAAGAGACAAGGAACTGTTCTACAAACTAGGTTTACGAGAAAGATTGAAGGACGTTAATGCCCTTATAAAACGCGAGATCGCAAGACTAAATTACCTGTTTGTTAGTCAGTTATTTACTTCTTCTACATCTTCGTCTCCTCTCTCTTCATCCGAAATATGGAAAAGTCTTAAACGTCTCACTGGTCAACGCAATACGCTGGCACATGTTGACGCTGACCTAGGCAGCTTAAACTCAAACTTCATCCATGCTCTTACCGAGTCCTATCTCCCGACAAATGATATTTCGTTACCACCAAGTGATTTTTCTCCAGTGTCTGTGGCAACAGTGATGAAACACCTAAACAAGGTTAAAGGTACAACAGCTGCCGGACCAGATGGCGTCTCCCCATTTCTCCTTAAATCTTGCTCTTTTCAATTAGCTCCTGTCTTGGCACACCTTATTAATTTATCTTTCATGGAGTCCAAGATTCCTGACGGTTGGCGTTCGGTCAAAATCACTCCTATCCCGAAAAAAACCACTTCAACGGGTCCCAAATCCTTTCGCCCAATCGCCTGCTCTTCTGCACTCCTCAAACTTACAGAACGAGTCGCTTTGGACATCACTAAGCCATTTTCATCCAATTTTTCTGATCCCTTGCAGTTTGCGTTTAAGGCGAGGCGTAGTACACTAGATGCAGTTGCTTTAGTAGTCCACTCTGCTCTTAGGGACTTGGATAAGGGATGCCGTGCTTACGCGTGTGCTTTTCTTGACTATTACTCAGCTTTCAACACGATCCCGCGCCATCTTCTTCTTAGTAAAACCTCTGCATGTGGCTCTCCTGGCTGGGTTGTCTCATAGCTAAGGGACTATTTTTCTTCCCGCACCCAATTCGTTCAGACCGGGATGCGAAAATCCACGGACCTTCCCAACAATTGTGTAGTTCTGCAGGGGTCTATATTATCCCCTCATCTTTTTTCCCTCCATACTGATGACCTACGATCTCCAAACGCATGTTTGTTTGCCAAATACGCTGACGATATGGTTTTCGGCCATCCTCTCAAAAGCCAGACCCATCTCCAAACACTGAAAGATGGACTGGACCATGTCACAGCATGGTTGTCAGAAAATGGCCTTTTACTTAATGAGCGGAAGTCAGTCCAGTGCATTTTTCGGCTGCGACCCCCTACCAGCCCTGAAACCATTGACTTTCTGCCCAACAACGTATCCTCCTTCCGATACCTTGGTGTAACACTTGCTTCCAACCTCTCATTTACTCTTCATATTGAAGACCTTTTTATAAAAATCCGCAAACTTATGTATTATGTCCGCCGCTTGCGTTCATATCGCACCCCACAAGCTCTCATCTGGCGTTTTATAGATGCCTGTATCCTCCCTCTTATTCTTCATTGCTCTCCAGTTACTTTTCCAGCACTACTCAAGAAAGACTTGCTTATTATTAAACGTATTCTCCGCATGCTCTCTTCAGCTGCCGGTTATTCCTATGTTTTTTTAGCTGACCTCATCATACAGCGACATTTTAAATCGGTCAAGAATTTCGTTGATCGTATTCTGAGGTCGCTCACCCTCTCCACTCTGAATTAATGGCTGCGAAATCTTCTCGTACCATGCGCCGAAGCTTCCGTCATATGACCTGCCGTACATCGGCCTACCAGTAGTCGGTACTCCCATTCTTAGCACGATTCCTCACGTGTGAATAAATGGAAATTGAGAAGCTGAAGGCAGACCTGTCTCCATAACAGATGTGGTAACCGTGTCGACTTCTTACTTTGAGCATTTTGTTATCTTTGACCGTTTACTCTTGAGCTTTTTGGACCCCATAATTGATCTTATTTTTACTCTCCGTGAATGGAGCCACTTTTTTGCTGAAAATTTTGATATTATCATCAAAATATAGTTCTCTATCTATCTATATAACACGACCCAATGTACGCTAAATTACCGACTTGAAGTTCGATCTCGAAATTGCATGAGAAAGTCCACCTAATGTGAGTCGCGCACAATTGTAAAGTGCCAAAATGCGCGGGTCAGGTGAGCAATCCGGCACACGTCGGCTGGTGGGCGAGACGCAGATATTGTTCCAACAAGCTGAGGGATAGCATTTGGTCTCGTCCGGCCGCCGCGGACCAAAATATCGATTGGCCTCGCTGTGTGGGCGACCGGGGGCGGGGGGGGGGGGGGGGGGGCGCAGTCGTCACGCCGGCTAGACGGCCGCAAGAATCTCACTGTTGTCCGCGCCCTAGATGATTTGATTTTTCGGCTGCTACAGCAAGAGTGCACCCGGCCGAGGACCCGGTTAGAGACTAGCGATGGCTCCACGTGATCTTGTATGCGCATCCTGCACTGCTAACTACTCTTCTGACTACCTAAGATTGCCTTTGAAGCACGTTGCAATAGTCAGCTTCTTATTTCGTTTTTGTTTCGGGTAGGGCAGGGCAGGGCAGGGCACTTATCACACGGCTCAATAAGGATTCTAGTTTTCGTGGTCAGCTATCGCAAACTTATTTAACAATCGTCTTGCTCCCATATATAATTTAGCTCCTTCTGACACCAAATTTTTGGTCCTAGGTTAATTACTTGGCAAGCTACTATCGCAGGGGGTAGGAGGAAATTTCTCGACTACACGTGCATCGGCATGTCATAGGAGATTGGGCATCTCAACTACGTGGGAGGGAGCCTGGTTGGCCGGGTTGAACTTCAAGAGCAAATCAGTATGCCGTATCAGTATGAGTTGAACCAAAAGAATCGTTGGCAGTAAAAGGATGGGTGGAGATTGAGAAGGAGATCTGGGTGCTGACACTCATAAGGGGACATCTATGTTGGATTGGAAAGTAACCATGACCTGGGCTGAATGGGCTATCGGCAGTAAGTCGCGAATGCCAATCACCAAATACATAGGGACATGTCCATAAATCGCCAAATACACAGGGAGCTGCGTTGGGACAGGTCGCGAAGTCGGCAACTGCGCAGGGAAGGCAGGCCACATCAGAAGTTGTGAGCCGTTGAAGATCTCGACCTTGCTTCACGACAGGATGTCGTTGCAGAAAGTCTCCATATCGCGGTCACATCAGATGACACAGTAGAAATTCAATTGAAGGCGAGGGAGGTTTGATGATGATTGAGCTCAGCCAGATCAGAAGTTGAGTGTTCATCTCACGTCGGAAAGTCACCAATATCGCAGGGGGTTAAGTGAGTCTAACCGTGCAACTGTGATCTTCAGACCATGGTTACTTAGTGCTGAGGAGAGAAGTCTGTAAAGGCCAGAGTAGATGGAAGATTTTATTGTGTACACAACGGAAGAGGAGAATAGATTGACTTGGGAGAGACACGTCCGATCAGTAGGTTGACCGGGCCCAAGTCAGGTCTTAGAGTAGTCGGGCCAGAGGACAGATAGAGGGAGATCTTTCATTGGGCAGAGAGGCAACTTGCGTCGGGCACGCGTGCAAGCTCCTCATTCGTCACCTCATAGATGCGAGAACTATGATTGGCTGATCGAGACGTCGAGAAAGTCATCGGTGAGCGTTTGGGAAATTGCACTTCTACGCGAGCTAGTCAGGCAGGCAGAACCCGCTACACTACAAACGCAGGATATTTAAACTTAGCACTGTGACTATGGTCACCGTAGGATACATGAGATGAGTCCGCCTCATAGGCTCTTGTTAATCCAGTTTTATTACATACTCGGGAATTAAACCGATGGCCAGCACTCTCGACCGTATTTTCAAAATGGGGTCATCAGTACGTAGAAGGGGAACGCAAAATCGCTCCAATTACGAAAATCGCCAGTTGAATATAGGCGGTGCGTAGTTCAACGTTGTCTGTTCGTCATTAGGTATGCGGCTTATTGGAGCGCGGGGTGCCCATCGTCGAAATCGACGGGAGAGATGTCGGTATGCACTGTATATCAATGTTGGTCACTAGTTCCGCCTGAATTATGTCTCAAAAGCGTCTGATGAATAAAACTCGCGCCCTACCGCGTGAATATGCTTACGCTCCAACATGCTTTATGCGCTAACCCTATAAGTTCTCTGAAGGATAGGCGTTCCACAATCAGTTGTGTGATATAGGACTTCAACTGTAGGTATTCGGAGAGGGTGTGAGACAAAAGAGAGAACGCTTTGGAAAAAAACAGTTTCCCATTCTTCTAGGCGTTGAAAAACTATTTCAGCTAGCAGTTGCGATCAACGAATAGCAGTCCTCTCTCTCTCTCATTGGAGATTAGTTCCGCTTTGTTCCTATAGTCAATCAGATAATCGAAAACGGGTTTTCCTTATCCCAGCGGGTGAGAAAGATGGAGCGCAAGTCTACTTTTACCATAATCCAGCGCATTTCACCGTCCCTTCTGTGGAACAAACGTTAAAACTAATCGAAAATGACGGTTGAACTGTAGTTAGGAAGTCGGCGTACGGAGAGCATAAAGTCGCTAACTGTGTCTGTGAAGGTGACACATTTTCCTGACGGCCCTTCCTGACACCCAAATCTCACCTGCAGGTCCTCGAAGCTAGGTTTTTTTATTGGCCCGCCTGCGCCCCTTGCGAAACCGTTATCAGCAGCACCGCGCTAACTCGTCCTTTCTTCGGCCACCAAGCATTACAGTCGTGCGTGTTTGCAGTCTACCCTGGACGCCTTTGTTCGATCCGCTGTAAATGCCGCCTGCCCTGTCCGCCGATCAGTGTGACCCATTCCCGATTGGCTGCAGGAACACAGCATATCCTAGGCTTCCTTGAATCCAGCGCGCTCACTTCACATCAGTTGCTCGTTCGTCTGACATTGAGATTCCCCCTGCCTATTCTCCACTTCTTTCTGCACAGAATAAAATCTTGCTTCCACCTCTGTTGGGAGGAAAGTCCCGGTATTTCAGCATGGTCTGTCCGTGATTAGGCCGGCGCTGTCCATCCATGTCGCTCACATCTTCCATCTACAGCACATTCCTTGTCTCATGAAACGCCGAGCGAAATTCTGAAATGCATTTTAAATTCGAACTAATTGCATCAGTACGATTGTAATACTTATTATTTTGCAGTCTTGTATCAAGATATTTCGGTCAGGGCAGGATGCCGGCTTTTGAACGAGCCATCTTGTGGCTGCCTACTTAAAGCACACGTCGAAAAAAGTGGTTATTTTAGTCAAATAACATTCTCTCATTGATGTTTGCTGTCCTTATATATTCTACTATATGTTATGTAGAGATGCTTAAAAATATGTTTTCTTGCAATAAATGAGGGGAAAATAATGTCTTCTTCAAACGTCATACTTAATAGTTTGAAGAACTTTATAACTTTGGAAATTATTTTAAACGCTACCGGGCATTCCCCTAGATTTATAGGTTTCCAAACGAGATGTCTGGGGAAAAGTGCATGGTTCCTAACCCCGTGAGTAGAAAATAAAATAAACCTCATAAATGCTGTAACCCACGTGGAATAGGTTGTACACTTACTAGCCACCATTCAGAAATTTTCTGATGTGTTTTTTGAAGAATCATTTTACGATCGTAAAAATCTCATAAATGGTAACCTTTTAGAAGCGAAAGGTACTCTGGCCTAAAGCATTTCATAGAAAGAAAGTGTATGCTGCTACCAAAGAAATAAAGAATATTTTGTGCATGTTTTCATAAAGTATGTTCGAATGTATAAGGGCGGTAAATACACCAATGAGAAAATGTATACTACATATGTAACTGCTTTTATAGAATGTCCTATTTGGGACTGTTAGATAGAAGCTCATCCAAAGGTCGGCATCCTGATGTGGCTGAACTATCTTGAGATTTGACCGCACAGTAATAAGTATTACAACCCTACTTATTTACTTTGTGTGAATTGAGTAACATTTCAGAAATTCGGTTGACATTTCATGAGAGATGGTTGCAAAGCGCCTTTCAGATGAGTTTCGCATTCTATCGCTTGAATATGTTTCCAATCAAACTTGCTTTATTCCTGAGCCATGTGCAGTTCCCATAATGTATGCTTAGGATAGGAGTTCCACAATCAACAGCGGCAGTTCAAGCATCAAAATCAGCTATGTCCACCACACACTCCCCCCAACTGGTCCCGGTGTCATTTCCGAGTCAAGAAAGGCAGAAGTGGGAGACGGCGCAGATGGCTGGTCCTGTCGGCACCATCCCTGAGCAAAACCTGACTTGGACCCCAACTGTCTAGGAGCCATTGCAGCCTGACTGACAGCCAACCACTCCAGACAACACTTAACCCACTGGACTGACCGCGCAGCCCAGATATCTCGTCAGTTGGCGACGTTATAGCTTCAAGCGTGTCAGATTGTTTATAGCGATGAGTCGTCAACCTCACTCCATACCCATTCCCAGAACCCAGCCGGCGTACGAGAGAACCAGTGGACTGGTGCGGGGAGTGGGCGCAGCTGCTAACATAGCAGATGGCCCCGTCAACGCGTACTACGTATAGGATCTGCCCCCCCCCCCACCCCCCACGAACACTGGAAGTAGAATAGTATAGCATGGCACAGTGCAGTTCAGTAGATGACCTACCTCATGAAAGGTGGTTATTGTGATTTTTCTTTAGTGACCGGATTAAGAGCTCCGAAAACCTTTTACTAAAGAAAACTGTATGTTCAGGATTCAAGCGAACTCGGGGATCGCTGGGTATCCAAGACATTTCCTATGCTATACAGTGACACATAATAAAAGCCATGGATTTGTGGGTTGTGTTATAAAATAATGGACTAGAAAAGGTGCTCTAAATAGTGCTGGGATTACGCTTCTGAGAGCCGACCTCAAATGCAGATTCAAACACATGCGGCCGAAACAACCAATCAATCAAAAAGAAGCCCCTTATCCTCCCCCACTATACCTCATTGGCTGCTAGGATGATGCCGCGTGACATTTTTGTTTTGTTTCAGACAATCTATGGAGCAACCAACCGGAACGGAATGTGACCTTAATTGCTCAACAGCTTGTGGCCTACAAAAAGGAGACCGTTCCGCTCACCTTCGTCCGATTCTCTAGACTGGGTCAGCTGGAGGGGATGGCTGTCAGCTCCACCATCTGGCGCGACCGCCCAAATATAGAGCGACACCACGATGAGGTCACCATTGACATCCGGAACGGCATTGTGGTACGATTAACCTGTCACTTCGAAGACCCAAATTTGCCATCGTAATCATCAGAGCCTATGCCTCTCCCAATGACTAGCTTACAACACCTACGAGGATCTGCAGGACGTCCTGGAGACTGCTAAATGCGAAGCAACTGGTTGTCTTCGGTGACTTTGGGGATCGTATCGGGACAGAGCACGTCAGCCGGTAGGGTTGCGTCCCCACGGTCTCGAAGACTGTAAGGATAACAACCTCCTTCTTCTGCGAACCATCATAGAATGCTGTCTTTTGCTAGCCAACCTGCCGAGAAGGTCGCTTGCGTGAAACCACGATCGCGGCAATGGCAACTGCTGGACCGGAGGCGAAATCAACAGGTTGGGCTTGTGAGTAACGAGATCTGCGGCACTAATGGCTGGATGGCTCACTGCCTCGTTATCTCCAAGATTTGGTTTCGATTGCACCCTCGTCAATTACCACAAAGGAAGCAAACACCGGTTAATTTTAATACCTTTCTATCAAATTTGTCTGCATGCCTTTGCAGTTTCATTGATAAAGTGGTCTGATATTTGGAAGATCTGCAGGCCCGAATGACAAGTTCAACGCTCAGACCCAGTAGTAACAACTGTTCAACACCATCCATTCGACAGTTTAAGACGTCCTCGGACGAGCGCAGGTGGTCAATACTAGGACTGGTTTGACGAAAATAAAACCACCATCAGCAACTTGTCCACTGATAAAAACAATCTGCACAGAGTTTCCATTAACTGACGTAGATAAGACGCTGCCGTCTTGTATATCAACGACCACTTCAGATGTATGGCCGGACCACAAGGTCGAGAAAATCCAGGAAGGCAAAGAACTTGCTAGACTCCACTATCTGCGGTGTCCATACCATCCAACCCCGCTGCTGCTGCTACTACTACTACTACTTCTGCTACTACTATAGAAAAACAGGTCTCATATATAATGAAGAGAATGTATAGCACTGGGACGAGCAAGTTGTCTACTTGGCCACTATTTCGACACTAGCGACGCTGGTGAAGCCTTTCAAACCCACACTTTCTCAAATTCTAAAAAATAGTCAGATTTTGATCATCGGCATTTTTCCATCAGCAGTTTAGCGCATTTTGAAACTTGCTTTTGGCTATCTTAGTGCAACAAAACCCATTCAATTGGTCGAAAGACCAATGAAGCTGCACGGCTTTGCCAAGCCATCACTTGCCACATTACCTACTCCTCCGGTTCCTCCTGTGTTGTCTCTCTTATAACAGAAAAACCCAACTTACGCAGCTTGCCGAGCATGTAACTTATCTTCAACATGTAATAATCTGTGGGATTCGAAGTTGTCCGGTCGGATAAAAGAAGATGGACGCACCCCAACGATTATAAGCTAGTAGCTATGATAAGGAGTGGAAGGCCAGAGTGGTAGGGATAAGTTACTTGAGTCCATAAGAAGTTGAACATGAGAAATTGGTAAGTGGCTTCCAGACGAGTGCAGTCCAGGCACGAACAGGCCGCTCCAGGAGTGTGTAACCTTAAACAATCACCGCGCTAAGGTCCTTTGTTGACTGGCCTTGGGAAGTGGTTGGCCAGACAGAGCATGACCTTGAAAGAGGCGTTTTGACATCGTCTCATTCGCATGCGTGGTGAACATGCCAGACACGCGGTCTCTCCCAGCAGTGTGCGAGGAAAGCATGACCTAGAATACGATCGCTAAAATTTTCTTCATCGGGGAGCCTGCGGAGGTCATCTGCGCCGCATTCTCAGCCCCGAGACACACTTCAGAATCATCTTGAACCGCCTATTTCCACGCTCCACGCAATTGCGGCATTGCCAACCTCACCAATGCATGTACTGTCTTCGCCCACATCCTTTTCAATCGCCTAAACATCGGCTTGTAGACAAAGCCTCTAGGAAACCCGGTATGACTTACGTGCGACCTCAACTGGAATTTGCCATCCAAGCCTGGAGACCTTGGACAGCCAAAGACAAAAAAACCTTGAAAGGGTACAAAGACGTGCCACAAAATTAGTACGAGGCCAACGGAACTTCCCTTATGAGACCCGATTGGTAAATCTTGACTTGTTTCCTCTGGATTACAGGCAGCTACGTGAGGACATAATCCAGGCATTTCGCATGTTGCGTGGTCAGGATTGCTGCCTCCAAACAAATGACTTCTTTGAGCGGGCCACCACCTCTAGGCTGCGAGGACACCCCCTCAAATTACGTGTGACTGGGGCAAGACTTGACCCAAGAAAATTCTTTTGATCTAAGAAGGTAATCCAGGCATGGAATGCCCTTCCTGTGGATATTGTCATGTCCCCTTCCGTGGATGTTTTTAAGACAAACCTAGACCGATTTAACGAGTATTATCGTGATTAAGTACTGCAAATCCAATCACTGAAGTGTTCCGAATCCAAAAATTGAAGCGCCCTACATCCAAACCCCGAAATGCTAGAAATATATAATATTAGTAATTGTTAAATAGTATTATTATTAGTATTTAACCAAATGCGTTAAGACACTGCCTAGCTCCAACGTCTCTGCTTACTATATGAACTGGGCTGATCGCATCTGAGGTCGCATCTACCGCACCTATGGTCCTAGGCTACGAGGCCCTGTCACACCCTTTCTCGTATAAACCGACTGCTGACGACGTGGCGGGTTCCTCGGCTCTTGGCACAGCAAAGGCTTATCATTTTCGCATCTCCGGTTCTTCAGGACGTTCTCGTGACTCCGAGGTCTCCTCCTCGTATGGTCCTTCGGATGTAGATATTACTCGTCATGGACTCCATGGCTGCCGTCAACATTCACAGAAGCATCATGCCCCTATCATTCACATACTTCCCCCACGAGCGACAGTTTTTCTCCTAAAAACCAAAATTGACATTCCATTATGAGCCAGCCTTAGGAGTTTTTTTCACTGTCTGCTCTTCTTCCTCAGTTACACTACTGGCTCGTGTAAATTGAGTGTGAGTGTATTACTTGAAACAAGCGAGTAGTCGTCTACAATTGTGCCAACGACTTGTTTGGAATGTTTGGCTATGCCGATGCATTTCTGAAATCCTATGTACCAAGAGGGAGTTCAAAGGCGTTTGCCTATATTTCCTTTAATAAATTTGACTTGACTTGACTTGACGACACCGACGAATCCCTGACAGGATCTTTACTGCCTGCCAGTTGCAGTACACGTGATCTGAAAGTTTACCTTCTCAGCCTTATCGCCCGGGATACAAGTGCCAGGTAATGCCCAATAACGTGTTAGCTACCTCTATGTACCTAATGTAACCTACGGACATGGCATATCACGATAAGCCTTGTAAAACTACACAGCTAGGTTGTTCATCTGATCCATGACGTTACGTTGACGCTCGTTACGGTCACATGGGGCATCTGCAGTAACCAATTGAGGGAAAATGACTGTATATTTGCTCCCATCCTTGTCAGTTTCATGTTCTCTATCCTCATGTTGGACGCCTACCCTGATGGGCCCCCTTGCCATCAGCATCGTCGACAGAATTGGCGGTCATCTTCTCCGCACCCGACGGCCTGGAGCAGATCAGCAAGGCCTCGGGTAGTTAGCTGTGAAGCCAACCAAATCACCATTGTTTAGGCCAGAAAAGTTACCCATATAATTATAAAGTTCCTTTGAATCGCAACGTCAACACCCAACACCATCTAACCTATCCAGACCTGCTAACGAACATTACGCGTACAGACTGGATTTGTCGGCCATTATTCGACACCACCCGATCATTGCTTTCGTAAATGCCTTCGTCGCCAACCCTTACATCGAGCTCCAACAGTCTGCAGAATCCCGATGACCAACCACCCACTGTCGCCTTCATCCTTTCTACCGCAACCTCTGTGACGGCAACAACCGCCATCTTTCCCCTTTACACTACTAGTGACAACACATTCAACATTCCGCAAGCCAACGCCCCCAAATACCAACAATATAGACGTAATCCCAACCTGTCCTCTTGGAGATCACCTCTTCGCACCACGTATCATCCTGGTCAGTGCATTGCGAATCCATCGCCCGGAGACTGGCAAACGAACAGCTGCAGCCCCGACCGTACCAGCCTCAAAGAATTGTACTGCTGAAGCACATTCAGTCGACCCTCGGCCACGTGCGTCTTCATTAATATCCGTGGCAAAGTATTGCAGACCAAACCGGAACGCCACATACTTCCTCACAAAAACCCCCAGCGTTCAGGAAACCGCCCCGACAATTCGACCGCCGTATCCGACTAGGTCCGCCATGTGTTCCACATCATGGTGATGCAGGGACGGTGGCTTGTCCCTGGATTCGTTTTAGGTGAACGTAGACTTGCGCTGCATCTACCACACTCTATCCGCTGGCCTTCTTCTCCCTGTTTTTTAAGGCAAAGTCAAGAATGTCGGGCGCAGGTGGCTTGCGTGACGTGAGCCTGCACCTACGCGTGGCACCACGAGCCCTCTATGATCGGTATTTGTTATGGAAGCATAAGCCGAATAACGCTGCGGCGGCTCTAAGTGACCCAAATCCGAGGGCACGCGCACTCACAGCTGCTAGTAACCACGCAAGCATCTATACCTGCCGACCGTTATCTGATCTGGCCATGCCCCCACTGTGATGACTGCCACGTTCACACAATTCGGAGCTCGGGAGCGGACGCCTGCTACATCCTTTTCTCCGCTACCTCTGTACACAATGCACTATTCATCCAACCTGGTCTCTCAGTTCTTCTCATCCGCTTGCAGAACAGGGCCTAAATATCGCAGATGCAAGGGTGTTCGTTACTAACATAAACCACTGCCATACGTCATCGTGGCCACGTGAGAAATAAGCTGCTGCTGTCTGATTCACAGATCGGAAAAGAACTGATTTTACGCATTGGTTGGCATCCCAGCAGATTATTTGCCTCACCGCATCATGGTAGAGATTCGGACGTGTAAGATTTACTGTATTGACAGCAGTGAAAGTAGTACCTGACATGGAGAACAGAACGTCTCTACGTGCAATACATGTGAATTGACCCTCACTCTAGGCTTCTCGAACTGCATATAACTCACTCTAATCTCACACTTTTTACGGTCCGCAGCGGTCAGATTGAATTATTAGGAGACTGGATCACCAAACACTAAAAATTTACCGATATTTATGAGATGCTAGAACAGATGGGGGAAAGGAGACAAATACTCACAATTATAGGTGATGTTCGGCAAAAAGAGATTTATTAAACTATTGAAAGGAGCATAGTGTAGTTATTGTTTAAATGGTTGCAGTAAGGTAAAAAGGATGGTCAGGCTCAAAGTCACAGGCCCGACTACCCGTACATACCTCGCGCTTTATCCAAAACGATAAAAGTAGTTGAGGATACATACATAAAAGAGCCGGGAACTTCACGATATTCGCCGACCTGATGTCCACCGTTTGGCCGTTCAGGGATCGACTGCAGATCCAAGTAAGGTGTTGTGCTTCCCAAACCAAAACAAGCCAGCGTAGACAGGACATTCTTGCAAAGGCGGTCTCCACGTGTCGTTTCTCAATAACCTCTTCGCTATTGGTAATATCCAGAAGAATAAAACATGCCTGCACACTGCCGGCAAGTGTAGCTAGGTGTCCAGGAGTAAATTTGCCGTTAAGTAACCAAGGAAATGATTCCAGTCTCCACGCTGGACTCGTTTTAGGCTTCCAATCATCTCCATGTGTGTGTGTGTGAATAGCAGAGGAGCATTTCCAAAAACGGACAAACGCCACAGAAATCGTCGACACTGGCCGACTTTAACCAATAGTTGTGTATTTCAAGGCATGTAAGGGATGGAAACATCTCGAGAAATGGTCGAAGATCAGAAGCCCAAAACGTAGACATTCGGATTTCGCAACAGAGGTCTCTCCCTTGATTGGCAACTAACTTAATCGCATTGGCCAGCTGACCACAAAGGCTCACAATCTGACCCAGTGCCTGCTGATCTGTAAGGCAACCAATTAAGAACTCCGTCGAGATGTCTAGCGAAGTTAGCGTATTCTTCTGGGCTGCCAAAAGAGGCAGGAAGTTCAACCGGACTACCGGTTTAAAGTTTTGAAGAAGAGGTCCCGCTGAAGCGAAAGCGCATCGAAGGTGGGAAATGCCGACATCAGCCTTCAGTATGATTTCTTTGATAGTACTCCTCTCAAGGGAAACGTCACTCCTTTCCGGGGTTTCGTCTGGGCGAAACTCAAAATAAACGGCCTCGGGACAGAGAGAGCGGAACAATTCGGGCTTCACTGAGGTAGAATTCACTGCAGCCTATTAATCGCATTCCAGAGGAGCGTGCAAATATAAGCGAAGCAAACTCAATCGCTAGGCTTGCATCCAGACTGTCTTCTAAATTAGAAGCTCCACAGTACTGCAGGTCATTGTCTCTACAGAATATGGGAAATTCAAAGTGTACCTTAGCAGACGAAAAACATAAATTTTCTTCCATTGCAGCTAGGCAGATAGCTCGGAGTAATTGAGATCCACTAGCTCCAGACTTGGGAATTCCATTACTTCATCCATTTTTTAAGCGAAAAGAATGCGAGGAATGTTCGTAGCATTCGAAGATAAACGAAACAAAAGGACAGTTTTACATTCGAGCAGGATTTTCCTTGAATGCGCGATTTTTCGGTACAGCAGGAGGGTCCACTTATCATTAGACTGGCCCCCACAAAATTCAGTTGTACAGTATTCCGAAGATATTTGAGGACCTCACGAAGACAATTACGACACCAGTCTCCAGCGAAACGGACACTCACTTCGCCAGTTTTGGGAAACAACCCACCTCTGTACCAATTCCCGCCGTAGGAAGCCAATCCGACACATGATACAGGCTCAGACATAGGCGGCGTAGTTTGGGCAAATGGTGGTTTCCAGCGTAAGTAAATACATCTGCCACGCTTAGACACTGAGCACTGACGTTCACTGACACCACATTTACAAAGGGCATGCTAAAAAATCCCTTAAAAAACTGTTGATCCCTTCTCCATGCATGGGTCCTCCATTCCTTATATGCTGTCTAATGGCCAGCTTCTTATCCACCCAACTGTCATCAAGAAACACGACAATAGGATTGTTAAGGGCGACTTCTGGAAAGGCTAAGTCAAAGTTGGACTGGTCCAGACGCGATCGATACTTGCGCAGCCTTCTCCTAACTGCCATCGTTTGGACGGCAATCTGCCAAGTGGACGATGCTTTATGGAGTTATTTAAAACTTACCTTGAAGAGCTTTTCAGCCGACATACAAGCAAATCGGTTGCTGTCACTTGCTCGAATGAGTGCATATCTGGTGTTCTGTTTGCGTGACGGGCAACACCAATGAGAAGCGTCCTCGGTATTGACCAATTGCAGTCATCCTGGCAGCTGAGCCCTCACGATCCAATCAGGTTTCAAGTTAATCAACCGGACAGGAGCTGCTGCCGGGATTCGGATCGATTTGCTTAACGAAGGCGACCCTGGGGGCATGATATCGCTACTTTAGACGATGTGCAAGTGTAGTGCGTTGAGAACAGGGGAGTCCTCATAAGAGGAACTGGTATAACTCAACCTTGGGACCGCGTTTTCATCGTGCACTGAAAAGTGCTTTTTAGCCCTCATAAATTATTTAAATGCGTTTGAACGTATTTCTGAATCAAACGTTTAACTCATGCGAATGCGAAACATTATACGTCGGGAAACCAGTTGGCCACCGTATGTGCATTTTTAATGAAAAATGGGAACAGGGTACAAGTTAAAATGCGATCGATACTGTTTGTCTTTTTATACACGAGTCGCATAAATAAAAAGAAAAGGAGGGCGCAGTAAACGGACGGCAGGTGAGACGGTAGTGTGGTTCGGCAGAGCCCTTCTACGGGGACAGTGAGGGTGTGGATGAATGCAATCAGTTATACAATACTTGGCTAAGTGCGGAGTTTACAGGAGGTTCTTTTGTGCACACAAGACCAGCTTCCTCAATCTGATGGTGGTAGCTTCTACTGTTGATAGCCGACGTTGGCCCCGCGACTCGGGGTTAGTTAAGCGGTACTTTATAAATCACATGGATGGCTTAACAAGAATTTAGACAATTTCTGGAATCAATAAGGTTTGCATCTCAAGAAGTGTTGATGCTTTTAACTTTGCCTTTTCTCAGCCATGTTGACAGGTGTTCCCTTATTATTTCGGATAATTGCCGACTCGTGCACATGCAGGTGGGCTTAGCTCTTATTTTCGCAGTGTAAATCAGGATTGGTTGAGACTAATACCCAAACTGTCACTGCTGGCGAGGTTGGTGAAACGGCGTCTTTTTGGGAGCTTGTCGAAGATGGCGAAGTCGACAACGGAAGGTGTACCAGATCATAAGTCAGAGTAGACTCATAAGTTTGGACAGCGTATATTGGGAGAAAGAGCTCTGCAAAGTAGGTGCTGCTCACAATTTTCTCATGACAGTTGTTGCGTATGTCCGTTCGGGGGGTAAGAGGATACTGGGGCCGTAGCCAATCGGTAGATTGGTGCGCACTCAATGGCTTCGAAACGACAGAGAGCCTTGAAGCGAACAAGAGGACAACACAGGCGATCCCGTAGTGCATCGACGCGCGAGTACGCAAGGCTTGGCGGACGAAGGTGTCGCAAGTTTAAATGTCGACAAACAGAAGGTTCCCCAAATCACAAGTCAAACAAGATGACGTAGGAGGACAGAAACTTTACTGCCAGAAAATTGAGAGTTGTGCACGGCGGAGTTGTGCACGGCGGAGTTGTGCACGCCGAGTCGGTTAGCCAAGTTGTGTATTCGGTGCAGTGGACTCGAGTCGGCTGGGCGATGCACTCAGCCAGGTGGAGATGCGCACAGCTATTGGCTGAAGCACTGAGTCGCACTGAGCGCACTGAGCCGCGACAATCGGGGGAGCAAAGGAGAAGGACATCGCGGGACCTCTCGTAGCTGTTGGCAGACACAATGCGTAGGCGTTGAGCCGGCGCGCGAAGAGACAGAACTTGCGCGGCGTTTGGCAACGAAGCCAGCGTGAGTCAGCGAGGCGGGCTCTCACAAAGGCAAGATGATTCAGTGCATTTACGATGACAGCGGACTGCCGCAGTACCCCCGGCTAGACTGAAAGCGGCGTAAAACAACGCCGAATTATAAGTTCATGTCTAAAATTCGTGGGTAACTAAATAGTCAAGAGAATGAAATTTGCATACACTACGAGTGTTATGTACAGGAGACGCAGATGTGGAGTGAGTGTGTTTTGTAGCTTGAATGTTGGAGGTTGATAGGGAAGAATTAACAGTTGACGCCAAGGTCGAGAGAGCAGGGGGAAGGGCATGACAGGGCTCTTCCCGTGGAATGTTCGTTGAGTTTATCTATCGAATGGGGTGATATGCTGAGAAAGTTGTCACATACAAAGTTCATGGGGAAGATAGTCTCTGTCTTCGATGTTATCAGGCTACTTGCTAACAAAACATGGCTGACGACATGTGAAGTACACTAAGCACGGCCTACTGAAGAAAGCATAGTTGTTAGTTAATTGCGGGTAAAAACCAACCCGGTTACACAGCCTCTCCATACTACACATTTTCTGAGCGTTCAAGTTTCTGCTTTTAAGTGCTTCAGAAACAACGGGGACACCACTGGTTGTTTGAGAAATATTTCAGTATTTGCGTGGTCACTCTCGGGGGCATTCGTAATCGTAGGACAGAGACTGAAAGCAAACAATGATTTGAAAATGGCTGCGCTGTAGCCGGAAATAAGATTTCAAAAAAGGGGAATTAAGGAACATTTCGTGTGTTACGTGACACTCTGTAAATGATGACCTGGCATTCTTCTAGTGGGTCGTACCTGGCGACTAGCTCGCGCCGAAGCGCACTTTCCCAAAGGCTTACCGATGCGGTTTCTTGACGTCTCGATCAGCCAATCATAGTTCCCGCATCTACATGGTTTGAACCTAGCGACGAATGGCAAGCTTGCACGCGTTCCCGACGCAAGCTGCTTCTTTGCCCAAAATCTCCAGGCCGATCTAGCCAATAAAAGTGCTCTCTCTGTTTTCTGACCTGTCTGCTCTCAAACAGTTACTTGGGATCCGGTCGATCTCCTGAGTATACGGGCTCTCCCGAGTCAATCTACTTTTACCTATTCTCCTCTCACTTATGTACGCAATACATTCTTCCAACTACTCTGGCCTTTAACGGAATTGTCCTCTGCACTAAGCAATCATGGCCTGAAGATGGCAGTTGCTGGGTCTGACTCACTGTATGTCTTGATAATCAACGATCGGCGGAGGTAGTGGTTGAGAGTAGGGTTCTCCAGGCTTCTGTTCTCAGCCCTATCCTCTTACTTATGAATATCGACGACTGTATAAGCGGACAAGACTGCGAAATCTTAATGTTTGCTGACGATGTAAAAAAGTTGCAAGATCATCCACAAAAAAGATAATAAAGTAACCCTGTAGGCTAATTCGCATTGCCTCAAGAAATGATCGAGCCACTATCTTCTGCCTTTTAACTTCGCCAAAGGCAATATTACGCGCTACTGTAGCACCAATACTGCGCATGGGGGGCGTATTCCCCAAATCACACGCCGCTGCCAGACATAGAGGCTCACAGGATCTTGGGGTGTGGATCAGGCATTCACTGAAGCCATCACTCCACTACTTGAAGGTGGCCTGTAGTGGGCCGCTGCCTGTCGATGTCTGGCCTTCCTCTTGTGGCCTCAATCTGTCTGGAGCTCAAGGTCGTTACGGTCGCCAGACTTACTGCCGCGAGGCAAAGACTACCCACACGCTGTCCAACAACGGTGTCAAACAACATGCCATCCAACCAATCACAGGTCGACCTAGCCAATTAACACACTCTATCTCTGTCTACTATTCTGGCTGCTCTCTACTCTCATCTATTCTCCTCTTCCTTTTGTACACAATAAACTCTTCCATCTACTCTGGCATTTAAAGACTTCTCTCCTCAGCACTAAGTAACCATAGTCTGAAGATCGCAGTTGCCGGGTCTGACTCACTTAACCCTCTGCGATAGGCCAAATCCGCAATGCCCATTTGTATTTTTATCAAGCGCACCTTTTCTGGGTTCGATGAAGCATGCTTTGGTAAGGTCTTTGGGATGTTTGTGCGACTCCAATTGGAGTTTCTCATCCACGCCTGGAGACATTGGATAGTCACAGACCAAAAAACCCGTAATAAGAGTGTTCAACGACGAAGCCAAGAGTACCTTCCTTGTGAGACAAGCTTTTCCAATCTTGAATTGTTTATCTTGGATTGCAGGCAGCTACGCGGTGACCTTACACAGGCATTTAACAGGGTCACGATTGTTGCCTCTTATCCAAAGATTTCTTGCAGTTGGCCACTAACACAGACTTGCGAGGACAACCTCTAAGATTACGTGGGACTGGGGCAAGACTGGACCCAAGAAATTATTTTTTTTCTAAGACAATCGTTCAGGCATGAAGTGCTCTAACTGCGGAAATTCTCACGTTTTCATCCGTTGACATCTTTAAGACATCTGGACGCATCGAGAAGGACATGAAGGGGTGATGAGAAGAAATCCTTAAAGTTAGCACCAGTTTCGATGGTCAGGAAAATTTTCCTGAGCTAAAGGCCGCTAAATGACACGCTGTAGTGGCCCTAGCAGCCACTTGGAACCCATGATTTGACGGACGGTGCCTTTGCCCTGCGCGTCTAATGCCGCCTGCGGTCAGGCGTTAAGTCCTGGCACCCCCTGTTCGCTCTCGCTCAATGGTCTGAGCAACTTACGAACACATCCAGTCTAGCCTTGCCAACCTTGCGCTGTCCAACCAATCACAGGCCGACCTTGCCAATGAACGCGCTCTGTCACTGTCTTCTGGCCTGTTTGCTGCTAAGACCACACTTGGAATTGCGCCTCGCGCGTTGCGGTCGCGGCGACGCCGGCCTCACGGTCGGACGCCTTGCAAGACCAATTTACAACTTTCCCCTAACTCTGTCAACAACATAATGTTCCATCTACTCTGCCTTCCCAAGACTTCTCCTATCTTCTAAGGAACCAGGGTCCGGAAGATTGTAGGTGTTAGGGTTAACCGTATTATTCTTAACTTCTATAACGCCGCTAGGACAACGGACTCAGTTTGGCTCAGTTGGCGTGGCAGTAAGGCTGATTGTTGTTGAGCGAAGGAGTGCAAAAAGGGAGGACATGGACAGCATGTCAGTCATCTCATTCGTGTCCTTAATGTGGCGGATGCCGGTGGTAAATTATGGAATTATATCCAGGTGGGCAACCTGTCTTGAATGAAAGATTAAAGGTCTACAGTTTCTGATAAATGCAAACAGTGAAATCCAGACCTTCAAGGAAGTTACAGAAAGGTAAATGACGAGTTATTCGGAGCGAAGGTTCTGTAGCGCGCCGGGGCTTTGGATCACCGCTGCATTTCTGTAGATAGTAAACAATTTACACTGGTCTTACCCCCTTCTCTTCCCAAATGGAACTGAGCGGGATAATTGTACTGCTCTGACGACAGCCACAGCTTATACCCCACTTTAAGTACAATTAGGAAAGCTTGGGGTGACTAGCTCAAGTCGAAGTGCACTTTGAGACCGCCTGCTGCTTCCGGCTTCTGAAACAAACAATCATAGGCCGACTCACACAAGACCTCACGGCCAATCTTGCCTTGTTTCCTCTCAATTACAGAAGGCTATGCAGTGACCTTATACAGGCATTTCACATGCTGTGGGTTCTAGATTGTTGCCTCGCTTCCAAAGATTTGGTTCAGCTGGCCATTACCACAATTTTCCGCGAATACCCTCTCAAAATACTAGTAACTGGGTCAAGTGAGAAATTCAGGCATGGAATGATCTGCCCGCGGACATTTTTATGCCCTCATCGGAGGACAAGTTCAAGATCAAGTTAGACCACCATAGCTACCACGTCACATGAGACTAACACAGGGCAACCGCCGAGAATTTATATGTTATAAAACATCCTACTCGCTATTTTTCAGCATTACTTGTTTATATATTATTACATAGTACCCTTTCTCTCTATGTAAGCTGCAACCATCGCGTCAATTATCGTCTCCACCGAATCTTGTAGTCGTGAGTTATGCGGCCCTGTAAAGTTCTTCCTAATGGCAGTCCATAGCTGACTGCTGAGGATCTTGGCGAGGCCTCTCTGTTTTCATCATCTGTTCGGTAGATTCAGTAACCGTGGGCACGTTTAAGATTAAGTAAGCCAGTATAGCCACGACGTCATCTGAGACTAGTACCAAGCAACCCATCGAAGGGGTTAAGGTTAACAAGGTTAACCGTAACAGCTGCCATTTTGAAGGACCGTTTCCTTAGGTGATTTGAAAAGTTAGCGGAAGGCCAGAGTGGTAGAAAGCTTATATTCTTTACTGAATAAATAGAAGAATAGGCAGTGGTAAATTGACTATCAGACGACCGTACGACCATAATCCAGCGAACGGCGGCTGAAGTGATGTCTGCATAGCAGTGGTCAATTGAGGCAATCTGGGAGTCGGCCTGTGATTGGCTGTTCCAGAGGCTGGAAGCTGCAATCGTTTCCAAAGTGCATTTTGACTTGAGCTAGTCACGACAAGCGTTCACAAGTATACTTCGTTTGGAGCTAGTCACTTCAAACCGCCTAAAGGCACTGCGGCGTATTTGCATGTTATAAAACGTACTACTCGCTACTTTCAGCAGCGTGCGTTTAGAATTATCACCTCATACGTTTGCATTGTAGCTCTTTGTCCCTATGCGAACTGCAGCGATTGTGTCAATCATCGCCTCCACCGAACCTGGTGGTCCTAGGCTACGTGGCCCTGTAAAGTTCTTTTTTAATGGCAGTCCCTAAATGACTGCTGAGGATGGTGGCGGGCACCTCTGTTTACGTCAACTGGTCGGCAGACTCGGTAACCAGCGAAATTGACCCTGTAAAACCTAAGGCGCATCGAAGGTAAGAAATGCCTGCATCAGCCTTCAAGACGATTTCTTAAAAATCACTCCTTTCAGGGGCTTCACCACCACCACCACCACGACGATTGATGATCCGTTTGAGGAAAAATTCCAGGTAAACGGCTTCGAGTGAGAGCGAAATGATTCGGTCTTCACTGAAGTAGAATTCACTGCAGCCTCTGAACCTCACTCCAAAGATACACGGAGACGTATCATCAGGAAATTCAAATTTTACCGTCCTGTCAGCACTATTATTTAAATAACGGGCTCCAAGGTCATTCAGGTCATTGTCTCCACAGCCATATTCATAGTGAAGTCTGGCCGCATGCAAATATGGATTGTGCGCCCTCAGCTCTCTCATGTCGGAAACTAGCTCCATGCAATTTAGAATCAAAAGTTCCAACATTGGAAATTTGATTTCTTCCTCTACTAGACCAAACACGAAGTACGGGAAGGATATTCGCAGTTTCAGAAGACTTTCGAAAGAAAAGTGTATGTTCGTGGTAAAGCGGAAGTATATAGTCTTAGGTCACCACCAAACAAAGACAGTTAAACAGTGTTCCTGAGTTGTTTTAGCACTTCACGAAAACAACCGCAACACCATCCACTAACGAAACAGACACTCACGTCGTCCAGACTTGGGAAACAGCCCACCTCTCTATCAATTCCCGTCGTACGAAGCCAATCCCGCACATGACACAGACTCAGGAATAGACGGCGTAGTTTGGGGAAATGGTGGCTTCCGAAGTAGGAAAAGAACTCTGCCACACTCAGACACTGAGCGCTGAAGTCCAATGAGACCACATTTACAAAGGGCATGCTGACATATTCATTCAGAAAACTTCTGACCCCTTCTCCATGCATGGGCCCCCCCATCCCAGAGGACAAGTTCCGTCACCAAGTCAGTACGCGTCCTTAGAAGTTGCCCAATGTCCAGTTTATTATTCACCCAACTGTCATCGAGAAATAAGGCGATGGGATTGTTGAGAGCCAGTTCTGGGAAGGCTACGTCAAAACTGGACTGATCCAAACGCGGAAGATACTTGTGCAATCTTTCTCTCACCGCCATCGTTTGGACAGCAATCGCCCAGGTGGAAGGTGCATGACAGACCTCAGTGAAATTCTCCTGCAAGAGGTTTTCTCTCAACATTCTCGCAAACCAGTTGCTGTCGCTTGCCCCATTGCCTGCACCACCGCTTTGGTTTTATTTATGCGACGGACAACACCAATGAGAACCACCCTCGGTATTGACCAATTACAGTCATGGTGGCAGTTGAGTCCTCGCCATCCAATCAGCTATGAGGACAGCTACTTGCTATCAGGACTTACACCTTTGCATTGCGCTTGTAAATACCATCTGCATAAGCAAAGCCGGTAAGCGTTTGATGCCCGCGACTGTAGGTAGGGGCAGAAATCACCCGACAGCGAGCATTCGCTGGACACGGGCTGTTGCAGGGATTCGGATCGAATACGTCAACGGAGGCGAACCAGAATACGTGACATTGCCACAGGAAAGGATGCGAATGTGCAATGCAAGGCAGTACTCAGGAGAGGAACCGTTATATAGCAGGCCAGTTTCTGCATATTCACTGTGCACCGAAAAGTGCCTTTTTAACCCATATAAATTATTGATTTGCACTTTGACGTATTTCCGAATCACAAGTCTGACTCAAGACAATCAGGAAGAAAATACTTATCATAATCAGTTGGCACGCGTACGTGCGATTGCAATAAATTCTCATCAGCCAAACCATGTATATCACAGTGGGGTACTATTTAAAACACGCGATCGATAATGTTCGTTTGTTAATACATATGAATCGGGGAGCGATGGGGACAATAAAAGGCGTTCGGTAAGGGGTCAGCGACCGTCTGGTTGAGCCATTCTCGGGGGAGGGGAGGGAGAGAGAGAGAGAGCGCGGAGAATCACCGTCAAGGAATACAAGTCTCGTCCAATGAACTGACCGGGACAGTGGCTTTGAGACGGTCCATACTCATGGCTTACTTGGGTGTTTCGCAATGAATGCGGAACGCCTTCGTACCTCGAGAGAAAACGTGACATGGACAATCGTAGGGCGGGCGGACCCGATCACATCGGAGATAGACATGGGAGCAGACCGCAAAGTCTCTTTCGAGATGAGTCTTCAGGATTGTGGGCCTGGGCGGAACCCAGGAAAATGTCCGAGTTAACTGCTGGAGACTGAAAAGAGACTGGAAAAGCTTAGACTTAAGTTACAGAGGGAGCGCCAAAGCTGGCAAATTAGCGACTGAGACAAACCTTGACAGCGGTTGAAGCAGTTACATCGGGCACAGAAATAGCTTCCAACCGGCGAATGAATCGCTGCAAAAACGTCATGTGCTAGCAACAGCCGGTAGACAGAGGCAGGGATCCTACACTGTCCGGGTGGACATGACTTAACCTTGCGTCGGGGGATGCTCATCTGAAGCATGTGCTTGAACTCGGCTAAAATCGGTCGTTGCATCTCTCCCTGCTCCTTCATCTCTAATCGGGGCAGATGAGTAAAGCCTATCAGCCGAACTTGCCGGCCTGGACCTGAGTTTGATAGTTCCTTTCGACAGCTTCTTGCCCAAATATTCTGGTCTCACCCGTCAAACCTTCAGCATTTCCGCACCAGCGTACGACGTTATGCATCACATCCAAAACACTGGTGCTCCTGTATTTCCTCGAACCCGCCGTCCCACGCCGGTATGACTGTCCGTCGCTAAGGCCGAGTTCGAACATATGTATTGGACCTTAACGCCACCGTTGACTCATCACGCCAACGCTGTGGGTACCGTGATGACCGACTCCTGGCCTGTCTCTCGCTCAAGCACCGCGGCCACCTACTGATACACACGGCTTAATCCCGTGCAATGCAACCAATCACCACCAGTCTATCGAGACAATGCGTGTATTCGGCGGCCACCCGGGATGACTGCGGTCAGAGGACACTTGGAATTCTGCCTGGGAGCGTCGCGGTCGCGGCGACGCCGCTCTTTCTCTCACTGGCCTCACGGTCGGACGCCCTACAAAACCATCTTAGCCTTAACTCCTATACATATGCTGCAGATGGACATCATCTGTCAATATGAAAGCCTATGGATCTCGTCCGTGCATACGGTCCCAAAGTCAGCCCCTGTTGACTGGCGTCTCTGCGGTAACTACAGGTGCTTGAACAGTGTCACCATCCCGGGCTGCTACTCTGTTTCACATCTTCAGGACTTTTCCGTTGCCTTTTTTGGCAAGTCTGTCTTCGCATCAGGCTGACTAGGGAAGACCACGAAGATTTGCGCCTGTGTATTATGGTGAGAAAACGTACGCAGTGAATTTTGTAAAAGTAAAAAACTATAGAAACGGATGCTTTGGGATATATCAAGTACGCAAGCACATACCAGCCTGGCTCAGCAACGGAGAGAATAGGTCGATCTCAAGCTCAATCCTCGATCACCTTTTTGATACGAACCTTTCGCGTCACACACCAAACGCCAACACACAACTCCAAAGGCCTGCACAAACGGGTGTTATCCACAGCAGAGGCAGTGGCAAATATGTTAACAAAACCCAGTCTATGTTGTCAAAAGGCGCTGGTACAAGCAAACTGCCTCGCTTGGCCGACTGCACGCGGAAATCCCACGCCTCTTGAAGCCACGTCATCTGAAAACACACAAAACGAAGCCACATAGAATAGTCCAGCGCAAGCTGCGTGGTTGACATGCAGACCCGCTGAACGTAAGAACATCCCTCCTGTCTTCTCTGCGTATCGCAACTAGCGTCCTACCCGCACTGGCGCCCATATTCAGGAGATGAGGGAAAACCCATATGCTTTATTAGACTCACCCACCGACTAACCCTTATAGGAGTCAAGGCTAAGACGGTTAACCCTAACGCCTACAATCTTCGAGACCCTGGCTCTTTGGGAGATGGGAGAAGTCTTGGAAAGGCCAGAGTAGAAGGAAGAGTATATTGCGTACACAAGGGGAAGGAGAATAGATGGAAAGAAGTTGGACGAAATTCCGCTGAAGCGCCGTGGTTCTAAATGACGTCTGGCGCTCGAAGGTGGGGAAACGGGACTTATTCGAGTGGAGCCTGGCTACCATTCCAAATTCCTGTGTCAAAGTCCCTCCATCAAGGTCATCCATCGCATGTAGACCGCATCAAAGGCTAGAAATACCCACATCAGCCTTCAGAATAATTTCTTCAATGACACTCCGTTCAAGGGAAACACCACGACTTTCGACGATAGATTCAAGGATAAATAGCAGGTTTATGGTATGGATTATCAATTGCCAGGCTCACGTCATCACTGTTTTGCTAGTAATGGGCTGCATTGTCAATCAGATCATCGCACCTACAGCGCTTCAGACGTCCAAAGTGAAAAGTAACGCCCGGAAAATATGATTCGCAATGATACGTCACTGCATCGTAGGGGGGGAGGGGGGGCATGCTGCAGTTAATCAGAACCACAAGCTCCAAAATCGGAAATTGGATTCCCTCATACATTTTTTAGGAGAGAGGAATGTGAGGGCTGTTCGTAGTATCCAAAGATTATTGAAAGAAACGCGTCTTTTTGCGATCCAACAGGATGTTTCATGGACCCATATATTACCATTTATCAAAGCAAGCTCCTTGTTGTTCCGGAGGCGTTGTATCAATGCACGAAAACAAGTACGACACCAGCACCCAAGACAGCGGACTTTCGCTTTGTCCATTGACGGAAAAAAGTCCATTTCTGCATCAGTATTCTTATTAGATAGATAGATAGATAGATAGAGAACTATATTTTGAAGATAATATCGAAATGTTCAGCAAAAATGGCTCCATTCACGGAGAGCAAAAAATAAGGTAAATTAAGGGGTCCAAAAAGCTCAAGGGTAAACGGTCAAAGATCACAAAATACTCAAAGTAAGAAACGACACGGTGACCACATCAGTTATGGAGACAGGTCAGTCTTCAGCTTCTCAATTTCCGTTTCTCCACACGCGAGGAATCGTGCTAAGAATGGGAGCACCGAGTTCTGGTAGGCCGATGTACAGCAGGACATATCACGGAAACTTCGGTGCATAGTACGAGAAGACTTCGCAGCCATTATTTCAGAGTGGAGAAGGTGAGCGACCTCACTAAGAATATCGTCTACGAAATTCTTGACCGATTTAAAATGTCGCTGTATGATGATGTCAGCTAAAAAAACATAGGAATAACCGGCAGCTGAAGAGAGCATGCGGATAATACGTTTAATAATAAGCAAGTCTTTCTTAAGTAATGCTGGAAAAGTAACTGGAGAGCAGTAAAGAATGAGAGGGAGGATACAGGCATCTATAAAACGCCAGATGAGGGGCTTGCGGGGTGCGATATGAACGCAAGCGACGGATATAATATAAAAGTTTGCGGATTTTATTAAAAAAAGGTCTTCAATATGAAGAGTAAATGAGAGGTTGGAAGCTAGTGTTACACCAAGGTATCGGAAGGAGGATACCAAAAGAAGGGGACCGGACCGCACACGATAGAGACTGAGGCTTAGATGGCATGGTCTGGGGGGGGGGGACGATGGAATCGGAATTAGTTAAATTAGTGCCGCTTACCGCAAAGGACTTTTCGGCAGACATACCGCCAAATCGGTCGTGTCCCACTGCTTAGGCAAAAGACTCGTACCGTGATCCCAGTGTAACGAGCCAAGAAACTGAATGATTGTTTAAGTACACCAAGGTCGTCACTTTTGGCGCGGACCCAGGATGGAGATGCTGTGATCGAGTGTCAGTGAAGAAACCGGTGTCCTTTTCCCTCACAGCCGCTGACCCCCTTCCCGCCGTCGTCGTCATTCGTATCGCAGTCCCACACACAATGTCAGCACTCCCGTCTCGCCCCTGCAGTCACCCACAGCACTGTATTCCCCGCCGGTAACTGATCACACATTAGAGAACACCCTCCACTACAGATGGGACTTATATTCATATAACGCCATTCCCTATCCCCATCTTATTTTCTTACTTTGTACGTAGCCTTCATTACTAGTAGATTCGTCTCCATATATTCTCATTTCCTTTTACTCCGGCCTAAACATTTGTGTGCTTGGGTGATGCTTATCGATCCAATTCAGTGCTTCCGCTGCAGAATCATCCTCAGGTCACTTATCCTTTAGATGTGTACCAACCCCGACATCCATGGCCCGCTACACCAGTAGTCGTTTTATTGACATAGCAACTGGCAACAATGAGAAGCCCACTATCTTTTCGGCATTCGCCTACCCGCGATCCAATCAGATTTCAGGCAACGCTTTTGCTGCCAGCCCTCACGGTACGGCATGACCTTCAAGTGCGCAGGTGTGGGGACATAGGTGTTCGATAGTGGCCACTCGAGGTAAGTGGATGAGTCACCGCATACTCGCATGATCCAGAGGAGTAGCATGACCCGGATGGATATCGATTAGCTCAGCAGATGCGACTCCGGGTCCATGGTACAGATGACAGCAAATCGCCATTCTTTGTGAACAGTGGATTATGGGGGGCAAGACAACAGCCATTATGGCTCTGAGCAAAGGCTGGGTGGGTATTGTGCACCAGAAAGTGTATTTACGACCTCAGAAATTAACTGCAGTTATTTTTGTTTGTAGAGCAGGCCTCGAACTCATACCAATCTGGAATAAATAAAAAAAAGCAGCCAGCATGATTCTCCGTCTATTTCTTGCCAAATGAGAGCGATATGAAAGCGACAGGTTCGATGAACAGTCGAATACCGAAGGTAGCCTCTCGGTGAGCTGATTCGGTCACCGATTGCTAGTACGTTTTCCTCGTTCCAACACTGGTCGTATGAAGCAGACCACGGCAGGTGATGCAAATACAGCTTAGAATAGCAGTTGATGAGCAAGTGAGTGAGACGCGATGCGAGTACAGTCTTGTTCCGATCTATGTTAACCAAACTGATGTGTTTTAAAACGAAAACAAAACGTTTTGTGTGAGAGAATGGGTACATTGCCGGCGAATATACATATGCAAAGAAGAGGAAAACGAACAAATAGAAAGACTGGTCAAATATCGGAACCAGTTTTTTGTTGTTTTGGGATTTCGAACTTGCATGGGATTCGATCATCAGAATTCGCAGCAGCCGCAATAAAAACAACAGTTATAGGGGGTATTGATCCATCAACAGTCGGGAATGCAGGTCAGCAGGTGATTTGTCAGGTCCATACATCGACTGACTGAACTCCCCTCCAAGATCCGGGCTTCAATTAATTCCCTGGCCCTTTTGCTCCTCGTCACAGAGCATGCATCGCTGGGCTTCCTTGGTGTGAAGATATAGGCATAGGTTTCTTACCACGGCAAAACTGACTTGTAGGGCCACCTAAATATCTTTTCCTCCCGCCCAACTGCCTAACGTATTTTGTGGTTAAACATTTTATTCTTGGCTAGTGAGCGTATATTAATATTTAATTGTGGCGGAAGTGGTCAAAACTATTAAATTAAATAAGATAATGTTTGGATAAGGAAGAAGACATGTCGAGCACCGGATCAATTGGTTTATGTCTTGAGCTTTCGAAATCTTACAGGAGTTCACCTTCAGAGATAAGAAGCAGCTACCAAAAGGAGGGTAATTATAGTGGCCAAAGGCCAATCAACTGTCAGCGGTCGTCAAGGTTAAAGAAACATTAACCAAAAGGATGGAGGTCGGGGCAGGAGGGGGGGGGGGCAATTATAGTAGTAAACGCTAATTAACTGTCAGTGGAGATGGCTGTCGTTCGGGGTCAAAAACAGTAATTAGTGTAATGCCTTGTCCCCAGGGTAGAGGGTCCCGGTGATCCTGCCTCCTCTTCTGGACGGTTCGCATTGGGTTCCTTTTCGTTTGCATTTCCGACGTTGGGCTTGGCCTTGTTCCGTCCTTTGCTTACGTAATGGCGTAAAACTTTATAGGCCGCGGGGAGGTCTAGAGGCCTGTTAACGGAGTTGGCATCCGATTGCCATGCCTCAAGTGTCAGCCTTTCGGCTTTTTGCGTTTCCTCGGCCTATGATGGTTACTCCTTTAATTTCGAAGTCGTGGCCAGTTTCCCCAATGTGTGCTGCAAGCTGCGGGTTTGGGTCTAGTCTCTGAGCCGCCCGTTTGTGTTCGTGTAGGTGGGTTTGCAATTTTCGGCCTGTTACATGAGCCCCGATTGCGTAGGATAAGGACGCTAATTGAGGAAAATTCGAACTTATGCAGGCGCAACTTACAGAAAATGGAAAATTGACCTCCTATTGGTGTAATTTCACGAAAAAAGGGGAAGGCTGGCTACTGAAAGTTGAAAAGTAGTTTTTTTATGCATTAAGTCGATCGGGTTTAGAACCTCCAAAGTCAGCCCTGCCCTTAACACTTACTAAACTGGTTGCATGCTTTTTCCTCCGGGTCACTGCTGTTTGTATAACCCCTTTTAAGGAACTTTTGGCACGAATGATGCGATCGATGATGATCGATGATGCGATCTCACGCTAAGAACAAGTCAATGTAAGCCGACCAAAACAGTCACGATATGACGAAATCGACTGCCTTCACCGAGCAGTGGAGAATAAAGGCAGCGTGTCAAATACCAGCTGTTGATATCGTAACTCGCATCGATTGAAGTGTTGCGCATAACACTAAGTACACGAAATTAATCAAGTTGACATAAATACAGGTTAAGGAAATGCTTAACACATTCAATCACTATAGGAGATTGTGTAGAAATAAAAGTATGGCAAAGGGCTACCACATGCTCTCATGCACAGAGCTTTGTTTGTGAACTTACAAATACTTGCTGTTGAAACGAGGAATTTCTTACGTGTAGATAGTGAGAGGCTTCAGAGTGCCGTAATGAGCACGGCCCAGTTTCGCTTTAGACGAGAAAGGGAAATACACCGCTAAGAGTAGTATTCTTTTGTACAGAAGCCCAGTGGTGGTCCGAAAGCCCCTGAAGTGTGGCCTGATCTACTCCGGCGTGCGCGTCTATGTATGAGAATGAAGAAGCTTCATGTGCATCACGTGTGCTTCTCGCTTTTCATCCTCTCTTGGTTTTTGGTAGAGCCGATTCAGTGGGACGGAGGGGGTCCTTCCCAGTGAGTATCAGTTTGACTATTTTGTCGGGTATTCGTCGAACTTGCGGGCACCTGCGATTGGCGGTTGTCCCAGAGGCTGTAACTCTGTGATTTCCCGAAGTCACAGCAGTGTCAGAAGAAATAATGGAAGTGTGCATTTCGATCTGACAAAGAGGCAAAACAAGGAGACTTTGTATCTGTACAAGTTTTATCCATAGGCTTGACCAATGCGTAGGTGACTACTGTCAGTGCTTTCTTGTGCATATGAACGGTATCTTTTGAGTAAATATCCATCAAGTTTGCGTTTGAATGCATCTGGCGAGTTCGCCATTACGACCTCCTCGGGCAGTCCGTTCCAGGCACCGAAAACTCGTTATGAGAACGAATGTCGGTGGCCATCCAGACGGGTGAAGGTTCCCCGGAGTTTGAGAGAATTCCCCCGGAGATTAGTTGATGTGACAAACGCGAAGAAGTCATCAAACTGAAGGCAACAGTCCTGATTCCCCCCGATCTTGTACGGCTGTATGAGATCAGCTCGGATTTGCCGGTATTCAAGAGGAAAAAGTTAGGTGCTTCTAGCCTACATTCGTAAGATGAGAACTTTAGACCCTTCATGATTTTTGTTGCCCTCCTTTGTACTCTTTCCAGCAGCTGGTAGTCCTTTTCCAGCCATGGGCGCCACGCCTGAACTCCATATTCGATATGTGAACAAATAAATGTCCCGTATATTTTGCCGAATAGTTCTTTATCTATGTCGAGAAAAGTTCGCTTAATGGCAAACAGAACACTGTTCGCCCTCTTGGCAGCCCTAACACACAGCAAAGATGACTTCAGGGAGTGCACAATAGTACTTCCCAGGTCTTTTTGTTCGGTAACGTTCGACAGGCACCTGTCATCAAGCATGTAGTTTTGAGTGTCGCCCGTGTCACTTTTCAAAGCTAAACCACATTAACCGTTTTTGGACCGTTCAAATAGGCGGTCAAGTCCTTCTTGCAGAGTTTGTTCATCATGAGTATTTCTGATGGGCTGGACGACCACCTAATATATGGCTGATGAGTCTAAAAGGACTGGGGAAATGCACAAAATCTAGAACTTAAGGGATAAGATGCCATGCATGAATTGGCATTGCTGTGGCTGTCTAGCGATTCCTAATTTCAATTTGGGAATCTTGAATTGTGGTCTCAGAAACACCTAATTGCTCATTATCTCACCCGAAGTCCCCGCGCGCCCTGCTAAAGTAACAGTCATCACCTTCTGACTGGCCAAAGTAAAGGCGGAATGGATGTTTGAACCACGCATTTGCAAGCCACGGCTTTTAGCGCATCGTGATAGCTTCAAACGCGTCCGATGGGTTGCCTTGAGGAAACTGCACTGAGCCGTCAAACGTACTCTCTAGTCCTATTCCCGGGCCGGGACACTCTTTGAGTTGGCCAGTGGACTGGTGCGGATAGCTGACGTGCCAACTACCCCGCCCACGTGTATAAAATACATTACCTAACCGCTCAAACAAAAGCATCAGGATTCCACACAAAAGGGAAGTGGGTGATTATTATACTCAGAGCAATATAATCATTCCACCAAATCCCAAGTGCTCCAAGTCAGTTGTGCACAAAATACCGGGTTGCTGTCTCAAGCAGCAGTGGCCTGTCGTGACTATCTCGCGTCGAAGCGAACTTTGTCAAAGCTCACGGTTGCTGTTCTCGATTTCGGGGAACAGCCAATCACAGATGCCGCAAAGCTGGCCCCTGGCTTGGCACTGAATAACACGCCTGCACGCATAGGCCGACGCAGTCTGTCTGAACAAAAGAGCCTTCAAGGTTGACCCAGAGAATGACCGTTCACGCTAGCTGCTGGGATGCTGGCGGCCCAACCCGCACTTAGGACTCGGCTAGCCTCCTAGCTGGTTGTGTGCTCCGAAGTCAAAATTCCTTCATGCTTATTCTCCGTTCCTCTGTATACAGAATAGACTATTCCTACTATTCTTTCCTCCACCGACTTCTTCCCTTCCAAGGAACCATGGTCTGAAGATTGCAGTTGCTATGGTTAAACTTACTTAATCCCCTGCGATATGGTCTACCGAAGCTGTCTGTAGCGCGAAGGAAATAGGTGTACGTTTGTCAGCCATGTTTTATAAGACTGTGAGCCCTGTCTAATGGCAAGTTTGGTTGCACGCATTTGGACCTTTTCGGTGATGTTGATGTTCTTCGCAGCCCAGGGTCTCCAATTACAATCCCCTACTGCTGTATTTGTATTTATTTAAAGTTTTGTCGTACTTTAATGTGCACACAACTTCCTAAACTTATTCTAGCTGTTACGCATTTCTGTGCTTTGTATTTATCACCTTCTGTTTAAGTTTGTCTAAAAATGTTACCCGCGACACTTCGACTGGTTTGAGTTGCGATTATCGATCGCGGATATCTTGCTCCTATTGTTGTTCTTCACTTGACGGAGTACGAAATCGATTTCGTCATTTTCAGGGTATTGGACTCTACTTATCGGGACGCAAGCTTAGCGTGGGATAGCAGCATAGATTAGCGTTCTTAACAGATAAAAGGGTTTAATCAGTCCGTTAAAGTTCATGCCTTTGGCGTCCTTTATTAATTCGAACGTACCCCGATATCTACGTGCTGCCAGCTTCTGCCGTAAGGGTTTTCAGTTCTCATTTAACCACTCGCTAGCGAATGATACGTCCACAATCGGAAGAACAGGCAAGCCATCCTTGTGGATCTTCGATAGACCATAAAAAGGGTATGTTAGTGTCTACTGAGCGGAGGCGTTCGCGGTCACGATCGCTTATAAACTCTCCCTGAAGGAGTCTTCTTAAGCAGTAGGTCAGTTGTAACTCTACGCTACCAATGGGAGGACGTAGTCATGTGTAAAATAGCATATACACATGTTACTGAAATAAAGCTAGTAGCAGTATAATTTGGTTGCACACCTTTGGACCTTTTCGATGATGTTGGTGTCTTTCGAAGCCCAGGGTCTCCAGTTGCGGCCGCACGAAGGTTCCGCAGACTTTGGTGAAGCAGTTTTCTTTGAAGGCAGAATAAACTCGTCTGACGAGGTACAGAACCAACATTGCAGACTCGGTTACCTTTGCGCAATGCAGTGAGGGTGTGACCATGACTCCCAAGTCCTTCTGGGCGTTCACTTCTTTCAATGGTTTGCCATTTATTTGGTAAACCGTACCGTTTGAAGGACCGATTTTGCCGACTCGAAAGTATGTTGCACTTGTTCTCATCGAACGGCAAGAGCTTTGATTAAAGTAAACGCTGGGGCTCATATTTCCTTGAATTCAACAGCGGGATGAAGCTGAGTTTCAGCTATTCCAAATAAAGAAGACGTTTGAGGCTCTGGAGCACATCAGGGCTTGCCTTGTTTTCCACATTCACCTCTGTCCACCGAAAGCTGTGTCACGTTTTACTTATTTTAGCCTAGTTCACTGTTGCTAGAGGTAATATGTCACTGCGTAGAGTTCTAATTCTAGTAATAACACGAACTGAGACTAGCGGATAGTATATTCTAGTATTATATTCCTACAATTGTATCAATAGCTTACATGCTTCATATTTTTTCAACAGGCTTATTGCGCTTCTGAGCTTACGCGCGTCCTAAAATGCATCTGGGCTGATTTTTTAGATACCCGGGCGATTGTTTACATCCGCTTGGGAAAAATTATACATGTCAGGTATTAATACAAGTACAGAAGTCGCCGGCTATTAAGCCCACAGCTAATAAGCCCAGCCGCGTATTAAGACCACATCAGCTTGGGACGGAATTTCGCATAGCAAAATCCGCCGGCTAATAAGCCCAGTCGCCGGCTACAAAGCCCAATTTGCCGGATGTGATTTGTTTTCATTTTTCAAGTTAAATTTGGCGACACCCTTTTCGGACAACAGCAGACATGAGGGGTGAAAAGGACAAATCCCTAACACGAGAAAGCCGCAGGCGCAAAAGGCTAACGCACATAAACCGCAGCGCTAAGGACACACACACACACACACACACATGACAGTTCCCCCGTCGATTTCGACGATGGGCACCACGCGCTCCAGCAAGCCGCAGCAAACGCTGACGCAAGCCGCAACTGACACAATGGCGAGCTAGGCAAGCAATACGTAAGCGACAGCTAGCAAGAGCAACGCAGAGAACTCGTGCGAGAGACAACAGGAGTTTAGGCAGACTCGCACAGAATCTACCCACTCGCTCGCCACTGCCACCTCCGTATCCGGTGTAAAGACAAATTAATTAAGACCGGGGATGAGGGAGGGTGTAGATGACTGGCGCGATAAACACTCAACACGCGCACACTTGCATCAGCCATCTCGCTAGGTATGCTCCCGACTGCGCGAGAGCGCCATAAAGGCCACATTAAGAGGGAGCCATTGCAGCCTGACTTTCAGTCCTCCCTCTCCTCCCGTACGCACACACAGACACACGCGTACTGGAGGAGCAGCTACGTGGGGGGCCGAGTTTTCCCGTCAGTTGGCAGACCCTCCAAGCCACGGATTTAAGCGCACCGTGATAGATTCAGATCAATTCAGATTTATTATAGTGAGGGAAGAAACGCGTCGAGGTCGACCTCACACTCTCCCCCCTCCGCATAGTGACCGCCTAGCTTTTCGGTTATCCGCAGTGGGGCCTGAAACCCAGTGGGAGCGCGAGCGCAGTCACCAACAGGGAATCAGAAGTGAGAGAAGGTGCCAGCGCCTTCCAGGCCGCAGGGATCGTGGTTGGCTGAAGACTGGCATTGCGTGTGCATACAGACCATTGGATCTCAGAAGGGTGAGAGAAGCCCTGCATGAAGCCTGGGCCAACACCCTCCTGA
>JAYGXS010000003.1:26187864-26238406 GCA_036362985.1 Ligula intestinalis | reverse complement strand
GAGAGGGCTGAGAATGAAGAAAGTCCTGATGTGCTACTATCACCACTATCACTAATACTACTAGCATCACTAATACTGCCCTAGTTCTGTTGCATTGACTACGACTGTCCTACTGTACGCACCTGATACTGTATTGCCATGCTACTACGGAAAGACACTGTATTAGCCCTACATGCAGTCTATAGGCGGCAAAATGTTCGACATATGTGCGTGATAGGACTTGTGTTCTACTCTATAAATACTCTATTATTATCCAAATGCTAATGAATATTACCTCACACAGACCCCTAAAAAAACATACACAGGCAGTACTTATAATATACTAACTACTCCTCTGAGTGAGCATGATTACTAGAATAAGTATCGTTAGCATTGGCCCGTACCTATATAAGCATAATCTTAGTGATCCGAGTACACCCACTACTTTGACCCCTACAGCCTACATAATCTTTATAGTTAAACTGTTCAAGGCTGAGCTAAAACTACCACCTACGCCGATTGCGAGGCAATAATTTGTCTTCGGTTGCAAGAAACACCACTGCCAGGTCCAACTTGAGTTAAGTAGATATACCAATACGCTCTCTCATCTGTCATTGTGGACTCTAGTGCAACGCAGGCTTTTGCAAGAGCGTGCACGTTTTCGTTCATACGCTGCTTAGGTGATACTCAACGCCATACGTGTGCACACCATCGACCGTTAGGCAAAGTGATCAGAGAGAGAGAGAGAGAGAGCGAGGGAGCGATAAAGAGATAGGCTGTGTTTCCAAAATACCAGTCCACTATTTTCAGCAAGAACCTACTCCATTCACCGTGAATAGAAGTAGGCACACAAATCCCACATTACCGGGAAATTACAGGCTATGCCGATTGACCCGAACATTAATTTGTCGCTATCACGGAGAAATGTTCTTAAGGGGTGCAGAGCAAAGTGGATTTCTTTTCAAATCAGTGCTAGCGTCGTTAGTTGATTAACTCATGGTTGTAGTTCAAATAAACAAACACGGGAGTAAAACGGTTTATAATGGGCATAATAGGAAAACTGATGTATATGCATATAAAGAAATCTTCTTGTAAATGAGGAGACGCAGAATGGCAGCTCAGTTTCATACCCCGCCTTTTGAAATTGAGTCCAGTATATCATGGTATCAAAGGAGCTCGTCCTCTAGTTTACACCGCGAGGCGGCTAAGGATATAGGCACAGGGACATTAATGACAAAGGCAGTGGAGACTATGACGGCCATTTCTGGCTTTTTAGCCGTCGTCGAATTGCCATGCTCAGACCCTAGTGGTGTCACACCAGAGCATTGAACTCGTGACCTCTCTGATCAGAGTCAAACGCCCTAACCATTGAGCTACCAGCCGTTGGTGTCTGTGACACCACTTTTGTAATGTCTTTGTGAATGTGGGAATATCTACAGGGTGTCTCAGAAGTAACTGACCCTTTTGATTTGCTAATAAAACGAAAACTTATAATGGTAGGATATTGAAACTTGTTTTATTCGAAAGACATAATTTTAGAATTTGGTGCGATGAAAATCCAAGAGAAATTCAAGAAAGGCCGCTGCATTCTCTTCGTGTGACAGTGTGGTGCGGAATAACTGCTTCTAATGTGACTGGCCCCTTTTTTGAAAATAATGATGGCGCAACAGTAACCGTTAATGGTGAAAGATACTGACCTATGATTAGCGAATTTCTTATTCCTGAAATTGAGAGACATGGCTTATGCATTACTTGGTTTCAACAGGATGGAGCCCCGGCCCATACAGCAAGAGAAACGATGACATTGTTAAATGAGTTCTTTCCAAATCATTTGATTTCACGATTTGGTAACATTCCTTGGCCCCCTCGATCTCCAGATTTGACCCCATGCGATTTCTTCTTATGGGGCTACCTAAAGTCAAGAGTTTATGTAACAAATCCAGCAAATCTGCAAGAACTTAAAAACAACATTTGTTCTGCAATAAGACAACTATCACCTGATACACTAAGGAGCCTTAGGGAAACGACAAAGAAATGAACCCTAAGTTGTCGAAACAACCATGGCCATCATTTAAAAGACATTATATTCAAAACCTAGTTCTAATAAAGCATAAAAGGTTTTCCTTTCAAATAAAACAAGTTTCAATATCCTAGCGTTAATAGTTTTCGTTTTATTGGCAAACCAAAATGGTCAGTTACATCTGGGACACCCTGTACTTGCGAATGGAGAGAAAAGCAATGGCAGCTAAATATTAAAGGTCAACCTTGAAAAAGGTTCTGTATTTGAGTTTCATTGCGTTCTTGAGGATTTCCTTTATTTTTGATATGCTTGTATGGTCTTTTATTTCTGGAAGGAATATATATCCATGATCTTTTCCACTTAAGACCGATAAGTACGCGCTCATTCCGAGTTCAAATGGAAAAATTGCCTGTCGTCAGCTCAGATGTGAGTGCTCTTCCTTCACGTTTCGGGTCGCTTGCAGCATCTGCCAGCTCTGCGGATGTCCGACAACTCACTGTTTTCAGTTTTTAATTCGCTTTCCCTCCCCCTTCCTCCCCTAAATGTATACTTTAGTGTATTAGACTAGATAGAATTCTGGCGACGACCTCACCCGGTGCTAAAATATAGTTAGATTATCGCGTGGTGTGAAGGCTAATGCGGTTTAATTCTAATCGCTGCGATCCTCCAGGCTCCTTAGGTGGGAAGAGAGAAGTCTTGGGAAGGCCAGAGTAGTAGGAACAATGTATTGTGTACACAAGATTTAGGAGGAAGTTGTCACTTGAACTTGCATGGCGTTCGAACCTGAGGACCGTGTGAGAGTGTGGGGTAGTCAGTGCGGCCGACGACGCTGCTTACGTCAGCACCCCGACGGGGCGGAATCTGGAGTGCCGTCAGTGCGAGAATTGTCACAAGGGCCACCGAGCGGGATTCGCGTGTTAGTCAGCTTCAGGTCGCTGATAGGCCAGACCAGTCTGGGGGTGCATGTGTGCGACCCAGTCGCATGAGGGCGAAGGTCGTGCATCGCATGCGTCATCGGCCATCGCGCTGGTTCGAACGCGAATGGGCGACCAAGATTGTCACTGCGAGCCCACGGCTACGGCGTCAAGCGTTTGGAGAGGGTGGGCTGAAGAACCGCTAAAAGATGAATAATTGTAAAGGATACTAACGGGAAAGAAACTGGTTACCAGAAGAGGGTTGCGTCCAGATCTTGTTTTTGAAGGAAAACGAGCCAGAACTGGGCAAAGTTCGATGCTTCTATATGCATATTCAGGTACTTTCCTACACGTTTTTGTACTCTAAACGAACATTTACAAAAGCCGAAAACGTTTTACCTTTACCATGTAGGAGCAACAAAACGCAGGAATACATTTGTACAGCTGTAGTTTTTTTTTACCACACCAATCATTGAGACGGAAACTTGCAGCAGAAGGCGTGCCATGTTAGTCCTTATCAGGTACTGTCGATACTAGTAACGTCACACTGTGACGCATTATTAATGAGAAAAAGCTCTGCCGAGAAATAGACAGGCTGAGCCAAAACGGTCCGCGAGTATTTAGAACAACAATTTTTTCCGTATACACTAAAATGTTGCTGTTATATGGCCAGTTAGACTGTATGATATGAAGCAGTGTATTGTAGCGGTTCTACAGCCCACCTCCTTCAAACTCGAGACACCACTGTCGTGTTCTCTTAGGGTAAATCTTGGTCGCCCAGTCGCGCCTTTCCCAGAGCGATGGCTGATGTCCGCACTGATGCGCGACCTTTGCCCTTGCACGACCGGGCGCATAGAGGCACCCCGAACTGGTCGACCTATCAGCGTCCCGAAATGCTCGTGGCCAATCATCTCTAGCCAAGCGCTCTCCGGCCCTCAGGTCAATTCATGTACCGACGGAAAGGTGGGATTGCGCTTTGGCGAGGCGCAGTCGCGCCGATGCCACCCTCCCCCACTGGCATCACGGTCGGACGCTCTGCAAGACCGATTGGCCACTTTCTCCTAACTGTTGTGTACACAATACATTCTTACTTCTACTCTGGCTTTCCCAAGACTTCTCCCATCTCCTGAGGAACCAGGCCTGGAAGATTGTAGCTGTTAAGGTTAACCATCTAAGCCTTACCACCTATACTATCCAAGAACCTGACATAGGAGTATCCCCACTCCTAGGAACCAGTAAATAAGAACAAAGGCATTTGCAGATAAAAGCACTTGCTTTTTCAAAGTGTCATTTTTAAATTGCTCAGTTCATGCAAGGCATATTCAACCAAGCAAAACAAAAAGGCAGTTCAGTGTCGCTACAACACTATGCACAGGGAACAACTGCCCATGTTTCCTATGTAAACAATGATAACAAATGATGCAGGAATTGGAACTGCAGTGGGAAAATGCAACCAGCTAGCTGTTTTTAAGTAGAACACTTCTAAGAAAACTTTTTTGAAACTGGCTCTCGTCCCCCATCCTGGGAGAGTATTTAAATCTGTGATGAGGTATCATTCTTAAATAAGTCCACAAAGTCAGCACAGTAATCATATAAACAAGGAACCAACCCGTCTGACCAATCATCTGTAAAATCTGACTCATCAAAAGACCGCTCCAGATGCTGTATTGATTATAATGATCACTTTTATTCAGAAGCGATGCTTTCGCCGGCGGATGCTCATTCGTCTGACAGTCAACTTCCTCCTGCACACTTTTTACTTGACTCTGTACAGAAAAATCTGTTCTTAGAGTGGAATCGTATCCCTTGATCGTTTATTCGCGCTAAAAGCTTTTCAAAATCACACACTGCGCCAATGGCTACATGCATGGATAATCGACGATTAATGAGGCTATGGCTATGAAATAGGAAGAGCGGCTAATTTGGCGGTCAATAAAGGCTATTATTAACAGCAGTTGGTTGAGTAAGTTAAACCCCAGCAACTGCGATCTTCAGGCCCGGTTTCGTGGCAGACGAGAAGCCATGGGAGGCCAGAGTGGTAGGAAAAGTTTATTCTGTATAGAAAGATGTGGAGGAAATGCAGGAGGAATTTGAGCGCCAGACGAGCGAGCAAGCGCTGGCCACAGCGCCGCGTTTGAAGAGAGGTGCCCGCGGGACTTGCCACAGCGTCTTTGCGCAGTCGACCTTGAGAGGTGATTGGTAAACTGATTGGCTGGACGGAATGGTGCAGGCGGCCAGTGCGTGTGTACTTTTTGGCGGTAGTGAGCCTTGGCGCATGTTTGCCTGCGTTGACTGGGTCACCACACTCATGTTAAGCAAATCACGCTAGTCAACGTGGCTATCTCCATGTCCGACAGAGGTCATGCTGTTTTAAATTTACACGGACTACATTCCACAAAGAACTCATCATCTGCATTTCTTATTATTTTGCATTAATTGCTCTTTTTTGCGCCTCTTTACCTAAAATACTCTTGTATTTCCTTTGACATCAGTGAGTTCTAATGTAGCCATTACCTGGGATTGGACGTTTTTATCATTTGAAAAAATTATTGGTTTATTAAAGTGACAGGAAATTGCAAACAAATACACATGTGTCTACCATCATAGTAGCGAAAATTCGATTCCTAGGTGGTAATTCAGAAGGAAAATGTGCGTTCACCGGGAGGGGTTTATTTGTGGTCTGACGTTTCGAATAGCTCTCTCGACTATCCATCTTCAGAGAATGAATCCTTTGGCTCCTGGCTCTCGATATATGCCGCTCCTTTCGTCCGCGGGCGTAGTCTGTCAATCCAGTTCAAGCCGCTCTGCAGAGGTTGCGTCTCTTGGTGGTAACGGCTCACCGTACCAGCAGCCTGGTAACCGCCCATGGCGCGTCGCTCTGCGTTGTCACCGTCTGCCCCTAGGGAGTCAGTGTTTGTTTGGCTTCCCCCTGTCTCGCCATCGCCTGTCCTCTGGTAACCGTCGGCCGTGCCCGCAGCCTGGTAACCGTCTCCCGCTGTCTGTTCTGCGTTGGGGCTGGTTGTAGCCAGAGCGCCAGTGTTTGTTTGGCTTCCTTCCATCTCGCCGTAGTCTGCCGCCTGGCTAAGTCGGTTGAGGGGGTCACTGGTTGAGGGCCCCGATTGTTCCGTGTCGTGACCATCCTTTGATACGAATTTTCTTAACACCACGTAGGGGACCGGCAAATTTATGTGGCGGTTAACCGAACAGTCGGTCGACATCCAAGCTTCTTTAATCTGTCTTGACGTGTGATCGTCACCTCGGCCCACAATTTCGACGGCGTCAAAATTGAAGACGTGCCCGACCTTTGCAGCATGGGTGGCTACCTCCGATTTAGGGTCTTGCCTATCTACCGCCCGCTGATGCTCGTGCATTCGCGTTTGAAGTTGCCGGCCGGTTTCTCCAACGTAGTTACACACCCCGCAACTACATTGAAGTCGGTAGACAACTCCCGATTTTTCTTGTTTCGGTATAGGGTCTTTTGGCCGCATTACTTGTTGCCGGATTGTGGCGGCGGGCCTGTGGGCTACTCCTATTCCGAGAGGCGCGAGGGATCTAGCCACGGTTTCAGATACCCTTTTCATGTACGGAATGCTCTGCCAGGACTTCGGTGGGTTACATGACTATTATTTAATAATGCCTCTTTAACAGTTCCTTTACAGCACGTTATATGTACACATTGGTTATTCGCAGGATAAGGCCTACTTAGAGGATCAGAATAACCTGACCAAATGTATGCTTAACTATCATGTTAAATTTCGTCATAAAAACTGCACGCTGGACTCGCCATGCTGTATGTAGAAGAACATTTACCTGTGAATGGAAAAAGGTGACCACATAGAAGTCATCCGTTTCAAGCAACGACTGCAGAGATACTATCTACACGGCCTGCAGTGACAGCAAATGACCCGTGGCGAGAAGTTTATGAACTGCGCTTTTACGCTTATGTTGGACCACAATGATGGACCATTCGCATGAGTGTGCATGGCCGTTTTGTCCAGCCTAGCTTGTGGTCAGGGTTATGCTGGGCTGAATGAAAGCAAATAAGCCCGAAACATTTCAGTGTCGATTTACCCGAAGACCTTGTAAACCCTCTTTGCTATTACGCCTTAGCCAGAATCGGCCTTGCAGGTAGTCACCCCTTTCGGCATCCCTAGCCACCACGTGAATATTGCTTGCTTCCGAAGTTATTTGGATCGGTGTTCAGATATTTCTGGGTGTATTGGCTGTGGTCGAGAACTTTAGGTGAAGGATTTGCAGCCTGCCCTGCCCAAGTGCAGTTCATCACTCGCGTATACCATAGCTAGATGGCTTTGGGAATGTATAACTCTGACGAGTTGCCTAAGGCCCATTCTGTAGCATTTCGAGCAACAGCTTATTTCAGTTATAATTAATTGCACCCTTATTAAAGCACAAAGCAGTTTTTTATCATTTGAAAAAATGATTGCTTGATTAAAGTGACAGGAAATTGCACCATCAGCGTTGCTTTTCGATTCCTCCCCCACCAGCTAGTGTTTGATGAATGTCAACCAGACGACTGATGAAACTTGATATAGTAGTTTACACGACGTAATGTCAACACCTAGAGTGTGCCACACACGAACATACATCTTCCGCAATTATGATGAATAGGCTAACAACTTCGGACGCTGGCACTCAGTATGGTTTAATAAAGTTAGCATCTTCGCTGGCAACTTCGGGTGACCTGACGGTCGTATTCTACAACTTGGCCCCTTTATATTCTCATATACCTCATTGGCCGTGTTTGATAAATGTAATTGCTGAAATTGCTGACTGATAATTCGGGGTCTGAAAATCATCTTGTATTTAAGCCAGCACCCTTAAAGTTCGGTGACTTCAGGACGCGTTGGTTAGGGAGGCTCTCTGATAAGACTTACAGGCATGTGAGAATGCAGCTCTCCAAAATTAGCAGCTATATGTTCCAACACGTAGACCGTACTTTTGATTACAACACGTTAATTTGATGTGGTTTTGTACGATGTGAAAACATGTGTACAATATTATTTGATCTATTGCAGTGATGGGTGTGAGTTCGGATTATATCGTTCGTTCTTCGATGTGTATTGCCTGCTCTTATGATCTTGAAATTGAAAATTATATTACTGGCAGTCAATGGATCCAGCAAAACAAAAATTTCCGCATTTGACGTTCAAAAGGAAGGGCAAATTTTTGATGGAAATAGACCAGTCCTCAGTACTTTCACGTGTGTGATGTAAGTTAAGCAGCACCGTACACAATGTTGTGGACACGACCATAACGAGAACAATTAGCCCCCACAATAGAAGCGGATGTCGTAAAGTTTCATAAATATGAGCTCATCTGGTAATTATTTTAAGCAAACGGCTGGCACCATATATTTTCATTTTTGTATTTTATATAAAAATATATATACTTATATTTTATATTTTTATATCCTAAACTCACGATGTTTACATCAGAATCGGAAAACACTTTGGGGCAATCAGCAGTGGAAATACAATTTGTAAATGTTTATTTTATTTGACCTGACATAGTCTGAAGGTGTTTTCTTAAAATGAATCAGTGTGTGGACAGCAGAATTGTGCTCAATGAAATAACAACTATGCTCACAGAACAGGGTTTTATCCATATAACCATCCGAAATTTCTGTTATGGAAGTTACCACAAAATGTATACACATTTTAAATAATTATAAACGTGGTGTTTGTTGTAATTTTGCTATTTGAAAAATCCAAAAATATTTACGAGTACCATTTTATTGTTTTTTCACTGCATGTTGCTGCATTATGCAATGTTGCCATTGAAAAAGTTATATCCCAAGATAAGTCGATGCTCTTTATGACGATGATATAGATCGATGAGTACAGTTTTCCAGTGGTATCTAGGAAAATGTCTGGATTACATATTTGAAATGATGTAATTGTAATAAAAACCTAGGTTACAGTTATTTAAAATGTGTATACATGTTTTGGGACACCCTTTGTGTAGCTTTCTCGTTTATTAGGTAGTGCACGCCTGTTCCGGTATATCCAATTAATATCCTTTTGCATTAATGGAATTGTTAAGTGTTTTAAATAATCATTTGTATTTGGAATTCGGAAATAATTATTTACGTTGAAGGAGGTCTTCTAACTGCCTAATTGTCCTACCTCAGATTGGGTGACAGAACTGCTTGGAAAATAAAAGGATTACGAAATCTGTTTTACGATAACTGGGAAGGCTTTATTAAGATAAATTCAGCCGATCACCACAGATAAATGTTCATTTAGCATAGATTGATTTAGAAAAGATATGTCACTTGTTACAAAAGAGCGACCAGAATAAAAGCAGTGTGAACGTCGAACGTCCTTTTCCTTTCCATTTACCACCAGGGAATCGAATTTTTGCTTCTGTTAGGCGTATATATTTTTTGTTGTACTGTTTACTCATAAATTGTCCCATAAGTTGGCACTGCCTTATTGCTACTATGTGAACTGCAAGCATCGACTCCGCAGTCGACTTTTCATTGATCCTATGATATGCGGCACTCTTACCAAATACTGATGACCGTGACGGTTTCCTCTGCTTTCGCCACATTATTGGCAGACGCAACCACCAGCAAAGATCTCTCATGGTCGCATCTCCGGCACTTCGGGATGTTTTTGTGACTTTGCGGTCTGCTCCTCGTGTGACCCTTCCGATAACGATATTAAACGCATACATATTTTCCTCACATGAGTGACAGTATTTCTCCATATAATCTCACAAATGAAATTGCGTCACTTGAATTATGAACTACGCCTTAGGAATGCGTTTACTGCCTCCTGTGTTCACTTACACCTGCTGGCTCGTGTTAACAAACATATCGTTTTATTACTTATGCAGTTGCTAACAGTTATGTTAGGAACATTTTTTGACATGTTGTTCTATGCCGATGCCTTTCGTCACTGCTGTATACGAAAAGGGAGATAAAATGGCGCTTGCCTTTATTGCGCATAAGAATTTTAAGTTGACTATACTCAAGTATTGAACATGCACAGTCGATTGCATATCTGATGCAAGGTTGGGGATTGGAGGATTTAACGAACAATTGAAGTCGTTAAGTTAGTTCATTGGGTTGAATTGGGTCACAAAATGTTGTTTACTAGAATTTAATTACGTTCAGCTCAGAATACTGGGAGAAAATAGAGGCGAAAATGGGTTAAATCCAGCATTTGTTGATATCCGAGGAATTTCCTATGCTATTAAACGCTGCGGAAAAGAACTTCTTGCGTGTGCATGTTGCACTATAAAAGAACATTCATGAAGAGCAGAAACTTTTTAATTATATCTGTTCACAAAACGGAATTTTTTTTGCATCCATGAACTTGAGGTTAGTTATAATATGGAGATAGCACATAACTCTTGGGAATAGAAGAGCGAACTAAGGTTGAAAAATTATATTGTGCAAATCTGCCAAGTTTTTTGCCATAAAGTTGAGTAATAAACTTTTGAAGTTGTTCTTTGCATTACTCTATGTTAAATTTATATTTTATATTTGAGGAGTTACGGGCAAGGAATGCGTCTGAGAACTTTATTAGCATATGGCAACCAAATTAATTGTAAAATCGATATGAAATTGGAGACAGTTAACATAACAAACACTTGACAGAGTTTTCACGGGACATTGCGAAACAGGTTTTTTTCGAAAATCACCGTTGATATTATTGCCACTCTTCTTTGAATTTTTTATTGTAGAACTTAGTCTAGAAGTAACTGAATATGCTGAAAACTGTTCCTTTTCAGATAAAACAAGTAGCTCTTTCATTTATGACAGAAGAGATATCTGTAATTGTTGGGAAATTCAATCCACTGGCCAAAATTTTACATTTGATCTTGGTTTATCATCAGAAAAATTAAAGTCCGCAGAAATCAAACGCCAAAATATATAAGAAAAGCTTTTTTTCAAGAGTTTACTCTTTGTAGAATTTTTCTAAATCAATCTTGAGCATATTTATTCGCGAATTTTGTAGTGGACGTTCATTTTTGTCGGCAATGAGTTCACATGATTGGGTGGTTCTAAAACTATGACACACAACGATAGCTGCATGAGGAAAAAATGTTTAAAAGCTGGTTATCTATGTTAAAGCTTTCAAGATATATCTTATTTTGAAGGTTTTGGTGAGCACATAGAATATACTCATTATTTATGGCCAATTGACTTAAGCCAGTGAAAATGGTAAAGTCTTAATTAGAATTTCATGGAAGACCTGAATCTCTTCGTAATAGAAATATCGAAATAATTCCTAAAAATATGGCCGAAGGCAATAACTCTTTAGGTGCAAAAAATGGTACGTTTACAATTGTTCCCGACAATTCTATTTACATTTATAAGTCACTGACCGGCATGTCCGCAAGTGAGCTTAAGAAATATATTACTCCTGTGATCTCCCAAAGGGGCATATCAAGCGAAAACGTGGTTGCCTTAGTCCAACATAAGTCAAGCGATGCATAAACGAAAGAAACAGCTAGCAGTTCTCGTGAAAACATGTTAGAATACATACTCGAAATTTAGGCTCTTCGGTAACAGCAACTCACTATATTGCACGTAATATGGAAGCATATTTATTCAAAAACTTGACAAAATGATTATTTTTCAACGTAATTTTACTTTTTTGGCTTTATTTACTCAGTGGTTTTGCATGAACGAGCTTCCTCTACATGTAAAACGTAAGTTTACCTCGTATGCCCGATTTCCACTTTTTCGGAAATTTCCACTTTGTTAAAAAAGTTGATGTTTCTATAAAACGTTATATTCCTTCATGAATCGTTATATGCCCTACTGTGAAGAACGATCATTACTTTATTGCTGCAAGACTTTGGGGGCCACAGCTTAGGCTGCGTTTGAGTAAGAGGGAGTTACTTGTTAAAATCGTAGGATTGCATGAGATAGTCCATCTACTGTACTATGAACATAAACTGCGATAAAAACGTCACTGGTAAATGATCGAAAAATAGGCCTTTGGTTCTTTTAAGTGTGAACCTGTTCGCATTTCTATAAATAAAGATCTTCACGGGGACGACAGTGTAATATGTAAATGAACCACGTCGAACGTCAACACTGAGTAGGACATCCGACGTCAAAGAAGTAAGAGAAGGCATGTGTACTACTACGAATTAAGTAAGCAATTAGGCAGCTTAAACAGCCGTATTTGTAACAAACGAAGAGTTTTGGTAGAGCATTAAACTCTTCTTATGAAGCAATATACGAACGTGAAAGTAATGTGGTCTAAAATGTACTGAGCTCTTCTGTTTGAATAACTTGGAATTATTGAAGAAAAACACGTTTTGGTGGCATCCATGGAGAGGAAGTATAATATCTGGGGCGTAAATTACCGAAAAAGATATAAAATATGACTTTCAGAAACGACAGCAGAAAGTTGGTGCGGAAAAATGCAAACATATTTTCGGAACATGGTTAAAATAAGCTTCATTCTTTGGGAAAATAAGAACTTATCTGTCTAGAAATATTTCAAATGAACTTGTTCTCTCACATCGTAGATGCTGAAGTGCAACCAACTTTCGAAATAGTAATTATATTTCTAAGTTTGTGAAGTGGTCTTAGGAAAGTTTTTTTGCCGGAGATATTGCTTGTTAGATTCTAAAACTGTAGAACGAGTCTGGTTGGGCTGACATTTGTATTATGTGGAGCTGCTCCAATCTGGCAGAAAACCAGAATCCGATGACCAAGAGTCTATTGGGAAGTACAGGGCAATATCAGAAATAAAATTCAGCTGGCTAGGTGGCATTCTGCAAATTCGCCATAATTTTGAAAGAGGCCACTAGGTGCGGACGAATAATAATATTTGAATAGCAGTACCTCATTGAAGGTCATTTCACGTTCTTCCTTTGATGGAACCAAAATGAACTCCCACCAATCGTGGCTTCATATTCTGTTCACTTCACCTCATTCGTAGACGCCGCATTTAGTAAGAACGAACATTGTCGCATTAGCGACAGGCCGTTGATTAGAATCGTGACCCCAAGTGTCCCTTACTCGTTTTGACAAAAAGAGTACTCAGGATATTAATGATATGTATTCCCATATTCCCCTGCCTGCGAGCTGCTCCTGGTACCAGGCGCGTGGTTACACGATTAAGAGATGAAGCCCCTGTCTTATATGAGTTCTTTATACAACAATAGGCGCTTTAAACCATCGCACAATCTACTCGGCCTGATGTTTGGGTCACAGACGATGGCGTTGTTCCCCCTAAAATAAAAAATAAATCCATTAAAATTATACATTTTCGTCCTAAAGACCAATCTAGAAATTGAACGCTCTGATCGCTGTTGACGATCCTTCCACGTTATCGCCCCCATACGGGTTAGCTTGTCCATTTTATTGGAGCCACTAAATGTAAATCGGGAGGTTCGGCTTCTCCTGTACAGTAGTCGCCAAAGACCATGCAACTTTTATAATTTTGTATAAGTTTGATCATTTCTCGAATACCAGTGTGAATGCATTTAGGAAAATTTAAAAATAAGAATGAACAGCAAAAGGCACATTAAGAACTTAAAAGAACTAAAGGAATTACTAAGTGTTTGTAAAGAAAAATAAAATTTTCTCGATAATTCCGTGGTTCTAGAAACGTAAAATAGAGCTATAAATTAAAACAATAAATTTAGATATTGTGTTAAATTGAAAACTTGAAGCAACCACTTTCCATATATAGAAAGAACTTTTCTTTAGTCAAAATATTGTCTGAATGCTACCGTTACTGGATAAGTATATGTCGAATGTCGACGTGAAAAGTATGTCATCATTTTCCTTGTTTTGACTGTGTTCATTGATAAATTGATAAATTGCGTATCTGTTCGACGTTTACTCCAAAACCTTTAAAAAAGATATGTATAAAGAGCATTTACCGAAATAAAGTGTTTTCCGATATTAGTTTTAAGGCGTACGGCAGCAATTCTGATATGAGAAACTGCCTCAAAACAGCAAACCACATTGTCGAGAGTAAATCATGTCCACAGTGGACTTGCGAAACTACTGTTCCTAAGATTAATAAAAAAACCTTCCATAAAAGGTGACCTCTTAGAAAGTGTTTTGATTAGATATTGGCCGACGAACTTCTGCGTTTATTAACTTTTTCCAACGTTATGTCAAAATGAAATTTGAGAATTTATTTAAGTTTCCTGAAGATAAACGATTCAATTTGACTGGAGATGAAAGAACTTTATTTTCGCTCAATAATGGATTATTGTTTGCATAACTAGATTAATTCGACAATCGGTTGTAAGCTTGCGAATTCTAAAAAAACTGGCACTATACATTGCCATTTTTTGAACTACTTATTATTCTTTGGTCTGTTCCGTTTCTAAATAACGCAATCAATGAAAGAAAACTATACAAAAAAACTATATTTATACACGACTTACATTCAAAAAGGCCTTCCTTGTCTAAAATACACATTAACATGTTCAACATTTTGTGTTTGTGCAAGGACAAAATGAGCATTATTAGCGCATTCAAACAGACGCTCTTCTGTCACTGAATTTTGTGCAAAAACCTTCACAGAAAAGCTAAACATAATTTTTAGAATGTAAATCTGCAATGTTAATGCAAATAGATGTGATTCCTTAAACTTGGCTTGCATGGTCTTTGGCCACTACTGTACGAGGATATTTGGTTTGCTGCAGTATCCTGTTCGCACATCAGATTATGTCTTACAAGCCATTGAGAGGCAGGCACGTTAAGGAAGATGTTATGCCAAGACAGGCGGATATGCGAGTTCCTGAAAGTAATTGAGAAGAAGACAAATCGATCACTGGGACAATACTATTATATGGTATGAATCAAACACGTTTCTTAGTAAACAAAAGCATAAATTGGTAAGCGGATCTTCGACGTCAGTTCCTTTGACCCCCGTCAGATTAAGTACACTATGACATACGTGAGATAAGCTAAAAAGCATAATAATTACATTCCTACTGGAAATATCAAGATAATTTAAGTCGAAGGGACTGATGTGACGAGTGTTATTTAACCTGCTGGTTATCAAAGACCATTTAATTTGATTGTCAGTACAGAATCGAAGGTCATTGAACGTTCGCTCTTGAGTCAACCCGCAATTTATTGTTTCGGATCGTGGCTGACTTTTTTGTACTCAATGCTTTGTTGTTCGATGCCGTATACGGCAAGAGAGGATCATGATCACATCGCCGCCACACGGGGTGATGATAATTACAGCCTCAAACGTACTCAACTGGTTTTCATCCAAAGGCTACAGACGATATACTCAGTGTTTTCCCCTTCTCTCATCATCCTGACCATTTTCTTGTAAGTAGGCGTAAGGTTTTACGCTCGTGACATGAAGCCGTTACCATGCTATGATTTTTTCAACGAGCGTATAGGAATGAAGGCCAAGACGGTTAACCCTAACGCCTACAATCTTCCAGACCCTGGTTCCTAAGGAGATAGGAGAAGTCTTGGGAAGGCAGAGTAGACAGAACAGTGTATTGTTTACAGAATGGATAAGGGGAGGGTTGCCAATAAGTCTTGCAGGGCGTACGACCGTGAGGCCCGTGGGACAGGGCGGCGTCGCCGGCCACGACGCACTTGAGCGGAATCCCCCGTGTCCTCTGACCCCAGTCATCTCGGGCGGCCGCCGAATACTCGCTTTGTCTCGGTAGACTGATGGTGATTGGTTGCACAGCGCAAAGTAGGCACAGGCGTGACTGCGTGTGTTTGTAGGCGCTTAGACCATTGAGCAAGAATGGACAGGGCGCCCGCAATTAGCGCCTGACCGCAGGTGGCATTAGACGTGCAGGCCAAAGGCACCATCCGCCAGATCTTGGGTTCCAAGTGGCTGCTAGGGCCACTACAAGCGTACTCCAAACAAATCATTCCAATATAAGTTATGTGAGGGCACGACATGGTCACCCTTACCGACCAGTGCGATTGACATGAGTTAGTTCAGTATATAGTTCAGTAAATTAACGGTAGTTGGCAATGCCTTTGTGGACCTTATTGAAAACTTTATGCAAATATAGCTAGCTTAAATACCTAGAATAAATATGTTACCGTAAAATGGTATGTAGCCTATACACATGTGCACATTTTTGGCAGTGAAATTTACGCATACTCATCCTGTGTATCGTACATAAGACAATTTTCGAATAGCAGATAAGTATTTTAGCTGTTTTTGTAAGCGAAGTGGTGGTATGTTCTTAGTGTGCTTTCCTTTGCAGGTGAGGCAGATAAGGAGCCTTCATGGTCAGCTGGTCAATGTGAGTGAGTTTGTTGTCAACTTTGGACAAGACCTGGACGATGCGCCTTTCTACCGACCCACAGTTCGGACTGCTGATCTTCGAACGTTTCTGGAGATGTTTCCATCCCTTAAGTGTCTTGAAATAAGCGTTGACATCTGGGATTTAAAGGTGAATGTAGCCTAATTACGCTGCGCATGTCCATGTCTGAAAACGCTTCTTTGCTCTGCATCGAACTCTGAAGAGGATTGGATGGTTGGGATGGTTTAACCCTGGAGGGTGGAATCATTCTTTTTGGAATTTGACATTGAATTTACTGTTGAGGATTTGTATGCACTTTCAGGATGTGTGCAGGCTTCTTATATCCTCCTACGTCTCCACTATAGTCGGCCCACATTTGAGGAAAAGCACATGAAGGCTGTGTTGGCAAGAATGCCCTGTCTACGCTGGCTTGTTCTGATTTATCTGAAACGAAGCTGGATTTTTAGTAAGTCTCCGGACAGCGAAACAAATTAAATCGTGTCAACGAATACCGCGTCATGGGAGGATCTTTGCCGAATGTTTCCCCAACTATTTGGGAAACTCTGGTGTCGGCACATACCATACGTTCATCATCCTTGTCAACCCAACCATGATTTTAGTCAACCTTCCCGTAGATGACAGAGTATTTCGCCCAAGTATGCGCCATTTTTGAAAGATGCTACACTTGCTGGTTTAATAAATCTATTTTTCTTTATCGTCGGCTGTAACCACAAGCTTATCTATTTCGTACTTTCTTCCAAGTGCGGGATACGAACAGCTATTCAGCTGCTTTTTCTGGCAGTGAGAACGTGATGACGTTGACATTAGTCAAGCTCGTGGGGGCTTAGGTTGAGATAATACGTTTATCAGTGCTTCTGGAACCGAACGTACAGCTTCCCCAAGTTCGTTTCTTTTTTGCAATGACTACTGCAGTTAATAAATGTCGCAGTACCGTGAGTGCTTCTAGCAGACCTTTGCTCTCTCCATTTCAGCTTTTATTTTGCGGACCCATTAACCAGGTAGTGGATGGTGTGAGGACGAAAAACTAGGATACTTAGATACCTTTATCAGCACAGACCAAACTTCCTCAGAGAGAGCGCAGTTCAGCCCACAAAAGAGGGAATAGTTAGCGCTGAGGATGGGTAGAGTGAGTGCCAGATGCGGCGCTAGTCAATTTCACTCCAAAGCATTTTCTCTGTTTGGTCCACTTCGAGTGGGCACATTGGACGTCACCGGATACGACGATTGAAGTGTCCTGCTGGAGTGTATCGGGTTTCCAGTTTGGAAGGAAACCTTAAAGGAGCGATGAGCGTTTGCTTCGCGCAGTCTTTAACAGGCACCCAGTTCACCGCTGTAGCTGTTTTATGCTCAGCAGTCGCATTCTGGCAAGCATAAATCAACGGGTGCTTCGGCCGCGCCAATACGGAGGAACGTTTCTGTAGTGTACATGTCCTCACTTCTAGTATTCCTGGAACTAATTTGCAAATTGAAATTGGTGGCTCAACTCATGGCGTGAAGCGGGCGTTTGTAGCTTAGCGGTAGAGCATTAGCCTCCGGCAGTCATTCTGGTGGATTCTAGATGATTGCTTAGGAAATCCTGCTTGGGCAGTCAACTTGCTCCCGTATTGGTGGATTCCATATGAGCGAAAAGTTGAGCGGGTAATATCGATCCAAGTGTGATTAAACTCATGGCGTGAAGCGGGCGTTTGTAGCTTAGCGGTAGAGCATTAGCCTCCGGCAAAGGCTTTCTCTGATGCGCGGGTTCAAATCCCGCCAAACGCATAGAATTTTTCACACTTGGGTCAACTCAAATTATTTGGGAGAAACACTTATTATTTCCTTGCAATAAATGCGGTACTACAAGTTGACAGTTGCCTGTGCACGGAAAATATACTATGGAAATTGCGTACAGCATTAGTAAAAAATGTCGGCCCATTCAGTTAGGTGGTTAAGTCCTCCTTGCAGGATCTGTCCATGCTTCCTGTATTTGATTGGTCGCCATTCTTTGATGCCATCTGCAAAGGCATGACTGGACGCAGTCAACACTGGTGCTGGCTTCGCCAATGGCCACTGCTGACTAAAACAACAACTCGCTGCACAGTGAATTCCTCCCACAGATGCCTTCTGTATTATAGCAGGCGGGGTGGCAGCCACGCCACCTTCCCGCACCAAATCAGCTGGTGTCCGGTTCCTAGATATAGGAATAGAGAGTTTGGTTGACGGTTCAGTGCAGTCTTTCTGACTATAAAGAATCTGAATTGGAAAATCGGCATCCCAAGAAGTATAATTATGTAGAGAAAGCATTTTGGGATAGATGATTTATTCGGTGAATTTTCGAAGCTGGAGCCCCGCTTCGTCTTCAGACGTTAAGAAAAGTGAATGGACCAAAAAGTTGGCTAACAACTAACATCGAAAGTCCGTGGGAAAATCAGTAACGCTGTGGCGTGGCGCTTGCGCCAGTAACTTGTTGGGGTGTTTTTCATTCCCTTTGGATTGGCTCGCGTCTCGCCCACTTCTGCTTGAGGCTTCGGTACGACGATGCTAACTCGGTGTGCCGCTTTATGCATTGTGTGTCCGAGTGCATGGCTTCGAGAAATTCGCGGCCTTTCTTGTATGGACAAGAGCCAACAATGCGGGTTTCGTCCCATGCAAATTGGTTGTCAGCCTCTACTGTGTATGGCGACTTCAGACAAAGGATATCGCCCCTTTACCGCTCGTTGAGGTTCGTGTAAGCGTGTGAAGGCTGATCTTCCTGTCTGTCCGCAATAGGCTGCGTTGCAGCCACCACAAGGGATCTCGCAGATGACTTCTTTACTATCCACGTAGCCAACCCTATCCTTAGGGTGTACGAGCTGATTTCGTAGGGTATTCGTCAGTTTGTGTGCTACTTGGATTTGATGCTTCCTCAGGTGCCTTTCAACAAGTTCGGACACGTTCTTAATATATGGAAGCGTTCACCATATTTTTGGATTGGGCATCTGATCCGGAGAATCTGGTTCCTTTCCCTTTTGCTTTGACTGTTGTCATCTTATGAATCGACGCACGAACTGTCTGGGGTACCCATTTTTTGAAAACAAGTTGTCCAGATAATTGAGTTCGGCTTGGTAGAGTTCAGGACTAGGGCAATGCGTTCTTGATCGGTTGATTAGGGTGGCAACAGCACTCTGTTTGTGAGCAACAGGGTGGTTGCTCTCGTAATGTAGGATGACATCCGCGTGCGTTTTCTTGCGGTAACTTGATGTTTGGAATGTCCCGTCAGTATTCCGCTGTACGAGGACGTCGAGGAATGGGAGTTTACTATCAACTTCTTTTTCGAGCGTAAACGTGATGCCGGGCATCGTTGAGTTGATAGTATTTTGAAGTGTTTCGAGCTCTTCCCTTTTAACAATGACAAACGTGTCATCGACATATCGTACCCAAAACTTGGGGTTAGCTAGTGGCAGGGTCATGGTTTCTAATTTTTGCACTGTGACTTCAGCTTGGAAGCCAGAAATGGCTGACCCCATCGGAGCTCCTTTAATCTGTTGATAATGCTGTTGTGCGAACGAAAAATTAGTTTCCAGGCAGAGATCTAAGAGTTCAAGCAAGGCAGATACAGAAAAGTCCATATGGTGGGAGTTAAGTAGTTCTTCTGTGTATTGCCTGGCCAAACCCACTGGTATCGACGTGAAGAGAGAGACAACATCAAAGGATATCATTATTTTGTCTGCGGCAATTTCCAGTCCTTGCAATTTGTTTAGGAATTCCATAGAATTGTTGATTTATGTTTCGCAACCCTTTGTTAAGGGATGGAGCTTTCGGGATAGCCATTTCGAGATCTTATAATTAGGCGCGCCGATTAAGGAAACTATCGGTTGCAGTGGTACATCGGGCTTGTGTACCTCAGGTAGTCCGTAGATCTTGGCTGCGTTTGGTTTAATTTGTTTTAAGGACTTGGCAACGTCTGCTGCTATTTGTTTTGTTTCTGTAAGACGTTTGAGTACCTTTTCAATAAATGCATTCTGTTTTTAGTAGGCTCCGTGTTCAGAGGTTTGTAGGTTGACCTGTCCTCTAGCAATGATAGCATCTTCTCATCACAGTCAGCCTTGGTTAAGATGGCGGTTGAGCCTCCTTTATCTGCAGGAAGGATGATGATGCTTTTGTCTGTTTTAAGAGACTTGAGTGCTTTCTTTTCTCCTTCGGTTCTTTAGGGCGTGTACAGTGTTGTCTCGGATTGTGAACTGCTCATCTTCTGTTAGAGTTTCTGCTGATATTATGGATTCCAAATTTGCGAGGAAGTCTAGATATTTTGAATCGGTAAGGTTTTACTTCATTCCCATCGAAAGTACGTGTTCTTCAGTTGTTGTGAGAGTCCTCGATGATAGGTTTGTTACATTAGTAGCGTTGTTCTGGCTTCTGAAAGATCGTTTAGCAATTGCCATCCATTTCTTGTCTAAAACGTTTCTCTTCTTCTGTCGTTCACTGTCGGAAACGCGGGTAATTTTCTCTTTCAAAGATTCAAAAACGTTTGAAGGAAGTTTAGTTTGGCAGAAATACATGTATTTTTCCTTAGAAATTTGGAATTTTTGAAGTCTGTAATGGGCATTTGAAATGAACGCGTTAAGTATGCTTTGACCATAACGAGATGCAATCTCATCTCCTTGAGTTGTTCGTATTGCAGGTCTGACGCGCTTGAAGCTATCACAGTGCGCTAAAAGCCGTGGTCCGCAAATGCGAAGTTACAATATCGACAGGATTTAAGGCTTTGAAGGGTAACCCTAGCCGCTACGAACCTCCAAGCCCATGTTTCCGTTAGGTGAGGAGAAAAAACGGTGGGAAAGCCAGATTGTTAGGAAGTGTATTCTGCAGAAGGATAGGAGAATAGGTGGAAGGAGTTTTGACTCTCGGATGACCGCAGTCTGGCTGCCAGGGCGTCATTTCTGGAGTGACGACAGCGTTGGGAATAACCGGATGGCCGGCGCATGCTTTGTTACAGTAGTCGGTCAGGCGGCTAATGTGTAGACTAGACATCGTGGCGCGAACTTGAGAGGGGCGAAGGCTGGCTAAACTGGGCGTGCGTCCGTTTTCGAACAGGTCCAAAGCACGCGGGAAAACTGCTTTCGCGCGAGGTCCTATGCTCTAAATGACCTCGTCAGTGGCGTCAAGAGTTAGGAGGGCGTCGGGCAGGCACGACCACTACTACAACAACACCAGCTATTAAGTCATTATTTCAGCCAGTCAGCTGACGGTGACTGTTACAATAGCGGGGTCCACGTGGTCTTAGGGTGAGATAATGAGCAATTAGGTGTTTCTGAGATCACAATTAATGATTCCCAAATTGAAATTAGAGAAGGCAAGAAAACCACAACAATCTTATCCCTGCAAGCGCTAGTATTTGTGTATTTTTTCCAGTCCTTTCAGACCTCTCAGCTGGATAGTAGGTGACGTCATTTACATTAACAAGGTATGTGTGGGGGTTAACGTGCGAGGTAGATTCAGCACTAGTTTGATGTCCACAAAAAAGGTTGGTAGAACGTGGACTAGTCCATCTTATATGCAGTTCCTTCAGTCCCATCTGCTAGATAGTAGGTGAGGTCATTCAAATAAACGAGGTTGTTAAGAGTGAAAACTAGAGATCCAGTGCCTTGGATGTGCGAGTAATGGATCGAATAACAGTTCTTGGTCAACCATTTGAAGTGCGGTGGGTTTTCAACACGAAGATTTCAAAACCAAAGGTGAAGAAAGACGGAGTTTTTTGAACAAATGTTACTCAGCAGGCAACCTCACCAAGCCGCGGAACAGCTGTTGGGGCCGGCGCTTTGGTTATTTATAGTCTGTGGTGGGACGGGTGAATGAGATCGTTCCTTCGGTTGGCTTGTCGATGAACGCTGAGGAGGACCAATTATTTTTGAGCTGTATCTCTGACCGGGAAAAAACAGCCCCCAGGGATTAATGACCGTCAAATTGAAGAAATAGGCAGTTTGAAATACCTTGGGGTAAGTCTGATGCCCAATGAACAAAGTAAGAACGACTTTTATGCCCAGCTGAACAAGTTTGAAATTGTAAAATGGATCTGACAAAGCAAGGAGAAACTGGGACCGCCGTTTGTGGCTTGTTAGCCGTCATCAGCCAGTCGCACCCAATCCGGAACCCAAAGCAAAGGGAGACCGGAATGGCCATTTCTGTCTTTTAGCCGTCATCAGCCATTCATACCCAATCTCAAGGATGGAACCCCGAGATTTGAACCCGGGACCTTTGGTCATTGAGTTCAATACTGTACCACAGCACAACGGGCTCCTTGCTTTGCGCTTGAAATTCTCCACCTCCATTTCCATTACCTTCCTACCAGACTGACTCCATTTGTTCCCCTCTTACGAAAGGCTGTTCTGCCGTCCTCTGAACCGCGTGCCCGAGTCCCCTTCCTCCAAGAATTCTCTCGCCCCCTCCCCCGGTTGACCTTTTTGTTTCCAGTCGAATGCACACTGGTACCAAAATCAGCCTCCCGGATAAGTGGTACTTGAATACTGTCCCCATCCCCGTTCGACTTCCTTGCCTTTTAATCACTTATCCCCATAATGCTTTCGGTCTCACACTGCCTCAAGAGACAAATGTTTCGAGTAGCACTTGAATACGCCCGCTCGCTCTCTCGGCCTTCTACAGGAAACTTGACTAGACACAGCGGCCAGGCTGACCTGAAAACTGCCTGGCCAACTTGTTTGTGCTGTCAACCTGCCCCCCCCCCCCCTTTGCCGGCACAGTATTGCCTCCGTAAACGTCCGCCCCCATTTCGCGCTAGTGTTTCAGCTCAACGGGAGCCCACAGGAACTGCCTCCTGAAATAACATAAAAGTAACGGTCGCCCACTCTCCCGCTAACACATAGAAGCTCCCCTAAGACAGCTTCCACCCCGAGTGGCGTTGTTGTCGAAAGTGTGTTGTTCCTTTGTATAGAATCAAACAATTTGGCTGACTCCCTTCATTCTTGGCTGTGTGTATCTTTAGCCGAGAAAGGCAATTGATAATGCGATCCCACGCTAAGAACAAGTCAAGCCAAACCGCGTCAGATACCCTGAATATGCGAAAACGACTACATACCCCGTTTAGTGAAGAAGACCAATAGGTAGAAAATGTGCGCTATTGAATCAACATACAAACGAGATAAAGTGTAGCGGGAAATGGTTGTACGCTAACTGAAACAAAAGGTTCTAAATTCAAGTTACAGAACTGCCTAATGGCAAGAGGTAGTCTAGGCAGTTATGCGCAAATGAAAATATGGCGAAGTTGTAAATGCGTACAAGTTTGGCAAAGGGCTACCACAGTACCCCCAGCCTAGACCGAAGGTTAGCCTACAGCGAAACCGAAGGCTAATGCAGCGTTAGAAAACATGCGTGATAAACCGGTCAGGAAAATGGACATGGTGGCCGCTACGCGAAGTGCGAATGTCAGTGGCATCAGAAAAGTTAGGAACGGGAGTGGTAGGAACGGGTAGAGAAGGTGGAGCAGGGGTAATGGGAGGTGTGGCAATACGGGGTAAGGGGTCAGCACACTGATGTCCATCAGTCAAGTCCGGCGGCACCTCGACGACAGCAGCCTTGACCCGATCGACACGGACCACGTCCTCCTTCGCACCGTGAACGATCCGGCAGGTCTTGGCGTTGCGTGAAAGAACTCGGAACGGACCTTCATATGGCGGCTCCAGTGGTCTGCGCACTCGGTCGCATCGAACATACACATGGGTGCAGTTGGTTAAGTCTTTTTCAACATAAGACACGGGCAGAGGAGTTCGAGGCGGGACCAGAGAAAGTGAGCGCATGAATTGACGCAGGCGATACACAAAATTGGTAGGATTCTCATCAATACCACAAGCGGTTGGGGAGACCATCTCGCCTGGTAGCCGGAGTGTAGTGCCAAACACCAATTCGGCCATGCTGCAATCCAGATCTGAATTCAATGCCGAGCAAATGCCAAGAAGCGCTAGGGGCAGGTTGTCAGACCAGTCGGATGGGCTCTGTGTGGCACGCAGGGCGGCTTTGAGTTGTCGGTGGAAGCGTTCCACTATGCCGTTGGCAGCTGAATGATAGGTCCTCGTCCGAATTCGCATGCAGTCCAGGAATTTGAGGAGGGTCTGGAACAGTGCAGATTCGAACTAGGCACCTCGATCCGTCTTAATCGTGGATGAGGCACCAAAAACGGCGATCCAACGACTGACGAAAGCCTTAACAATAGTTCCTGCTCACATGTTCGGCAAGGGTATGGCTTCGGCCCAGTGAGTGCAGCGATCGACACAGGTAAGCAGATGCGTAAAACCGTTGGATGGAGGCAAAGGACCTACGACATCGAGGTACACATGACTGAAACGAGCGTCGGGGCTAGGAAAGGTGCCCGGCGGAGACTTGTTGTGGCGGTGGACCTTGGTCCGTTGGCAACTCGGGCACGACTGGGCCCAAACTTTGACATCCTTGTTCATGCCGGGCCAGACAAACCTTTCCGCGAGGAGCTTATGTGTGGCTCGAATCCCAGGGTGGGAAAGTCCATGCAGAGTGTTAAACACAGCTCGACGCATCAAGGGCGGCACAAAATGGCGATGGAAAGGAGTCAAGACGTCACAGAGGATGGTGCCAGTAACGGTGGTGAGTGGAACGACTGCCAGCTGGAGACCACTAACGGATTCGTCGCCAGGACAACCGACTCGTGATTGCTCAGCGGCCATAGCACTTAGGTCGATCCCCTGGGAGAGTTGGAGCGCAGAAAGGGTAGGTCTCGACAGCAAGTCAGCCACGTCATTCTCCGTGCCATCCACATGGCGGATGTCGGTAGTGAACTGTGAGATGAAGTCCAGGTGGCCAATCTCTCTGGGGTTTTACTTATCGGAGTGGGACCGAAGAGCAAAAGTAAGCGATTTGTGTTCCGTCAAGATGGTGAAGTCCCGGCCCTCGAGATAATGGCTGCTAGGTAGATGGTGAGGAGTTCACGGCCAAAAGTGCTGTAGCGCGTCTTAGCGGGCAAGAGTTTTTTCGAGAAAGCCAACGGTTGAGTCGAACCAGGCAGGTGTTGTTGCAGGACTGCACCCACGGCTACTGTCGAAGCGTCTACCATCAAGGACAGCTGAGCCTCGGGAGCTGGATGCGTTAGCATGGTGGCGTCGGCCAGGGCAGTCGCGATCCTTTCGAAAGCGGTCAATGCTTCTCCAGTAAGTTCAAAAGGACCTTTGAGACCAGACAGCAGATTTGTGAGCGGCAGAATGACGTCGGCACAGTTCGGGAGGAACCAGCGATAGAAATTGACCATGCCCATGAATCTTTGCACCTTACGCTTGGAGTTGGGTGGAGGGAAATCACGAATTGCGTACACCTTGGAGGGCAGTGGACTCAGGCCCTGAGTCAACATGATGGCCAAGGAATTCGAGTGTAGGCACACCAAAAACACACTTGGAGGGATTGATGATGACACCAAACTTGTCGAGACGATCAAAGACCAGGGGTAGGTGCTCCTTGTGCTCATCCACACTCCCACTAGCCACCAGGAGGTCATCTATGTATGTGTACACAAACGGCAGGCCACGTAGTACCTGGTCAATGAACCTCTGGAACGTCTGGGCAGCATTGCGAAGACCAAACGGCATGCGGACGAACGCGAACAGACCAAAAGGTGTAGTGATGGCCGTCTTGGGGACATCCTCGGGAGCGACCGGGATTTGGTGAAAGGCACGCACCAAGTCAATCTTCGAGAAAACTTCTTTTCCTAAAAGGGTTCCGGCAAAGTCCTAAAGATGGGGGACGGGATAGCGGTCGATCACTGTTGCGTTGTTGAGGGCTCGGTTACCACCACAGGGTCGCCAATCGCCCAATAATGCCTTGGGCACCATATGCAGAGGTGACGCCCAGAGGCTCTCAGAAGGTTGGATGACGCTTAGTTGCAGCATATGTTCGAACTCTGCCTTAGCGACCTGCAGGCGGGCAGATGCCAGTCGTCTCTGCCGAGCGAAAGCAGGGGGACCAGATGTTCGGATGTGATGAACGACACCGTGTTGAATCTCGCCACTGCGAAACTGGGGATTAGTAATGTTTGGATGCTGGAGAAGAAGCTCCCGGTAAGCACAATCAATATCTGTGTCCAGTACAGATAGATTGCTAGGAGTCGTGAAGGGAGTCAATCCGCGAACACACAGACCGGTCGAGCGACCAAGAAGTCGGGAACGGCGGCAATCCACCAGGAGGCCAAACTCGGCAGGGAAGTCGGCGCCGAGAATAGCGTCAGGGACATCGGCTATCACAAAAATCCAGGAGAAAGATCTTCGCAGGCCAATGTTCAGGGTCAGAGGTAGGCGGCCAAATGTGGAAATAGATGAAGAATTAACAGCTGGAGATGAAGGCCAGAGTTGAAACAGCGGCGGTCGGCTGGAGTCGGTGTTACGACGCTCACAACGGCCCCGGTATCGACGAGGAATCGTCTGCGTGTCAAGGTGTCATAGACATAGAAAGTGTGACCCGAGCCTGCAGAACCAGAGAAGGCGGTTGCCTCTATTCTTTGGCAGACTGGTTTCCTTGTGTTGGCTTGAAAGAACAAGGGATTACACATCTGTATGCTTTCGAGCCAAATCTCGCATGATAATGACATAGGCCATCAGGACGAGGTCTTGAACTAGAGCAACCACGGCGGGGACTGGAAAACTGGCGCACGGCGAGGCGGGCAACTTGGAGTTTTCGAGAGGCCATATCTTCTGCCATGGCCACCATTTGTTTCACAAGTTGCTCGTTCACACTGTGTGCTGGAGCAGTTGAAATTCTCGATATCGATGGTGGCTGGAATCTCTGCACTTCCATCATTCTATCAACCATCTCGAAAAGCTTTGAGACGCTCAGATCCTCGGAGCCGGAAACCAGGATTGTCTGGATATCTGCTGGTAGACGCTCTAAAAAGATTTATTCGAAAATCTTGCCGTCTATTTGAAGCTCGCCACGATGAGCTTCCAATCTTCTCAGCAATTCGCTGGGTTTTCTATCGCCCAACGTTTCTTCTCGGATGAGTTGATTGTATCTCTGGCGATCAGATACTCTGTGCAGGCGCAGGAGGAATGCCTTTAGTTCAGTATATGTTGCTTCCACAGATGGATTTTTAATTGTTGACTGCACTTGAGACAACACTTGCAGTGGCAACGCCTGAATCAGCCTGTGGAATTTTGTAACTTCCTGCGAAAGAAGTACAATTTTGGCACATTTTGCCATTAATCAGGGAGCGTCAGCGCGATGGTGCATACTGAGTCCTCGTTCGGCATATTTGTGACAGGGACGCGTCAGAAAATGCGCGCAGCGAATGTTGCTCTATTTGATTGGTTGTTGATTGGCTTGGAGACGCGTCAATTAACGCGCTATGTACGCGTGATGAACAGATGGTCGCTGTCCAAAAACGAGGTCACCACTTTAGCTGAGAAAGGCAATAGATGATGCGATCCCACGCTAATAACACGTCAAGCCAAACCGCGTCAGATACCCTGAATATGCGAAAACGACTACGTACCCCGTTTAGCGAAGAAGACCAGCAGGTAGAAATGTCCGCTATTGAATCAACATACAAATGAGTTAAAGTGTAGCGGGAAATGGTTGTACGCTAACTGAAACAAATGGTTCTAAATGCAAGTTACAGAACTGTCTAATGGCAAGAGGTAGTCTAGACAGTTATCTGCAAATGAAAATATGGCGAAGTTGTAAATGCGTACAAGTTTGGCAAAGGGCTACCACATATCCATTGTTGAGGTTCGTATATTTTTTCTCCCTTACTATTTTGCTAAATAGTACCGTACTGCCTTGGTAGTTGTTATCATTGGGTTTGACGTACGCGTGACTGCTGGATACGGAATCAGAGGAGTCAAAAAGACGAAACAACGGCATTGTATCCCGAATCGATGCTGCTCTCTGGGTTTTCTAATTCCTTCGAAGGCACCTCTGGGTCTGACCCGACATGTCCATCGCCACGAAGATCGACGTGTACCGTGCATTCATCCGATATTTACTCGTCTACATTTATGAATTTTGGACCTTGCATATTAAAGGTAAGCAAAGACTAGAGGTATTTGGCAACCGCTGTCTGAGAACCATTGTTGAGTGAAGTCTACAGAATTCGTTTCAAATGGAGCAGTTCGCATTCATTGCGACAATATTGTGAGCATATATTAGGCAATCCTAGAAAGACGACTGGGGTGGTTTGGACAAGTTCTTCATCGTTCGCCTCACTAGCTCCGTTATAACATCCTCGACGCGCTACCGTTGCCCACCTGGAGGCATCAAAGAGGTCAACTCAAGACCTGGTTCGACACAGTTCGTCAAGACATCTACGCGACTGAGAAGAAGAAGACTCGATCGCTGGGACAATATGTTTATTCATCTAACGTTTCGACATCCGGCGCGGATTCGATATCAGAGACATGAGTAGCAGAAGCAGGTTCTGTTTTGCTACCTGTTTCTGCTACTCATGTCTCTGATGATGAATTCGCGACGGATGTCGAAACGTCAGGCGAATAAACATATTGTCCCAGCTATCGAGTCTTCTTCTTCTTCTTCTCAACCTATCTAAACGACTCTTGGATCTTTGGTATTCGGCTTCTGCTGCTGGCGAATAGGATGAATCGAGCATTCCGGATTCACTGCCGCAAATCGTCACGGGTGGAGAAGTACGATACGTGACCTCGGATCAGGCATGATCATGACTGTACCACGTAAAAATAAAGTTAGCTGTTTACCATCGTGCCAGCAAGTAACATTTTGGAGGAGAGGGCGGTGAGCCTCTTACTCCTGTATTTTCAACCCTATTTAGAGCCCTGGACTGGCCCCATCTATTTTTAAAAGGTCTCCACCTAGATTATGGAAGGCTTAGCATCAATACACACCATTTCTAAAAAATGTTTGCACCCTGTTTCTCTCATTTATGTAGTAAAAGTATTTACTTCCAACGTAAAGACGAGTTCTTCTAGAAACGGCAAATGAAAGTGCTTTATCCTTCCTTCGTGAATAGTCTATCGGGTAAGGTCGACTTGAGATTCTGGATGAATTGGTTAAACCTCAGGAAGTATATAATTTCAAAAAACGGACATCTACCCCAGCAGACCGAACGAAAACATGCAAACCCTAGACACGGACTGATATTTTGCCACCCGTGGCCGTGACCAGAGACCGGGACCCAGTTCATCTACAAGCATGCAAGTTACCACGTCAAGGTCACATGCCGTTACTCCAGAGGCGCGCGTCGGAGACACGATAAGATAGCATGAGAATGGACGTGGCGTGGACGTAGCTGATGCTTGCCATTCTCATTTACTCTGACAATGGACTCTCTTGTGGAGCCGAAAGCTCAGAATAAAACTACCGTTCCAGAGATCGCGTCTTCCTCTTCTTTACAACAAGAACCTGGGGCACGCATATTCGCTTCTATTCCTGATAAACAACATCATTCTGGCTGACAGCCAACACTGCTGTCCGGCGTCCTTGTTCAATGTCTACCGCCTCAAGGTCACGTAACGTCGTAGCGATCGGTTTCTGATTGTGACTTGCAGACACTTGGCTGACTTCCGACGATGTCTGCCGTGTGCTCCAGAGCGTGGTGATGGTGCAGAGACGGTGGCTTAAACGTAGATTATTTTTAAGTAATAGGTGATTTGCGTTGTATCTCACTCTGTCTCTCTCCCTTCGTTTACTCAAGCTCAGTGTCAAGACAGAGTCAAGACGACCGAAGGAGGTATTGGGCGCAGTCGGCCGTAACCGCCATGCCTGACTCGGATCCAATGGAGTGGGAGCGCTGTAAAGGCCACGGGTGGCTGGGGCCTGACTTCGCGCCTGCGCGTGTCACCAACGCCCCCGTGTTTGGCATTTGTTATGAAAGCGCAGCCCGCATAACGCCTGCTGCACCATGATATGGTCTCTGTGTTTGTACAGCGCATCTACAATGGGGGGGGGGGCACGCCCGACTTCCAATCACTCTCTCACACACAGGCGTGCGTGAAATAGTCGCGGCTGTCGTCTCTCGGCCAACGCAGCATAGGTCAATAGACAAGACACCCCTCTCCCCCTCCCTCGCGAGTAATCTTGCGGGAGCCTACCTCGCTGATTCACGCTGGCTTCGTTGCCAAAACCCACGCACGTTCAGTCTCTACGCGCACCGGCTCAATGCCTACGCACTGTGTCTGCCTTTGTTTGCCGCGCACTCGGCAACCATCACGCGGGACAGGGACTTCCCCACTGGTGTCAGCCCTTGGTGTTCACCAATCACCATCAAGGCCATCAGACGGACAAAAGTCTTCGGTGACTGACGTTGGAGTAACTCAGCCTTCCGCCTCCACTCGAGACGGACGTGACGCTACAGTGCTCTCTCACGGTCCTGATGGTCGAACTCAACGCCAGGCCGAGTAAACCACCTTTCTACTGACTACTCTCCTACTTGTTCTGTACAGAATAAAACCTTCTCCTACTCTGGTTCTCCGAGACTTCTCGATTATCTCCTAAGGTACTGGGCCTGGAAGATCTCAGTCGTTAGGGTAAACTGGTTAAGCCTTAACTCCTTTGCGATAATGATGACTGTCCAACGTCATCTGAACTCTAAACTTCTGATCTGGCTGAGCTCAATCAACATCCAGCCTCCCTCAACTTCAACTGATTTATTCCTGTGTCATCCCTGCGACCGCGAAATGGGGAACTTCATCAACGAAACCCTGTCGCGAAGCAAGAGGGAGATGCTCAATTGCTCACAGCCCGTCGACCCAGGCTTTGGTTCCTTCCCCATCCCGAAGAGGTGTTCTTGCTCTGAGTGCCCATGTCCTCAACTCCTTTCCAAACTCTGCTCATTCTTCTACAGCCAACGGTATCCCTTCCTCCTTCAACAAAACCAACACTGACACGGCATATGGATTTGCCTTCGAAGTTCAACGCAGCCACAATGGCTCTCTCACACGTAGTCGAGATGCCCAATTTCCTACACGACTCACGCATGACAGCACGGAAACTCATGCGAGTCACAACCGTCCCAACAACCTGGCTCTTATAAGCCAGTAACACCAACTCTTCAAACTCTACCATTGGTACGTACATACTTCTTCATCTTTTACTAATGTCCCTTCGCTTGTTTCCTTTCCTTTCTCTACGGTTGGCATCGATCCTGCCTTCGGCGTCCATTACCGCCGCCTTTGGTCTTGCCGGGGTGTACGGTGGGAGCCTACCTCGCTGATTCACGCTGGCTTCGTTGCCAAAACCCACGCACGTTCAGACTCTACGCGCACCGGCTCAATGCCTACGCACTGTGTCTGCCTTTGTTTGCCGCGCACTCGGCAACCATCACGCGGGACAGGGACTTCCCCACTGGTGTCAGTCCTTGGTGTTCACCACTCACCATAAAGGCCATCAGACGGACAAAAGTCTTCGGCGACTGACGTTGGAGTTACTCGGCCTTCCGCCTCCGCTCGAGACGGACGCGACGCTGCAGTGCTCTCTCACGGTCCTGATGGTCGAACTCAACGCCAGGCCAAGTCAACCACCTTTCTACTGACTACTCTCCTACTTGTTCTGCACAGAATAAAACCTTCTCCTACTCTGGTTCTCCGAGACTTCTCGATTATCTCCTAAGGTACCGGGCCTGGAAGATCGAAGTCGTTAGGGTTCAACCGGTTTAGCCTTTATTTTTTTGCGATAATCTAACACACCAATGGGACACCACTTGAACTTGTTCCACAAACATACGAAAGCAGTTGCCACCACTGCCTCCACCTCCCTCAGGCCTTGCTGGACGCAGGCCCGTGGCCACTGCTGCCTGGGACAGCAAGTCAGGCTTCTGTGTACAATAACGTTCTCCCACCTGTGTAATCTACCTTCACCCTAAAATCTGGCATATTTTCTGATGATTTTGGCGTTCTGAGTACACCTACTGCTTGCTTACAGAAAAATATAATTTTCGTAGACTTGTAAAGTGGCATGGCCCAGGCATTGGTGGTCTAGATGTCAGGTCGCGGTTGAGAAACGACCGGCAGTAGGTGTTTAACCTTGTCAGGAGCACATCGCTATGCTTCTCTCGCTAGCGCGAGGAGTGATCGTGTGCATGAGTAATCTCCGGTTGCAGTCAATCAATGAATATCAAAAAATAGATTGACGTCCTTGTCACTCATTCACCGACCGCTAACGGAACTCATGTGTCCCGTTCTGCCTTGAACCTCATTTCTCGGGCCCTGACAACAGCCTCGCATGGTGCACAACTTGGGGCTGGGTATGACTGGCTTACGACGTCTTGTAGTGGCCTCTGCCATCCGACGCCCTCGATTGTTTTGTTCGGCGCCATTGTTAAAGGCCAGCTGCCTCAAGGTCATTTAATACCTCAATCGGCGCTTACAGTCGCGCTGACCTGCAGAGACTTGACCTACTTCCACTTGGACACACACACGTGTGTCTCGGTTCTCGCGGCTACCCAAGCACCACTCGAACAAGTCCGTTTTTCCCCAATCTCGGTCACCAGACGTCACTTAGGACCACGGCGTTTCAGCGGAATGAAGTGTGCTCCGAAGTCCAACTTCTCTCCATCTATTCTCCGTTGCTTTATGTACACGATAAACTATTCCTTCTACGCTGGCCTTCCCAAGACTTCTCCCATCTCCTAAGGAACCGGGCCTGAAAGATTGCAGCTGCCAGGGTTAACCATCTTAGCCTTAACTCCCATAGGCTAATAAGCCAGAAATAGTTATTTCAGTCTCCTTTGTCTCTGGCGGCAATACTATCTACCGATGTCACTGTGCTGCCAAATTTAGGAGTTGCGTATGGGGTTCAATTCAGTTCTTTAGTCAACATTGACAGCCTACGCAGGAAGCAACATATTTCATGTAATGGGAACTATGTTAAGGGCACTTGAGTCTCTGAAGATGGGTAGGCGAAATTACTACTTGAAACTATTTGACACTACTTGACACCAAATAAACCTCTCTGTAAACGCCTCAAATTCTTCTGATAAAGTATATGCCCAGTAAATACGGACGCAACATTCTAAGCCATTTTATTGAACAGTGATGTAGTTCAGTACATTTAAGTGCAATATACGTCGCCTCTGAAGACCCCACGGAAGGCGACACCACATTTAACTCATATAAATATGTTACTATTAGGGTAGAGAGTAATATTCATTTTGGGAAACTATATGTTGGTTAAAGCAGGGCCTAAAAGGCAGCCCCCCAGGAGGATCAAGGGTACCATTGAATAAATAGATACCATTGTTATCTTTATGTATGAGCCAAGCATTCATATATTTCAGCAGGACTTTCTTTTCCAGACAAAAGGTATTCGTCCACTCGCGTCTATGTTTCAATGCTGCCGTCCTGTTCGCCATTATGACTTCCTCGGGCAGTCAACTCCAGGCGCTTAAAACTCGCCAAGAAAATGAGTATCTATGAGCATCTGGATTAGATATGGCTCCTCGACGTTTGAGGGAGTTCCCATGGCAGTTTGCTATCGTGACCAATACAAAGAAATTACTAAAATGCAGGGCGCAGTCCCACTTACTCAAAATCCGGTAGGTCCGGTATAAGACCTCGTCGGAACTGCCGATATTCAAGTTCGCATTCGTATATAGTAGTCGCCGGTTATTAAGCCCACGGTTAATAAGCCCAACCGCGTGTTAAGCCAAAATCAGCTTGGGACTGCAAAATCTGCCGGATAATAAGCCCACTCGCCGGCTACAAAGCACAGTTTGCCAGATGAGAGCTGCACTCTACACTTTGCAACGCGGTCTTCAGGCATCAGATTCCACAAAATTCGACGATTTCTGTTGCTTGGAGAAGGACATCAAAGAGCACTTGTGAGTAAAGTTTCCTTCAAAACAACTGCCACTAGACCGCTTTTTTAAACGTGTCGCAAATCAATTTTTTGTTTTTGTTATTACGTAAAATACAGACAAACAGCATTCTTTTCTTGTACATAACCAAGCTCTACACAAAATACAATAAGTAGGAAATGAATAGTGCCTATCCTGTGTTTACTAATCAAGAACTAGGACTCTCCGGTTAGTGCGCCCGCCGCTTATTAAGCCCAATTTGGTCTGGACCCGAGGTGGGCTTAATAGCCGGCGATTACTGCATTAAGGTAGTTAGGCCTCTTACGATTTTGGTTGTCCATCTTTATACCCATTCCAGCAACCTCTAATTCTTACGTATATACTGGTAAGCAGGCATCCAACGAAATGTAGTTTCAAGGAAAGGCGTCCTTCGGTAAAATGAGGATATTTATCCAGTAAATGTTCGAAACAGGATCCCCATTTCATCGTCAGACTTGAGAAGAATGTGCAAAGAGCAATTAACATTTCAAAGTGCTGATACAGTTACATAGTCGTCTAGTGTGGTCGCTAATTGATAGTCGCAATTTGCGTCTCATCGTGGTGGTCACGGGGCCGGCTCAAATTACAGTTGCCAATTAGTCATTACGCTATTGTGACTGCTGATTATATTCACCCCGATGTGACGCAAAGCGTAACTACCAATAAGCGTCCACACTAGACGACTATCTAACTGTATTAGCACTTTGAAATGTTAATTGCTCTTTGCACATTCTTCTCAAGTCTGACGATGAAATGGGGATCCTGTTTCGAACATTTACTGGATAAATATCCTTATTTTCTCAAAGGAAGCCTTTCATTAAAACCTTTAAGTCTTTTTCAATGAAAGGCTCCAGTTGGGAATGGATAAAAGTTCCATATACTTTTCCAAATAATTCCTTTTATAGGTCTACTAAGGTTCTTTTGATGGCGAATAGAACCCCGGCTGCCTTTTTGGTCACCCTGAGGCAATGTGAGGAGGATTTCATAAGATAACAGTAAGGTGATTCCAAGGTCTTTTTTGTTCGATAACATTCGACAGCTACCTTTCGCTAAGAAGGAGCAGTTTCATTAGTCCTCTCATTCTTCGTTTTGAGCTGCAGTACGGCACACCTTTCGGGGTTAAATCTCAGCAACTATTTATCCGAACATTCAGTTAGGCTGTTGAGTCCTTCTTGTAGGGCCTGTTCATCATTCTTGCATCTGATCACTCGTCATACTTTGATGTCAACTGAAAACATGACTTCCCCACAGGTCAGTCCATTCATGCAATCACTGACATAAATTAAAAACATAAACTTCAATAAATATGGCTAGTTTTGTAGATTTAGCGGTTTTAACCACAGGCAGGCCAACGTAAACTGGGTGCGATACCATTCTGTTGGCAAAATGAATAATTTCAGTTAAATTATTTGACTAAATCATACTAAAAGTCCATTATGCCCATTTTGCTTGTTGGTAATCTAAGCGTATCGTGATTGGTCGCCCCGACGAGGCCACGTGCTGACCAGTTTGAAAGTAAACCAATCGATTTCAAGCAAATTCTGTATCATTGGGAGGTTGCAGCAGGGGCTGTAGGCTTTGTGGAGCGGACCTGTGCACCCGTCAAAATGACCTCAGCCTACCTACGCAGTATTTCCTGCCCCGTAGTGTTCGATGGCAGCAGCAACAATGCGGGAACTGAGGAGGATGATGAGTCCGAGAGCAGCATCAAAGTTAAGACACAAATCATGTGCCCAGCGAAGAGCAGCAGCGATCCCAGCCGGCCAACCACCATCTCTCTGAGTCTTACAATTGGCGGTCCGCCTCCCCCCACCTGCCAATCAGAAGTCACGAGCCCTGGGGGGCCATGCACCGCCCACCAAGCAACCCCCCTCAGCCTTGACTACAACTGTCCGGAGGCCACAGGCACATGTGCTGATGAGAGCGCACAGGGCGGTGGTCAAAGCCTTACTCGGGGCTCATCTTTTGCCATACACTCAATGTCGACACCCACTTGCCCCGAAGACAATATGCACGCCGGCAACACAGGGTCAGGCGGAGCAGGAGGAGCCGATAAGAATTCGCAAACGCCGCAGGCAGCTGACCGCGGGGGCATCGACGAGAGCAACTTCCAGTCGGTGTCGCAGGCGCGGAGGAGTGTGGTACCGAAGGTCAGGCAGGATAGGAGTGCTCACAAGACCTTTTTGAAGATAGACGAGGCTGAGGAGGCGGAGGAGATGAAACAGGGCCAGACAGGCAAGAGCATGTACGGTGGGTCCCGCGGGCGACAGTCGAGGTATACGAAGGTGTATAATGAGCTGGGTGAAAATGCACACGAACGCTCCCTCAAGATCACACCAGAGGCACGGAAAGTGCTGAGGAAGATACACGACACACTGGCCCAGCTGTTTGAGAAACTATTGAGTGCACTGGAGAATCTAGTTCCGCGGAACTTTCGGCCCTGCGAGGAGGCAATTGCACAAATGGAGAACCTGCATGTCCTCTTTGAGGAGTTTATTTCTCATCTGCGTTACAGCCCTTATGAGATTGAGCTGAAAAATATCAACAATAAAATTGCCATGTTCATCGATGAGGTGGAAGTTCAGCCACCCTTTATGCTCCTGCGGCTGGTGGAATTTGGCTTTCACATATACGAGTTTGGAACCTGGATTCGGGAAACCCTCCTCCCTACGTCATACGCCCTGCTGATTCACACGATTCAGACCCGGATCTACGTAAGCCAGACAACCTTCTATTTACCTGAACTGGGTCTATTAAATGTCTCTTTATTTCCTATACTACTCGCACAAGGTCTGAATGATCTCGAATGAGGTTGACAACTAATTGGGAAGGGGATATTAATCTGACGATAAGCTAAGCACGTGTAGCCTAATTTGCAACAAATGACACCGAAAGACATTACTGATGATGACAGGGGAGACTAGAACGGTCATTTCCGGCTTGTTAGCCGTCATCAGACAGTCAGACTCATCTTTAAGTGGTGCACCACCCGAGGCGACCCGTTGTTCAACAGTCCTACATGCTTATCCATCAAGCTGTGAGCGGGTTGTCTTGACAGTTTCGATTGGGAATGTAAACATTGGTGTATAGACATAGACGCTTCATCAATCGGTCACGGAACTCATCCATTCCAATCTGCCTCAGGGCACACATTTGAATCTCGCCAACAGCCACGCAGTCAATAGCATTATAGTCAGAAGAACAAAGGTGACTGGAATGGCCATCATCAGCCAGCCAGATTGGTCGTTGTGCGGCTGCTGACTGGGTTCGAGAGTTGACCACAAGGCACAACGAACCGAATGGTGTCTGACGACCTCGTAGGGCGCAGGTGGGTCGATATTTTAGTTGATCAAGTCGGCGTCAAACTAGCGGGCTTAGATAATGTAACGTGTTATCTTGAATTCGACTCGGCGTGTTGCCAAAGGCCACCTGGGGATTCTTTTTCGACAAAGTGCATGGCAAAATAAGATATATTGCTATTTTACGGCTAGAGCGCGCTCATTAACACACCCTTCTCTGCCAGCAGGCAGTATTTGGCCAAACAGCCGACGAACATAGGCAGTGTCCGATCTTTGGTGGTCCCTACTGCCTCCAGAGACGTCTTCGACGTAGAACACGGAAGATTGGAGGTTTGGTTATTGTTAAACGTCTGCCTTCATGTCTGTTTGGTAGCAGTATTTACTTATCACGTTACTTGGGTATCTAGCGGTTAACAGTCGGATAAACAGGGGACGTTTTAACGATATACAGAAATAACTACTCTGTGCATTTCAGTGGGCCTGCTTATGCCTATTAGTTTTTGTTGACAAAGTAGTAGTTGCAGGCGAGTTGCTTCCACTTCAACCCATCTTTGCAATCCTGCTACTACGTCCTCGACTTTCAGAGGCACTGTCCTAGCCCAAACTTAGAAGAAAGTGATGCAGCTTTTGGCGGATAGAGTTGAGAGGACAGGAACCCAGGCAAGCCCTGATGTGCTCAGGGCCGCAAACATGTATTCATTCGGAATAGTTTAAACCCAGATTCAGATTCATTGTTGAGATCAAGGGGGCATTGGTCTCAGAGTGAATTTTAATCCGCGTCACTTCTGACTAATACTACCATCAGAAATAGTACTGGTATGGCTAACACTCAGCTACGTTGCTAGTCAGTAGTAATAGAAAAAGTAGTAACCACATCAGTCTAGGCGGTAGTATCTGCGCCAAGTCTACTGTCACTTAAGACTAAGTTAGGCTGGGAAAGCGGCAAACGCTAGATCCAGTCTGGTATTCTTGACCCATGGTGAAGTTGAAGATTGCAGTTGGCGCTAACTTCGTCCTGTATCACTTTGAAGCTACCCCCTGTGGCCAGTCACCATCACCGCAGCAACCTGTTGATGCATATGGTGGACTTCCTCGAAATCGATGGTTGAACAATCAAGTATTCGAACGCACGTGTGTTCGCGCGATAGGGAGCGCTTGTTGTTGTAGTGATCAACTTTCACTGTTTTTGGCGCTTTTTGCAAGACACTAGTCTGGATGACACCTATTATACTCGGACAGCAAGGAAAGGGTGCTCTCCAGCCCACATTGTCCTTCCTTCCGGTTCCATATTTACGTTTACTGAGCCAACAGAGCAGAAAGGAAGTTCGTCAGTCAACTGCCACAAGCTGTATCTACAGGCAAGTGGCAGTGCTAGTGTCCGACGTTTAGACAGATTCTTAGTTTGAGGACGTGCACGACCAATCACTTAGTGCCACGAGACTAATGCCAAGTCTCGCGCAAATTCGTGAGACGCGTGGAGCATACAGGAAAGCTGTGTGATTGGATGGTAGCGATCGCGGGAGTGGACTGTCACACCCAGATGACATAGACCTCCGAATAATGATAGGTAAAGCTCTCATCTTACCTTGTTTAGCATACATAACTACCTACTTATTTCGCTGTAAAAAGCATGATTTGTTTTACTACTTTAGACAGGTCTCCCTCACTGTAATCTACTTAAAACTCTGCAAACCCTGTTTCCCCGAGGGAACTGTGAGCGTTTCTGACATCTGCTTGACTGAAAGCCTAGTTGCTCTATTTTTTCTTTTTTTAGCGCCTTCAGACAGGCCGAGTAGTCAGGCAGGTGTACTATGTACCATTCGATTTCGACCCAGTGATTGCAACCTACGCAAAGAGCCGCCGCCTCATAAAGATCGAAAAATTCTGTCACTGTCGGGTCATCCTCCTGGATCCGACGGATCCTCGATGCGGCTACTGTCCCAACAACTACCGGACTATTGAGGTTAACTTTGACGAGCACTATGGGCACTACTTGGGTTTCAAAGGTCTGCTGAATCAATGCGCAACCTCCAAGATTTACACCGCGCGATTAGCTGCTACCATATTCAAGCGCCTTAGCGGCATCGAGGTGGAGATGGGACCGACGGACATGCTCCTCCTGGAGCGCAGCATGCCCAGGATCACATACGACGCGATGAGGTCAGATCTCGTGGCCGGCACTGGCCTCGCCATCGCACCAGCAGTAGACTCAGTTTAGTAAATATTTTTGCACCGTCGGAGGTGCGGCATTTTGCCTTTGCATTTCGAGTAATTTATTCTCGTCTTCTTCTGCACTGACTTGGTCCTTTCTGGTATCATTGAAAGTGTGTTTACTCTCTGTCTTTGTCTCTCTCTCTGTATATGGCTTAATTGCCGCATTTCTAATAAACATTTGGTTTATTACAGAAAAAACAATTTATTCTATGGGAGGGCCGTTCGCTGACCAGGCTACGGGGATTGTTCAAGCCGTTGTCTCTTAGACCTCGACCTTAAATAACCGCTTTATATTCGGTCTGGCGTTAGACAAGGCTGTATCTTGTCCCTCAGACTATTCAACTACGCCATTGTTTTGGTTCTTGGGAAGGCTCTAGATGAAGTGGACTATTTTGAGCTTGCAACCGAACGCCGACTGATTGATCTTGACTACGCCTTTGATGCCGCCTTACAAGCTCTAAGCTTTGGTGATCTACAGTCTATGACGGGGTCGGTAATATTTTTGACTCAGAGAGCCCAGAAAGCAGTGAGAGCCATAGAATATATTCGAAGATTCAATTCAATGTGAGCATAATAAGCCTCTGGATTAATTCTTTCAAATAATGTTATAAGCTCACCGTTAATGCAACTTCTGGTGCTGCATGGGCTCGCTGATGGCTTTGTGGTCTGGCTGGTGGTTGGTGAGGTTAAGTTTCAGCCAAGCGTTGAGGCTAGACGTGATCTTAGGGTAGACTTGATGCATTTAAGATGTGAGAATGACTGCTCACATGCATACGAAGATCCCAACAAGGTCAGTACAGTAATACTCACATGCTGCAGTGCGTGGTATTTGACAGGAAGCGCGTTCCAATTTTTGACTATCAGCTGGTCTTAAGGTTCAAGTTTTTTTTAAATTTCCGTCTATATGTGCTTACTCGCCAACTCCCCTTTATGTCGTGCGATTCTTTCCAAATCTTCATTGAGTGACTTGAAATTATACACCCACATGTCTGAGGTCTTCAGGTCAGCTTCTTCTTCTTCTTCTTCTTCTTCTTCTTCTTCTTCTTCTTCTTCTGCTTCTTCTTCTTCATCTTCTTCAAAATCTCTAGCAAATCTACTATAACCAATACACTAAGAATATTCCGTCTGATGAAAGAAAGCAGTCAGATGTTAGAAGCGATTTATTGGTACACAAGGCAAGTTTCCATGAATGGACGGTTCGTTTGCGTGTGATGAATGCCTCCGTCTGGGGGACATACACACAAGGGACTATGGATGACAAGGCAGGCTGGCCTATGCGCGTAAGGTAGCTTTGTCTGCCAGCGTGACCTTGACTAAGCTGAGGTCAAGTCTGGGGACTGCCGTGCTTTATTAGAGCGTCTGCTATTAAGCAAGCTTGTCGCAGCTGTTGGGATGCAAGAGAAAAGGGTTGCAGCTGCTGTTGGCTAGCAGGGAAGAGAACACCGAAACAACTGCTAGGTCCAACATAAGGGGCCGGAACGCCAGAGATTGGTGGAGATTAAATTGATTCCAATACGCGTTTCAGCTTAGATTTTAGCATATATCTGGACAGGTTATTTTGATAAACTGAGTGGATTTAATAATAAGAAGGGCTTTGGTTTGGAAGACTGTCCTCTTATTCAAAGTTATTGGGGGAAATAGGCTCTCAGTTTGGTGAAATCATGAGTATGTTTATATTAAAGAAATTTCCTAGGCTATAAGGAAAGAAAGGACGAAAATTTCTTCGAATATACATTGTGCTGTGAAAGAATTCCATCATTTGTAAAAAAAGGGGGAATAATAAGCCCTTCCAGTACAGGAAAATTTTGTGCGAAGTTGATCAAATGGAACTAAAGCGAAGTTTGAGGAATCGCATTTATTTTCAGAAACAAGCAGCGATATAAATTTTAAAAATTATATTTAGCTATTCTGTGAAGTTTTTTTGCAAAAAACGCAGTAACAAAAGTTCTTGTTAGAACATTTTCTTTTACCGCACAACTGGCCATGCGCGTAAACAAAGTTGCTACATTTTACCGTGAAGAAAGTCTACAGAAGGCGTTATTGCATGTAAGTCATGTAGAAATATAGTTTTTTATAAACCAGACGTTCCGATCAAGTGTTTTGTAGAAACGGAACGGACAGAAGAATGATAATTATTTCGCACGTTTATTACGGATTTTGGAATAAATCCCCTTAAGCGAAAAATAATCCGTTATAAAGAGAAGAGTATGTTCTTTCATCTCCATTACAATTTAATCGTTTTCCTTCAGATACATTAAAGAAATTTGAGTTGACCCCATTGTGAAAAAACTCGAGGCGTTTGGCGGGATTTGAACCCGCGCATCAGAGAAGACCTTTGCCGGAGGTCAGTGCTCTAACCGCTAAGCTACAAATGCCCCACCTCGCGCCATGAATTTAATCACACTTGGGTCGAGCATTGACCTCCGGCAAAGGTCTTCTCTGATGCGCGGATTAAAATCCCGCAAAACGCCTCGAGTTTTTTCACAATTGGGTTAACTCAAATTAAGCAAATCTGCCAAACCTCCTAATAAATAAAAAAAAAATTGTCAAAATTCCCCAATTTCCCTGTGAGATTACCTTGGAAAAAGTTAATATACGCAGAAGTTCGTCAGCTAAATTTCCAATAAAAGCACTTGTTAAAGAGGTAACCTATCATGGAAACTTTTATTATTAATCTTAGGAATAATAATATGCGTGGTATCTAGCAGACATGTTGTATGCTCGAAAATGTGGTTTGCTGTTTTGAAGCATTTACACATTTGACCAACATGGCCATCTGCATCGGAAATAATATCGAAAAGCTCGTTTTTTCGGAAAATGCTGTTTAGTTATATCGCATTTTAGAGGGTTTGATGTAAAAGTCGAAGACACGGGCAATTAGTCAACTTACCAATGAATATACCGAAAACTAGCGAAATGAAGAAAGACTTTATTCCACGATATTCAATAACTACGTAACCAATCCTTAACACATATGCAAAATATTTTGACTAAAGGCCAGTTCTTTGTGTATAAAGAAAGTGCTTGCTTAAAGTTTTAAAGTTTTAAAGTTTTATGCTTAACAAACTAATTTTTTTCTATTTTTGACGTCTCCACAAGCTGGAAATTATCGAGAAAATTTTATTTTTCTTAACAAACACTTAGTAATTCTTTCAGTTCTTTTAAGTACTTATTATGCCTAATGCTGCTCCTTATTATTTATAAGTTTTTGTAAATGCTTTCCCGCTGGTATGTGGGAAATAATCAAATATTCAAAAAATTTAGGAAAGTCGCTTGCCGGACTGTCAGAACTGTGCTTGCGCGTGATCAAGATGAAAATGAGATATGCTTGCATAGAACCTATTTCACTTAAGCTCTTAATGCAACAATCACGTTAAAAAAAGACGAAAGAGGGACCAACACGGCTGGAGATTGGAGTAAGTGAAGTGGCTAAGAACGTGCTTTGATTCCCAATTCACATGTACCTTTGCAGACGCCACCTGCCCGCTAAGCTTGAGAAAAACGAGAAAAAATGCAATATGAGACCCAACTCCGGAAACAGCTGACACTTTATACGACATAAAGCAGTCCCGTAGCAGACATTAACATGATAACGCTAATTCCGAGTCTGAAGTTGCGGAAATGCGATAGATAGAAAGAGGGTGATGGCTCACTTCGCAATAACGTAAACCAAGCCACTTAGCTGAGTCGAACCCATCCTAAGCATTTCTACTTTTACAATATAAGTAGGGGTTTTAAGTATTAATTTTAATTGGATGTCATTATAATTTCACTTCCCAATCCACATCCCGTCGTTCATATACTAAGGTTTTTATTACCCTGTGGGCTCACGAATCGTCATTGATTGGGATGTAAGAACTCGCTTGCGCCCACAAACCAAAATAACTTTTCTTGTCAAATTTAGTGACCTTGTCTCCGGCAGTTATCAGCTGGATCTCTACAGGGAAATGCTCGTTGCATTTTTTACCTTTTACGGGGCAGCCCAAGCATCCTGTATGAGCCAAAGGAGATATATATAAGAAAATTTATGTGTGAATGCAGGGAAGAAAAATAGCAGCTCAGTATTAAATGTTCGCGAATTTAACAACTGGTGGGTTTTGCTGGGCTTAAACTCTCCAATCGGTTGGTTTATCCTGTCAGGGTTACTTGAGTGTGCCGCCATCTTATTCAAATGTGAAAAATCGATTTCATTTTCTAGTTTCCCATTTGGTCGGGAGGTTGTGGCAGGGCCACTGGCGGTTCGGCATATCATAATCATCCTCCTCCTACTCCTCATTATCATCATCAGTCCGCCAAAATGACATCACCCTACCTGCGCAGCATACCCTGTCCCCAGGTGCCGGACGTTGGGGTCAACAATGCGGAGGCGGATGACGAAAATTCGGAACAGAGCGTCAAAGTGAGAACGCAAATCACCTGTCCCGCTCGCAGCGGGCCGGATTGCAATCAGCCGACCACCATCTCCCTGAACCTGATCATTAACGGCAACCCGATCTGTGCCGGTCAGTCTACATCCCAGATGCCCGCTCCAAGCCTCACCTACCAACCATCAGTGGAGCAGATTGAAGATGTCGATGTTCGTAGCGGCTCCCGCAGCTTCTCTTTTGCGCCGGGTTCTATACGGACTCCGAGTGAAAACGAAGAGAATATGCACGCCGAAGACGACTTGCAGGTCGAGGACAACCTACGCCCTGAATACGAGGACGATCAGTCAAGGTCGGGCGGCGGTAGTGCCGGAAATTTTCGGATCTCGTCTGGAGAGCGAAGCCGTGAAAGCCGCGTTTCGCGTGTTAGTTATCGCCAGAGTGTGAAGACGGCTCCCATGGAACCTATCAACGAGAGGAACTTTCAGTCTATAGCTCAGGTGCGAAAAAGTACGGTGAGCAATCGCAGACAAGACAGAAGTAAGAGCAAAGTCTTCTTCAAAATTGATGAAGCAGAGGAGGCCGAGGAGATGAAGCAGGGCCAGTCCACTGGTCAGAGTATGTACGGTGGATCGCGGGGACGACAGTCGAGGTATACTAAAGTGTACAATGCAACTGGCGAAAATGCCCACGAGCGATCCCTCAAGATCACTCCGGCCGCACGAAAACTGCTGAAGACCATCTACGATACGCTACAAACCATGTTTGATAAACTCGGCGAAGCCTTGGAGAATGTTGTGCCCAGAAATTTTAGGCCTTGCGAAGAGGCGCTTGAAATAATGGAACAGCTACACACTCACTTAGATGACTTCATTAAAAGTCTGCGCTACAGTCCCTATGAAGTGGAACTGAAAAATATAAATAATAAAATTGCCATGCTTATCGATGAGCTGGAAGTGCAACCACCTTTTCTCCTTCTGCGATTGGTGGAATTTGGATTTCACATATTCGAGTTCGGAAACTGGATCCGTGAAAAGCTCCTTCCAACCTCCTATGCCGTCCTTATCCACACAATTCAGACCAGAATCTACGTAAGTCGCAGCTTCTCTTTAGGTACCCTGATTACTTACCACAGTAAAAGACGATATACTGTTATAAACGCGAATTTTCCAGATGTCAGCCATTCGGTACCCCTCATTAGTTGGCATTCCTTAATCCCACTGCGGCATCGAACGCGTTGGAGAGGGAAAGAAGAGCGGAAACACAATGTAGCATGGCAGTAAAAAGGCGAACCCCAGGTTCTTGTTGCAAATAAGATGAAGGCATTTTTCTGTGCCTTCGACTTTGTACAAGAGGCCATCTTAGGAGACGGTGAGAATGCAGCAAAAATCGACATGTTTGGTATTCCAGCTACGAGGGTGGTGGGGGTAAGGGGGGAGGTAATAGCATTCGTGATAGATTGAGTCCACGCTCACGTCATCCTCGTCGTCACGGCGTGCGTCCTTAGCTGGGAACTGGGCCGCGTGAACGAAGGGCGTAGCAGTAGGGGGGTATATCAGAATGTCTGTTGATGCAATTGGAGTCAGATATCCAGGCCTCCAGTAGTTCTCTGCCCGTCTTATAACAGGCTCACTTTATTATCCGCATGCCTGTGAAGTTTAATTTGTGGCATTTCTCTAGGGTGTGGGCAGCGATCTGAGACGCCCGTCTTTGTTTAATTATTTGTGAGACGACTTGAGCGTACACTCAACCTATACCGAATGCTATCCCCTATTCCCCATTATTTGTCGTAGCTGGACTAGGGAGCATGCCAATTCTTGCAGCAATCTCATTGTCTCTGAAGAGGGCCTCTTGCACGAAGCCGAAAGCTCAGACAAATGCATTTGCTGATCCAGTGATCACGCCTTTATCTTATTTACAAAAATAGCATTTTAAACAACCTCTCAAAAATTCGATATCACCTCGACGTACACTCATCAGGTAAAATCGATATGTAATGGATATACTTTTTTAAAAGCAGGTGCAATCACTATAATGGTAGGTTAACTTGGTTTAGCTCGCGAATTCGAACAGTAGTGTGTCACCAGAGACGGTTGGTGTGCAATAGCGTGCAATCTCCATACGGCCGCATAAATGTTCACGTGTAAGTACCCCTCAACGGTATCTGATTTCGAACTCCTGTCACGAATCGACAGTTCAGATTAATGGAATTACTACCCAAAATGATTGCCCATTCATCTTCTTTCTAACAAGGACCTAGGTTCCGCATATTTGCTTAATTCCAGCGATACCGGTATTAAAAATTCGACATAGTATCGATACACTTTTGCCATTGCTAGTACCATAAATGTCGACTTTCTGAACAAAACTAACGTCCTACCACAAGGCTGCTGGTTTATCTGATTCGGACTGTCAGCAAATATCACAGTTTCGCGAAGGCGATCATGAAACGACACTGAGTGGGGTATGAGGAACCAGGTGGTGAGGTTTCTAATCCATCATAAATTCCAAACGATAGTGTTGTCTGTAGAAGCATCGGTCACTGGGTGGAAATGTACAGTAGAGCAAGAACTATAAAAAATTGCCGTGAAAGACTAGTAATAACTCAAGTCAGGATGCTGGCTTTTTGATGGGCCTCTTTCTGAACATTTATAAAATGAAGATTCTGAAAAAATGCCTACTTATAAAGCACGCAGTTTTATTATGGGTTTTGACTGCCTTTATAAATTCAAATATATTTTGTAGAAAACACGCAGGAAAGCATTCTTTATTTTACTCTTTTGGTAGCAAATTACGCCTTCGTTAAATTTTATACTTCATGAAAGGGTATCTTTCTGTTTTAAAATAGTTTCTTAATTGTCAAATCATTTCTCAATTTACCGACTGCTAAGCCTGAATTAAAGATTTCCAAACAGCATACTATGTAAATTCTGTTGAAGGGAAAAAAACTTGCCTACAGTTTAAGGGAGCGATCTTATGGTTGTAATTCAATTTAAAAATGGATGTGGACCATGCTGCATACATTATAGGCAGCAGTAAGGAATTGACAGATACAGTTTATTATGAATGAACACCTGACAGTCGTAAAAATCTCAGAATTGGAAATTTTTCTAAAACCAACGAATAAGCTTTTTTAAGCATAACATATAAAGAAGGCGTAATGTTCTATCAAAGGGGTACGAGAAAACATATTTTCAAGCGCGTTTTCTATCAAATATATTTGAATTTATAAAGACAGTTATAATCCATGATCAAATGCATACTCTGTAAGTAGCCATTATTTACAGAATCTACTTTTTTAAGCAGTCAGAAAGCAGCTCATTACCGAGTCGGCATCGGGGCTTGACTGAAAAGACTTGAGATTAGACTGCACGATAGTCAGTATTGAAACCGTACTCAATATTGCTTTATGAATGATCACCAGTCTTTCGCAAACTGCGGCATTTTGCTTGCAAAACTCACCATACTGTAGATTGCAGTAAGGGAGACTTTCTATGCACCGATTTCACTCGCTTCCTCGTCCCACTCCTTTGTTTTTCAACGATTAGGACAAGGTTATACACCGTGGTAGACAAGATGGTTCACCTCCATCCCTTGTGCGTTATAGTTGCTGGTCTATCTAAAGATCGAAAGTTACTCAATCCGAACTCCCATGGCGAGGCTACGTTAAGGCAAAGTTAGCCTTAGGGGTAAGGTGAGAATTAAGATTAGTGCTATGTTCAGCCTTTTAAGTTCCTGAGGAATAAAGGCACGCTCTCCTACACGACTACTTGAGTGTGATCTGCTTTTTGACTTTTTCGGTCACTTCGACAAAATAGACTTCAGCCATGGCCCGATTCAGTTCGTTTACAATGATTTTGTGAGGCTAATAGGAATGGATTTGAAAACGAAATTTTGTTTACACTCTGTTGCGTCACATACATCTGTGCTGATCTGGAAAATAATCACTATTAAAACGGTACTAACAAAATTTAAGTAGTTCTAGCTACATAAATAACCCCTGTCTGGGGTTGACGTGGTACTAGTTCGGGTTCAGATTGTCTGGGAATACAATGGACACATAAAATTATCCGAGCATTTCTTGAAGAGATGCAGGGACGTCACCTCCACGACGGATTTTGGGGATCATTCAATCGTTCTACCATCCGGTGTGTAGAGAATTCCGAACGGAGGTTGAACCTGGGCATTTTCGTGCGCAGCTTCATTGTGTGTCTATTAAGATGGGGCGAAAGGTGCCATTGAAACGTGTTTGCCAAAATCAATCCACACTCAAGGGCATTTATTATCTTGTAAAGTAAGGTAAGCACACCTCTTTGCTGGCTATTACAAGGGAATATATTTAGTAATGCCAGCCTTTCTACATAGGAGTGTTTTTAGACCACTTACTAGCTCTGTTGCACTATCTTGCCCTTTTTCAAAACATACTACATGTTTTGCAAATCACGGCCGCAGCGCCTTTATACAATATTCTAGGTAAGATAAGAATGTAAGTACCCCAAAATCTACCAAAGGTTCCTTGGCTGAAAGCCACAAAACCCTTCTTTGGAGCTTGTAGTACTCATATATACTCATATAATCTGGCCACATAGAAATAGTGGCCTCAAATTTCTCAGTACCCAAACACCAAGACCCTTTTGCAAAAATTCTATGAGAATTTCAAAGCTGTTCGGGTAATATTACCTTATACTGCCAGTTAGAAAGAACTCAGTTGAACGCAGGTGGAAAACGACATACTTTTGAAAATTGAACTTGAGGGGGCCATTTTTCGGATCTGGTTTGTAGGCTGCGCAGACCACTTTGCAGAGCTTCCTGGTCGCTTGGGCACTAAATAAATTGTCAGAACTGAAGGCCAGCAGCAATCATGGTCTAACTACAGTCCAGTTCCTGAAGACTGTCAAGAGGATGAAGGGTAGAGGGCCGAGAACGGAACCTTGAGGAACACTACTAACCACGTTCACCCAGTCCGATTTATCGTTTCCGATGCAGACAAGTTGTTTTCGACCACCAAAAATGCCTCTTTTCCATGCAAACGTTGTTTGACTATGATGTTATTCACGGTACCTTTTAGCGCCTACACACGGGACGGGTGGTCAGACAAATCTACTATGTGCCCTTCGATTTCGATCCTATAGTGGCACACTATGCAAAGAGTCGACGCCTGATAAAGATCGAAAAGTTCTGTCATTGTCGGGTCATCCTCCTGGACCCGACGGACCCTCGGTGCGGATACTGTCCCAACAACTACCGGACCATCGAGGTCAACTTTGATGAACACAAGGGACACTACCTGGGCTTCACAAATTTGCTAAACCAGTGCGCAACCTCAAAGATCTACACGGCACGACTGGCAGCCACCGTATTCAAACGGCTCAGTGGAATCGAGGTGGAGATGGGACCGGAAGACATGCTTCAGCTAGAACGCAGCGAAGCCCGTCTCTGCTATGCCCAGTTCAAGTCGGATCTGACTTCGGGCAGAGGGCTTGCTCTGGCACCAAAGATCGACTCAGTTTAGGACTGCTGCCCAAAACCGTAACCATTTTTTTACCTTTACATTCACCAGTATTTTATGCTCGTCTTCTGAGTTAATTTTTTCTGGTTTAATTACCATTTTGGCGCATGCTTCATGCCTCATTATACCTTACTTACACACTCAAAATAGACCTTCTTTTTACGCTGAATTGCCAAGTTCCTGCATTTCAAATAAACATTTTGTTTATTAGCAACAAATACCGCTTTTTTCGTTTTGGAAGAGGGAAAGGCTCGTGCTAAGTGCGTGGCTAGATTAAAAGCAAATTAAAATGTAATAAATATATGCTAAAGTGAAAGGTAAAGGGGTTCTTCGAAAAAAATCAAGTCGTACTTGCGATTTTTCAAGCTATTGGCACCAATTCGTCGTCAGACAAAATAAAATGAAGAGAGAAAGGTACACTAGACAGTTTAGGGCGGCAGGGCACCTAGACCACAGGCGGGTGAGGGGATAAGTCACGGTGTGTTTATGAACGAGAGCGGGCCGGAATAACTACGGTGCGCTGTGTGCGGAGTGGGAGGGCTGATGGTGGATCGGTTGATGTCTGGGTTAGCGGTCGCAGGGTACGGTAAGTCATGATCCTAAACCATCGTACTGGTCGTTCAGGTCAACGTGGTGATTGATATTTAGCGCAGTAGAATACCCAGGCTTGATAAATTCGCGCGCTCGTTTTGCATTGGCCATTGCGACGCCTTCAGTGTCAGTCCAATTAAATAAGGTTCGCACTCGATTGTGTGTGTGAAGACGAGGGACAAAGGGGTGACGGCGATGGACAGATAATTTTTTTTCCTAAAGTGGTTTCGAGTTTTCGAGTTTCAGGCGCTGCATAGGTGAAACAGAAGACTGGTAGGGCCCCGGAACAGTTGAATTATTATTCTGAGCCTTCAAACTTGTCAGGGTGTTAATCATGAAAGATAGCAATGGCAATAAGGCGAAACTTATGGTGGAAGCAAATCAATCCATAATCAGTGAAACACGACTGGAGGTGACAGCAAAAGGCTCTGCACGCCGGGGCCAAATCGATATATTGATTGGTTGAGCTCCTATCCATGAGCCAGGCTTCAATCAATTTGGGGCTCATATTATTTTCCGAGCGTAGACAACATGAGTATAGCGCTAGAGATAGCAGCAGCAGCAGCAGCAGCAGCAGCAGCAGCAGCAGCAGCAGCAG
>JAYGXS010000003.1:26154535-26187854 GCA_036362985.1 Ligula intestinalis | reverse complement strand
AGCAGCAGCAGCAGCAGCAGCAGCAGCAGCAGCAGCAGCAGCAGCAGCAGCAGCAGCAGCAGCAGCAGCAGCAGCAGCAGCAGCAGCAGCAGCAGCAGCAGCAGCAGCAGCAGCAACAGCAACAGCAACAGCAGCAGCAGCAGCAGCAACAGCAACAGCAGCAGCAGCAGCAACAGCAGCAACAGCAACAGCAGCAGCAGCAGCAGCAGCAACAGCAACAGCAGCAGCAGCAGCAGCAACAGCAACAGCAGCAGCAACAGCAGCATCAGCAGCAGCAGCAACAACAGCAACAGCATCAGCAGCAGCAGCAGCAGCTCAATTGCATCTTCCTTGGCACCAAATTCAGGAGGGGAGAAGAACAAGGACAGCAGCTCTCTTTCCTTGCTGGTTTCTTCAGAGAAAATCCTAATTGTTATAAGCCTGTGTGCCTGCGCTTACACTGGTTTTATCCCCCCAGTTGCGTGTTAGGACAGAAGGCAGACAGGATAGCAGATAATAGTGTTTACTGTCACTGTTCCTGCTTGTACATCAACTCTGTCTTCTGTGTGTCCGACAGCTTGTCTTGTGTCCGTCAGCAGCTGTGTTCTGTCGTCGGTCTCATCTCGGTAGCAGTCTTTCATCTAGGGCAACGGAGTCCCTTGTCTCCAGCAGCTGAATCTCGTGTCCCCAGCAGCAGTGTTCCCCCTCGTGTCGGTGGCACCGTATTTAAGAACCAACGGCCTTTGTTCCCTATTGACCCCTCTGCTAGTGGCCCATGCGAGCAGCCATCATGCGGTGTCCTCAGTAGGACACTTGGCGTGCGTGCTGTGCCCCTGGGCAGGCGTGACCTTAGAACCCTGCCGGCGGCTGTCCTTGCGTCCTTGAGATGAACACCATACAACTTCTTTGCTTTCACAGCAACCATACGGTGGCTCAGGAACAAAGCTGTGGGATAATGAACTTCAAGCGGATTCAGACACGTTGAGGCAGGCCGGAGGAAAAAGAATGCGCGAGGTCCGATGTCACTGTGAGCTTTTTATGCAGAATGGCTATCCAAGGGCGTTCATAAGCCGATTCTCACGCGTTCGGACCAAAACAGGAACACCACCGATCAAATGACAGGCCAGCAGCCGCACAGCGGCAGAGGAAAACTGTCAACAAAGGGAACGAATAAGTAAAGGAGAAAAACCAGTCAAGCTCCGGAAAAGTTTTTCCATTCTTCTGAGCTTTAGGGCCCCTGCAGGAATTCACTGTCAGAGGAAGCCGCAGCAGCACCAGCAGCAGCAAAAGGCAGCAATTTTAGGGAGTTCAAGCCAATCAAGTGTCAGTGACGCAAACCTGAAGGCGAGTACCCACACCTACGATACAGACCATTTGTCCAAGTTCGAAGCCATCAAGGTAATCGTCAACGCTGGAAACAAGACGAAACGAGAATCGATTGAAGTCTGAACCAATAATGGGAACTCAACCAACCAATGTGTAGATTGGACACCGAAATGCAGAGCCTTCCGCAGTTACAATCAGACTCGCGTAATTGACCATTGATTGGCTTGTACCACCTGTGAGCCTCACCTTTTTATTGCTGCTATTTCCGATGATGAAATCCTGCCCCAGTTCAAATAGTCAAACTTATAAAGTATTTTTTCCAATGCTTGATCAGCCTTCCATTTCACTGAAGCATAAAGTTCTGACCAGCTGTGAGTTGAATGTGAGCCTTATATGGTTATTCCGCAGAATATGCTGAATTTCACTTCATCTTTCGAATTGAACCTGCAATAGTTTGTACCGAAGAATTCACCCCGTGCTCACATAGGGATTTCTAGGTAAAAAGACAAAATGGATCAACTACTAAAGGTCTCACGAGGGAAGCTGGGAGCCTGTCGGTTTGTGATAGATCGACGAAAAGACGTTTCATATGTTGAGCAGCCAAACCGGCTAAGGGACTATGAACAGTTTTTTGTACTTCCTGCAGTCGTAAAGTAATCGCTAAAAATTTTCGTGGGTGTACAATTGCATATGTGGATGGACTGCGCCCTACGTATGTGGTAACACAACCAACGCCTATACAACTAGTAAAAAGCATGCTTACTACCACGAAATAAGAAGCAGTCCTGCAAAGAAAACAAGGGTGTGGTGTCACCGAAAAATCTTAGGTCAGGGGACCAACTTAGAAGGACTGTGGTGATTCTATTGCAGCACTGAGTCTCTTGTATGTACTTGCACATAATTACCAGTGTAAGTTTGCTACTCCCTTAATCAGAGCTATTGAACAGGCCAGTCAACTTCAGGGCCTACGCAGATATGCCCTTATTCAAGGCGTTCTAAGGGCCGTTCCCATGGCACTCTTACTTCCGCTCTGGTAGCGTGGACCTCTCCAACTATCAACTCATTCCGGCCTTTTATCCAGTCCTTTTTAACAGAATACAGTACTTTATGCAGAATGAGCTTACCGAAAAAGACAAGGGAGACTTAACTTATCATTCCCACTTTAATAGCCATCATCAGCCAGCCATACTCAACTCCAAGTGGTGTTCCACCCAAGGTTCGAAACCACGACCTTTTTAGTTAGAAGTCCAAAACTCTAACTACTGCGTCACGGGCTCGTTGCCTTGCCGGTTTCAATCGGGAATATGAAGACTGGCAGATAGACGCACACCCATCAGTTACATGGCACCCTTGTTCCATGTGGTGCCTTTCGGGATTACACTCGACCCCCAACTAACAAGCATGCTGCTATTGATCCAATCAGCCATATAGGTCCCAAAAGGACAGGGAACAGGGAAAAAGCTCGCTATGCAGTGTAAAAGAGACACTACTGCAAGGGGATAGGTATCAAAGGTAAATTGCTCACCTAGCTTTCCTTCTTGCTATATGTGGCCTGAAAGTGTAAAAAAGCGTTCCCATTACCAACAGAACTGCTTAGTTTTTCAAGGCTCGTCCGCATCAGACGCACCTACTTCTACTCTCAGCTGTTCTGGATAGCCCTTATTTGCAACTGAAGACACAACTCCATGGCAAAGAGAAACGGAGAAGCACCATAATTTAAAAATGAAGCCATTAACGACTTCCAAGAAACGGTCTCGGCCCACAGATGAACATATGGCCATAACTTTATCAAATAATTCGCTTCACTGACAGGATCGTAATGCTTGTATAGTTATTCAGGGCTTGCGAGGATCAACTTTAGTAGGCTATGAAGACCGAGTCAAAGAAGACCTGGCTTTCTTTTATTGTGTTCTAAACTATCTGCTTTAGACAGACGCGGAAATAAAAGCTTTTTGGATCGTTAAAATGTGTGAGGATCCCAAAGGAGCGCTGCGTTCACGACCTCTAAAAATTATGCTGCAGAACAAAGAACTTATCAAGGTGATCCTATCCAGAAAAGTCGACATACGTCACTCGCATAAAGATTTTTTCAACTAATTTATTAGCTAGCGGAATGCCTGAAACGCCAGGAACTTGTGCCGGAATTATAATCGAGGCTAAAGAAGGGTGAAACAGACTTGGAACTATTCAATGGGAAGGTAGTTCAGAAAAATATGGCGTTTCACTTGAACCAGCCCATAGTGTTCGACCGACACAGACACTGTCGGGGAACCAGACAGTCAAATAGACAAGCAGAGTCATTCGGTAATGCCGGGTGTTCTGAGCGGAGAACCCGTAGTTAGAGAGACTGATCGCGTAGAAGAACAAGCCTATGTGATTGACGTTCGACGCGATGCAGTAAGGCTCATCCCTGTGGTAACGCCAACCCAAATGATGGCTGACGCCAAGTTGCGGTGCCTGTACATAAATGCACAGAGCCTTGTACCTAAAATCGTTGAATTGATAGTCTACCTTAAGTAGTTGTCTCCGGATGGGAGAGCACTAACATAAACCTGGCTGACCTATATTATTCAAGGTAGCGCAAGGCCATTATCTGGATATGAAATATCTCAAAGAGACAGGGAAACTCAACAGGCAGGTGGAATAAGTATGTACGTGAAAGACGCTCTAAGAGTGTCTAATAAGTCAAAGAAGTTTGCGCGCAACATGGAAGACATATGGTTGCCCATCAAAGCTCTTGGCTCTCCCTGACTGGATGTCCTCACGATTTATTGGTCACCCAGGACGGACCGAACCGTCGACACCAACCTTTTGAAAGCAATGAGAAAAGTAGCCAGTCAAACTAATAGGCGAATTCAATGCCCATGAATTAATTGGAGAACAAATCAATCATCGTCCGCAATACATAGTTTCGGCTATTGTTTTAAATACAAAACATTGAAGGTTATGCTCACGCAAAATGTCCTGTTTCCAACCGGAACATGAGAAAATCAAAGTGCTAACTGCTTCGACCTGGTTTTCACGAAGACAGACAGCATCGATAAGTTAATGTCCATGCTGCCGCTCGGTCGAAATGCAAAAGTTGCACTTATATGAGACCATTCGCTTTTCTCTGTTTTGCCTACTGTTGTCGAAAAAAAACGAGACGTTTCGCAACGTGATTTTAACCAGATGCGAGAAACTTTAACGAGCCTCGACTAGACCTCACTGTTTAGGAGCAATATAAACGGAGACTGAAAGTTCTTGAGGGACGTCATTCTACAGCCTATACGCAACCACTGCCCACTGAAAGGTAACCAGAAAACACACGCACCGGCTACCTAAATGACATCCTAAAAAATTAACAAAAAGCTTAAATTGTGGAGCAAATACCGTAAGAATGAGGAAGTCCAATGCTCCAATGCTTCTCTGAAGCATCTCAGAGGAACAGACTCAGAACCATAATATTTATAACACACGGGGATTTCGAGAAGAATTTTCTGCAAAAAGCAACACAGAATCCTACATTACTACACGGCTACCTATGGAGAAGTACAGGAAAAAAACATCCAATTCCGATGAGGAAGACCACTATGGGCGTCGAAATCCCTAAAAACCAGGCTAAAGCCGAGTGCCTTTTTTCCGTTTTTTTTATCAGCCTACACAAAAGGCGCATGGTTCCTACGATCGTTTGCAGAAGAATTGGCACTCCAAGCATTAAAACTGTCGTGTTCTCCAAAAATCATGTCCAAAGGGAATGGGAAAAACTCAAAGACTCGAAATCACAAGGAGCTGACAAGATTCCACCAAAACATATCAAAGAACTTGCAAGTTAACCTTGTGTACCTCTGTCAATGCTCTTTAAAACTTCACTTTCCTCCGGGACGCTTCCGGTCGATTGGGAATTGGCGCATACAACTCCCCTACACAAAATCGATAGTCGGTCGTCCGCAACCCACAAGCTTGTAATGCATTCTCGGCAAGGTATGGAGAGGGTCATTAAGGAAGAATCAGTTTAATTTCTAGATAACCACAGCCTTTACCAGACTTCCAACACAGATTTCGAAGATTTCGAAAAGTTTGCTGCAATCTCTCCGAAGCTGGACCCGAGCTCTCAAGTATATGTTCATGGTTCACGTAGCCTTCATTAACTTTAAAAAGGTCTTCTATACTGTGTCCCACAAACAAAATACCGCCCAACACAACACCGCGCGTTTCAAATTCGACAACAGCAATTGGTACACAGTAGTCTCTGAACATAAAAATGGCAGGACAATTCAATTGATTGCACGACTAGAGTCAGTGGACTTCCAACACCACAGAACGCAATTCTAGGCGCGGTATGTTGATGATAGCTTCGTCGTCATCGAACGGGATCAGCCCTGGTGTTGAAAGTTCAGTAGGTCACTACCCGAGCGCTGGCCATTAAGCAATTACCGCAGAAGTTGGCAAAGGTCATCGAACTGCGAAGCCTGAACTGCGCATTTCAAATTCAACCTCCGTTTTCGATCTCAGGGGAATTTAATTTCGTCGGGATTAAGGGCTACAAATCGCATCTACAGACTGCAACTACTTAGAATTTACTTCGTCTGATCAATGTCACCATCCTCAGCAATCTCCAACAGGACCTAGCTGTTTCCTGCGAATTTCGGTTTCAAGGGCTTGCGTCCTTCTCCGTTTCTACTGCTTCCTACCTCGAGTAGACTATTCCAATACCGAACGATACAGGGACAACTTCTACAAAGACTGAGTCGTTCTTGTGAACATAATTATTCGTTACACTCTCGTCTGAAATTTATCGCATAAATTAGTATTTTGTGGAGTATCTCACCTGTCGTCCTAGTCTTGTCAGTTTCATTAAAGACTTATACGTAAATTTCTTCACACACAGTCACTAGGAGCACGACAGCTGTAAGCTTTAGTGATCTAGATATGCAGGAGTCAGAAAACTGTCCGTCATCACCTGGACTCGAACTGTCGAATTCACTCCACCAGAAAGAAGAAGGCCTGTCACAAGTCGGACTCGAACCGCGGACCTCTCTTACAGAAGTTGAGCGTCTAATCGACTCCGCCACCAAGACACAGGATTGCACTTCTCAAAATCGGTTATTAACAGTTAAAAAACAATCCACTTTTCTATTTGATTCGTTAACGGTCTGTTGTGAAAGCATGTTGAGCGAAACAATTGAAATTATGTGCGATACAGATTTGCAATACGGGAAAGAATGTTCGCCAGTGCCTGCATTCGAAATCCCGACATCCTCGCAACGAGGAAAAAAGTCACACCGCCACCCGGGTTTGAACCCCGGATCCCTCACGCAGAAGTCGAGCGCTTACCCCACTTCGCCATCATGGGACTGAGAAATAGTTTCCAAATTCCCTTACTAACTACATAAACTCGATCTAGAAGTTTTTTTTGAAATCTCCTCTTGCCAAGCAAACTAAAAGTCTTCAAAGTTTAAGGGATAAAACTCATAAAGATGAAGCCTGCATACCATATTTTACCCTTCTTAAAAAATTTACGAACCTTGAGAAGGTGTTTAATAGTCTTAGAGTGGAGATGGAGAAGCTGAAGAAATTTTCTCGATTTTTCCCTCACGAGGAGAAACTGGCGATGCGTGAACTTGAGGGAGGGAACCTAACGTACGGAGAAGCAGCATCCCTCGCCGAAGCGTCTACGCACAAAAATTATAAGGCAGCCAGGGTTCTTGACGGAGTTGGTAGTCTGCCATGGACAGGGAAAGCGGTCAACCCACAGGCTTCTCGGGGAAAAATGAAGCGCTCTCGTACTCCCAAAAGACCAATTACGCTTCACGGCTAATAAAAGTGGGCCGAGCTTAAGCACGAGCCAAACAAAAAATGCACCTTCGCAGGCCAAAACGGACATGAACCTGGCAGCAAATCTGTCCTAACAAAGCCTAGTGAAGCAGAAGACGACGACAGTCGGAAGGTGAGTACCACTCGTATAAACTGCATAATCATAAAAAGCATGATGGAAGGTACTTCCGATACCCTGAAATCAAGAAGAGAAGAGGACAGGAAACTATCTAAAGAATAGCTGAAATCCGTCCTAAAGGGTGTGGAGAAAGTCGAAGTTCTAAAAGCATTCCGAATGGGCCGTATAACAGAATCAAAAGATAAACAACGCCAACCAAGACCGTTAAAGGTTGGTCGTTAAGCAGGAACCAATACTCAGGTAGTCCCACCCAACAGTTTCTTTTCAGCGGAATTTTACCCCCGCGAAGTGGGAGAAATGGAGATGGCTCAACGTAGACCTCCACAGGAGATGCGGACTCAGCAAAAGCAACCTTCGAATTCTGAACGGGGAGATCGTTCATGTCCCGAGGTCACTCCTCTGTAGAATGCCGATAACACTAACAGCCTAGTCGGGATGGACAACAGTCCGTCTCCATCAGCACTGACAGCTCCCTGCATGCAATCTCACGCAAGAGGCAAACGCCTGCATAACATGGCAACTAAGTCTAAATTGAGCATTCTTTATACTAATGCCCAAAGTCTTCCATCAAAAATTGATGAACTCGAGGCAGTACTTTCGTAGCGGAAACCTGATGTATTTGCGATAACGGAAACATGGCTAAAAACAGAAATCGCGGATTCGGAGATTTTGATTCCAGCATACCAGCTTTTCCGCAAAGACCGCGAAAACCGATAAGGAGGTGGGGTTGCTGTGTATGTCAGAACTGAAATCTCTGTTGTAGAAAGAGAACACACTCTAGCCCTGGAGTATAAGTCCATCTGGCGAATTCACAGAACCTTGTATTCCCGGCCGTTTACCGGCCACCAAACATTCTGAGCGGAGCCAACGACTCGCTCCTTGGTCTGGTGAAGGAAGCTGCTAGCCACCAGGAGGTTCTCATGGTTGGTGACTTCAACGCCCCTGCAATCGACTGGAACAACCTGACAGTGGAGGCGGCGTCAACTTCCTTTAGTTCCAAATTAATGGATCTCACGCTTGACCTATCTCTAGCTCAGAACGTTAAGGGCATAACCAGATTCCGAGAAAACCAGCGGGCTATTTGTTTGGGTCGCATTTTTTCGAAAGATTTATCCTACAAAGTTCAAGTACATTCAAGTGCTCCGCACGGTGAGAGTGACCATACGACGCTAATGTGGAATTCCTCACTCCATTCTTAACGGCTGAGGAAAACGGAGGACCAACCGAATATATGGAAGACAGATCTTAATTCAATGAAGAATGCACTATCGTCAATGACTTGGGACTGCCTGCTAAAGGGGTATCCGGAGGAAGATTGGAGATCACTCAAGAGGATTGCATTAGATCTGATTAAACGCTTTTGTCCGGTGAAAGTACACAAGACGACTAGTCGCCCTGCCCGAGAGACCTTAACAGGCAACAAAATAAGAAAAATAGGAAATGGAAGACATTCAGGAAAACAGGGTCACCAGTACACCTCAAGGAATTCCAACGCCAAAGAAATGCAGTAAAAAAATCGATTCGGCAGGCCAGGAAAAACTATGAATCAAGAATCCTCCAACAGGCCGAAGATAAGCACAAAATTCTATTCCGCATTATAAACAGTATATAAATAAACAAGGATCCAGTCGCAGTACTTAAGGATGATGATGGCGGAGAATTCGTTGAGAATGACGAGAAAGCCGAGTACCGAAGCCGGTTCTTTGCCTCGATATTCGCTAGGGAAACTGAGCCTCATTTTGATAATGCCAACAGTGCTGTTGTAAATGCCGGTCCGGCACTTCATTCTTGAATATTTCCAACATCTGTAGTTGAGAGGGAGCTGAATGGCCTCAAAGAAGCAAAGTCATCCAGTCCAGACAATATACCAGCCCAATCCTTGAAAAAATTGGCAAGCGAACTCTCAGAACCCCTAGCACATACCTTTCGTTCTTCATTTGAATTAGGAAAACTGCCATCTGAATGGAAAATGGCAAATATTTACCCGATATACAAGGGCAGAACCCGCACGAAGGTCAACAATTACCGGCCCATCAGCCTAACTCGACTTTGCTGTTAGGTGCTGGAAACGATAATAAAGTAGACGACAATGAAGATCTTCGAGGAAAACAATCTACTGTCAGGGCTCCAACACGGCTTCAGAAAAAACCATTCTTGCCTTTCCAGCCTTCTACTCTCCACTGAGCAGTGGACCCGCGCACTGGACGAAGACGTTAAGGTTGACGTCATCTATACGGACTTCAAGAAGGCATTCGACAGCGTCCCACATAAGCGTCTAATGTTTAAATTGGCATAAGAGGAAACCTGCTTGCATGGGTCACAGATATTTTCACAGGGTGATCGCAAACTGTGTGCATCGGTGACTCATAGTTAACCCCTACATCTGTTCTGAGTGGCGTCCCCCAAGGCTTTGTCTTAGGGCTACTGCTCTTCCTTATCTATATCAACGACTGTGCAGCACTATCATGTTTGCCGACGACGTCAAACTCTGGAGAGCTATCAGGTCTGAAGCCGATAGGAAAGCTCTTCAAGAGAGTCTCAATTGACTTAACTGCTAATCTGTTCGTTGGCTCTTAAACTTCAAGTGTGAAGTTTTAAGACTCCGTACTAGAAGGACTAATGAGGATAACGATTCCTTCCAATAACCCCTCGATGGGCACCCGCTTTAAAATGTGAACGAACAAAAGGACCTCGGTTTTCTAATAAATTCCTCACTTTAACCATCTACTCAGTGTGCAAAAGCAGCTAAACGCGCGACACAGGTGCTGTTTGCGATGAGGCGGGGATTCGTCAACATCGACAAGGAGCTCTTCAGGAAAACCTACAGGGCATTTTTTTGGTCCCACTTGGAGCATGCCGTCCAGGCCTGGCATCCGTGGTTCAAGAACGATTACCTGTACCCGGAACGAGTGCAGGCGAGGGCTATGAAGATGGCCAAGAATCTTGGTCATCTGCCTTATGAAGACAGACTGACCGAAATTGATCTTTTTCCTCTCAATTATAGGCAACTCTGCGAGGACCTTATACAAACCTACTGTATTGTTAGAGGCCGAGAGTGCGCCCTAGAATTAGATGATTTTTTTCGAATTGGCTCGGACTGATCATCGGCGGGGTCATTCCTTTAAACAACAGAGGAAGCCGGCCCATATCGACGTTTGATGGAAGGCCTTCTCTCAGAGGGTCATTGGAGCGTGGAACGGACTCCTGGACGATGTGGTCCTCTCAGATACTGATGACATTTTTAAAAACAAACTTGATCCTCATTTTCTGAGAAATTTTGGCAGATATAATGAACAAAGTGTCAGAAGCAGCACTTTGCAGCTGGCTCACACTTGTCACTGATGTTAAGCCTGCATTTGTATTATGTACTATTGTTACGGTGGACCTATTTTGCAATTTTTGGTTATGAATAGGGAGCTCGAGGGTGAAAGCCTTCTACGCTTAATAAAGTGACTTTTTGACTAAAAGTGGCTTTAAGTGACACCAGGCTGCTTTACAAGCTAGAATGAATATTAATCACAGGTGAGCTACTCAAATAGATCAAAAACTTCAAAATGGGTCGGAACCAAATTGATATCATCGGACAAGAGAAGTCGAATGCTGCTGTGGTTGAGGTTGGGGGTCTCCTGGGTTCAAATATAAGGCCCATTTTGTTCTTATATTATGTCGAAGTTTTGGACGGCAAGACAGCTATGTTTGCCGAGGACATAAAAACCTAGAATGTAATCCGGGCATCTGCCAATGAGGATTGACTACAGATGAGATGAAATGGAGTGGAAGATTGTTCGAAACGTTGGCTACTGCGCTTCATTGTCGATAAGCGTACAATACACAGACTAGGCAATCCAGCCAGAGGCAAATACGACAGTAGTGATTCTCTTCACGGTGCGACTCTGCAAGACGTGTAAACTCAAAAAGACCTCTGTGTGCTGATGACGAATTCCGTAAAGGCGTTCCCTCATTGTTCAAGAATAGCGAACACCGCAACCCGCTGCAATAAACTTCAAAATTTTTATTTCAGTTATAGGGAAACCGTGGACATCTCGTACACTGTGACGAGATTGGGTTATTGCGTGGCGTTTGGAAATTTTTTGCTATCATTACCCATCTCTGAGGTCAATCATTAACGTTACGCGTTCAGTTGGTAAGGATGCATTTGCGTAAGTTCTCCTTCGCTGACGGCCCAGTATAACCTCCCTCCCACAGATGTTGTGATGTCATCACCGCTGAAGTGCTTCAAGAGAAACATTGATAGATATCCGTTCGAAATTAAGTCGTAGCCATGATATTTAACTTTAACCTTGAAAATCGCGACTTGATTGTCGCATTTTATAGTCCCCTTTGGAAATATTGCCACCGGCATGGGTTCACTGTAAACTGTACTCAAGTTCACGTTGCAAATAGGGTATGCAGTTGCTCATGAATATTTACCTCAATACAAAACTGGTTTAAAATTCCGCTTCCCAATTTTCACCTGCGTCCTTGCTTTTGCGTCACTTTTCGTGTGTAAGCTACAGTTTAGCAGACTTATCGTCTGGCATGCAAAATTTCGCTTTCCTTTTAAGTTAAACGAATTGTGAAAAACTCGCGGCATTCGGCATAGGAGGGAGGCCTTTTACGCAAGCCAATGCTCAACCTGCTTGAGCTACGAATGTCGCAGTCAACTTGCTGTCCCGTATTGGTGGATTCCATATGAGCGACAATGTTGGGCGGGTAATATCGATCCAAGTGTGATTAAACTCATCGTGCCGCGAGTTGTTTCACAATTGGGTCAACTAAATTAACCAAAGCTGCCAAACAAACTTAATAACTTCGTTTTCCAAAATGCTGACTCGCAATTACATCAATAGTTTGGATCGAAAATCTTAAAATATACTTTGAGAAGAAAACCCCGTTATTTATGATTCAGGGATTTAAAATCTAAAATACAGAATTCTACCAATGATGCCCCTTGTGCATTTCCTACTTCTTAAATTAAACATATATTTACAAGGTCTGTTTTAATAAAGCGCGACATATGAATTGCGTGCGCATGTGCGTCCTGCATTTGTTCTGAGATTAGGCGTGATGACATCTAATATGTTTCTTAGAGCGGTGAGTCTTTGCATTGAGATTATTTATCCAACCAAGTGTGATTCTTTCGAGTACATTTTTTCTCGTAGTATTTCTGAATTTTCAATAAAACATACAGCTAATACGACATTACGTTGCAGTGCAGTGTGAAGACCGTAATCGTGTTTCAAATAATAAGTGTTACCACTAGAATTCCTTAAAAAATAAAATTTTCTGACTTCCACTGTAGTTTTAGTGAAAAACATCAATGTCATTAGGGATATTCACTAAAGTTTGGCCTTCTAAAACATTGATAGTGAAATGCTGACTCAAATCTATATGTTTATACTCAAAGACATCGGCTCCGTTTATTGTGAAGAAAATGCGTTTGGGTAAATTCTTAGGCCACTAGAGCTGATCGCATTAAGCCTCTGATCTCATGGAAGATAGTTTGAACAGACAGGCAAAAGTATCACACCACTCCCGTTTGAAACCGAATAATCCTTTTCGCACAATATGTTTATTTAATTTTGTTGTCGCCCCCTTTCAAAAAAACGAAATAAAGTGCGCTAGTCTTCCATTAACTTCACAAGTTGTTGTAATTGCCACTTTTTTGATGCGAGAGAAAACATATAGTTGGTAATCATTGACTTTTCAAGTCCTCCGTCCAGTTTTATCTATCTTATATGATAAAGTCATGTGAGCCTGCCTTATGAAACGTTGATCAGGCCATTGGCTCCTCCGAAGTATGAGTTTGCAACGCTGCATTCATAAAAACATTGACATACTGTACAGTGAAGGAGCTTTGTCTACATCAACGCATGAAAGACTTCTATTCTTCGACGCCGAACTATTAGGCATGGATTTAATCATCCACTGTACACTATGCTGTTTTGCGCTAATAGGTTGCTATAGCCGTAGTTTTTGCATACTTTAAACTGGCTTCCAGTGGTTATAACTCTAGTTTATGCAGCGGTACAGTCGTCACGTTATATAGGAAAGGAAGTGTGCACGTCAGCTTAAGCCATTTTTCGTCATTGATGTATTTATCGTCTTTATATAGCTAGCATATTGTGCGAAGTGTCTGAATCGACATTTATTTCGTACAGTGTACTCATACGGTTATTATTGTAGACTGTTCAGTTCTTTCGCCTTTGAAACCTACATTCTTACTTTCAAAACTGCCGGTCCGGTGTTCACATAGCATTGTGGTTGTAGAGGTTTGCACACTTTTTTCACCATAATAAACGGCATCAGTCTGGGCAACACTCGCCTCTAGTTGTCCAAGCTGACAGTCACCTAGATAATATCTGAAGTCTTGGAGCATTCATCGATAAAACGTATGTACTCGTTCACCCGAGGCACTAGATCATGTAGACTTTCGTTGTTTGATGTTTATTGACATTGCGTTTGTGTGTTGAGGGTTATTCAACCTCCATATTGCTGACGTAACTTGAAATACAACAAGTTAAAGTAAAATTTAGGTATGTTCAAAGATTTGTAACTGGAAAGCCAGTAGGCTACATTTTAGATAAAAGTACTACTTTGATTCACCATTCGGGGCTTGGCATGAGATTTCGACTTGTTTATTCGTAAAATCTGTTTGTGGAACCGTAATGCTTGTGATCACAACAACTTAGAATTTGTTGATAGATGTAAGGGTTTCGCAATTTAGGTTGGTTCGAGGTTTCGGTTACACCTGCCCTGCAGTGAGTAAGTCTATTCACAAAAACGTGATAGTGTTAGATATTTTTTAAACAAATGTGTCTGTCCACCCAAATATTTGACATTTTCACAATGCTTTGTTGAAGACTTTAAATCACTTTTTCGGAGTTTGCAGCCATCCACGGCTGCAACCCGTGTCTGATGTTATTGTGAATCTTGTCTTTGACATCTTAAAACCCTTCCACACTATGGACATTGAAAGAAATTAGTTAAAAATACGAGGTCAAAACTGTGGCTTTCATTTATAGACGACAAGATGATCAAGTAAGGCAATTATAAAATTAGAACACTGTCTAGATATTTTTCGACAAAGTGGGTGTGTCATGATCCAAATTACTCTATCAGCGGGGTGTGCTGCTGATGTTGACGAATAAGAGAGAATAATTGACTAAAAGATGAAATAGGAAATATGTCTTTCGATAAGTCTAGAAGATTTGTAGAGAACCAAAAACACTAGATTAGCTTCTGAAAAATAATAGGGACACTTTTCCATGTTGCATGTGTACATCATATTAAAAGCGTATTCAAATTGAGGCAAGTAGCCCAACTTCCAGTTTTGATATGAGGCCCAGACTGCGTTAGAACTGGTGCTAGTTTATAGGACTAAGATGCAATCACTTGAACAGAACGTTACTCCACTTCACGTTTGATACTCATAGACACCAGCAGATGAAGGTAAGGGTCGAACCGAGAGTTGGGGTCTTTACTGGACTCAATTCCTGGTCGTATGTACTACTTGTCCACATCTTAGTGGTCGTGTGTCGCACTTTACTCACCAGCCCTGAATATGGGCGTGGGACTAAACCGGGCATTTTGTTCACTGAAATCCATGTCAGATGAAATCCCCGAAGTAATTAACTGCAACATGTGACTTACTGTTCGAAATTTGTGGCTATTGCAAGACACTGTGGGCTCCGGATAATGGATCTACAAAGTAACACGTCGCTTTCAATTGCTTGAGCAGCTAATCCAGTTTAGATTTATAATTATTCAATAGAGGCTTCCCAAACCTTTGTTTGTGTTGTCGTCCAATCACGTGCGTGATTGTAGATTTGAGGTTTATTTTTTGGCTAGCTGGCTGTTGCTGTAAGTGCGGTTCGCCAGACCAACCGGTGTTATTTTGATATCTTCGTGGCGATGGAGATCTTGCGTCGGATCCTTTGGCACTTTCGCAGGACTGAAAGTCTCTGGCATCCTTACGCTGTCTACTAGACAGCAGCTTCTTCCCGGGATATTTAGAACTTCTTTCTTCTTCAAGATGACAGCCGTTACTCCCGAGGGGTACCTTCTACTCTTAAGGGATACAACTCGAAAACAATTTGGTTTTCCTAGCGTTACTAGATAAACTGACTAATTTAGCGGGGCATTCTTCAGGTTTACAGCCGTTGATCCCCAGCAGGGCATTTTCATGATGCAGTCCGAAAACATATTTGTCTTCCCAGCGTTAATGGATAAAGTGACCGATTTTGCGACCTCATTCAGCCGTGACACTACAGACTGTAGACCAATAAATCCTGGGCCTAGCTGGACGATATCGCCAGTTTAGTCCAGGTCAGCCACCTGGCGCCCGGGTGTAAACTCCACATCGTCAGAACCGGGGAGCTCATTTCCACGGATACGGTCATTGGCGTAGTTGGGCGGCAGGATGAAACCTTGTCAAACAGACGGAATCGAACGCAGTGGAGAAGTCAAAAGCACACAGCCGTCAGTTGCTGGTAGCTACGGCGGAATTCCAGAGCGCGTGTCAATGTGAAAATGTGGTCTACACATCTACGTCCCAACCGGTTATACAACTGATTCAGGACGAGTGCAATGGCTGCTAGCAGAGAACAGAGGGAGGTCTTGGGTCCCGTCTGCATTTGAGTACCATATAGGCCACATTTAGAGGGACCCACTGAGTCCGACTTTCAGTCCCCGGCCCACCCAATCCACGTACGCACACAGTACTAACCAAAAAGATTATATAAACCACTCTCTTGGCAGCTTTCCAAAACATGCGTTTAAGTGCGCCGTGAATTATCCCCTAACAACAGTTTGACCGTCGCATCCGACCATGTTCAGCTGGTTGAAACCTACGCGATGAATTGCACGTGGGTTGGCTTTAAGTAATAGTAGACTTTCGCAGCATCTTCCACACTCCCTCGTCTCGCACACTCACGTGTTCAAAGTCAAGAAGCCCTAAGGCGGGGTCGTGCGCAGACAACACACACAGTTTTATAGCCTACAGTGTCCTGATCGGACATGTGGCTGGCGCAGTGTTAAGCTGCATGAAATCACACCCCCACTTGTGGCATTAGTTATAGGAGTGTATCCGGAATAACGATTGCACCCTGGTTTGTCCGTATGGGCGGCACAAAACACACTCACACAAAATGTTAGACCGTCGCCTCCAATTTTGTCATCAGGTGCATCGTTTATCGTCTGGACCATCTCTTACCCACCCAGTGACAGCATTAAATATCGGAGGAGGTGCAACAAGTTGTGGTCAGTCGGCCGCAGTAGGGAAGACATTCTCAGTTGTGTGAGTATCGCTAACAATATGTTACTTTTTTCGCCCAGACTGCTGTCCCATTTTAGCCTGTGTCTGGAAGGCGCTTTGCTTCGGGGTGAAGGATTCTCCTCGACAAACAAATTTACATGGCTGATTCAGTTAGCAGCTGAAGTCATTCCGTCACAGACATGTAAGCCCAATACTGACAAGGGGTGGTTATTTCTTTGAAAGTTTCAAAAATGGAAGTCCTGCGAAAATATTATTGCAACGTCAGGAGGTTCAAGAGCAACATCGGTAGACAAGGAGGCGAAGCCGAAAAATAAGCTCGGATATTGATCGTGTACGCAGGTGAAAGACCTGGCTTAAAATGGTTTCGATTTAGGACCTGCAAAATTCGGTTTCTCTGTCTGAGAAGTGAGTCTTGCTATGTACCTAATTCACTACCACAAATCGCTGGGTGTGTACCCACACGGCTAGAGGATATTATCGAAGACAAAACAAGGATGGCATGCCAGCAGGTATAAGCATTCTCTCCGACATCTACCGAGTCCAGCCCAATCTTTGGAGTTTAAGCACACTGGAGCTTTCAACTTTGTTGTGCTGCCTCGTCACGCAAACCCAAGTCTGCTTCCTAAGGGGAACCGTCTCCTGTACACTACCTCTCTCTCTCTATCTCACACACACAACCGCGTCAGCTGATTGGTCTTAAGTCGCGCCTGTTGCCATCCGATAAACCCAGACCGCTACTGCGTCCTGCTCCGCTGACGCGAGCTCGTTTCAGCTTCCCGCTGATTGATTCTTTCAAGGTCGCCTGCTGTCGAGCCCCTGTGCTGTGCGCCGTAGTCGCAGCGTCAGCGTCGTCGTCGACGGCCTCACTCCCATTGTTCTATCCTTTTGCCGACTGGCGCATCACACGTGTTGGCTGATGTCCCCACGAGCATGACTGGCGCTGCAACTATGGTGGGAAGAATGCGTGCGATGCGAAAAACTGACTAATGGCGGTATATTTGCGGTTATTTCTGGAATTCACAATAACAGGGCGTAATATCGGCAGGCGCGACGGCGTGGCGGTTGAACGATGCGTCGTTTGGAAGTTAAATCTGAGTTCATTGGTGAGTCTAGTCGAATTTGTTTGGTCTAGATTGTTGGTATCATAGACGGCGAGGACATGACTACCGTTGTGAAGCTGCAGACCATCATACACCAACGCCCTATCCTGAGTCTTCGAAATATTTTTAAAAATTGAGTATAACCAACGGAAAAATACCTTATCCGTTGAGATTTCAATCTCAAAATGTCTGTGATGCCGAAAAAACGAGAAACCAAGCGTGGAGTGTGTCCAAACGGGTACGGCGTTCGATTTTTGATGCTGCAGCCCAAACTCACATCTGAGTGATCTCAGACTGAAAACCGAATTTCGTTAATTTGTTGTTCTCATCTGGCCCAACAACTCGCCGTTATGCAAGGAGTGCTCGAAGGTACTCGAAGTTAGGTGAAAGGGATGTTGAAGCCTAGTCTTAATGAGCGATCGTATGGCAACTACCTCTAGGTAACATTTTCGGCACACAGCCTTTTCCTTTATTCATGCAAATAAATTGAGCGCAAACTTCCGTATTCATTCGTGAACAGACTTATATGCCTGTTGACAAGAAGAAGAATGCTATATTGAGGGTTTTACAAACCTGAATTTTCAGCAAAATTGGCTCCATTCACGGAGAGCAGATGGTAAGGTAAATAAAGGATCATTTTTAAAAGGACAAAGGTTAAAGGTCATGCAATACTCACAAGCCAAGTATTTCACGACATTCACATCAACTATGGAGACAAATCGGCTGTCAACTTCTCCATTTACGCTTCTTCACACGCTTTTTTTGTCATCCTCTCTGTCATCCTACGGAGAATTGTCGATGTTGGTGTTGTTGGTGAATTGTATATGCGACAGATTGGCCGCATTTGACAAATATTGGGTTGGTGATATGTTGTAGATAAAATAACTTGTTTTAGTTAATTTAAAAAGGTAGCAGTGTGCTGTAGATATGACCTCATGATCACAAATGCAGACAAACAAAGCAGAGGATTAAAGAGGATGGTAAAGGATAATAAATTCCCCCGTGAATGGAGAGTTGAAAAAATGGGTGGCTCAAATTCGAAAGCCGCGTCTATTGCAGTCTCGTCCTAGTAAAGTGTAATCACTATCGTGCTTATCTGACTTCTCACGATCTGGAACTAGCCGCCTTTTTGGACAAAAAATTCTGCCAGAATCGCATCAATAAATTCCAAAACGAACCATTCCCAGCCTGTTCTCTTGGCGCCATCTTTCAATTATGGAGTCTGCCGAGGTCAAGTTCAATGTCACATGTCCGGAAACTGAACCAGATTCAGTCTTGTGTTCATGTGTTGTCCCGTTCAAGAACTTTGGAGAGTCGCCTCTTGGCCTGGCAAAGCTTACTCATGGTTGGCCTACATATCGGGCTGGGTTGGAGTCAAATGTGGGGTCAAATTGCCCCACGGAACGTATTTATTGGGAAGTGTACTGCCCATACCCACTGTCGTACACGTGTGTGGTGGCAGGTCTAAGACGTAGCCAGTAAAATCGTGTCTGTCACTGCATCCGAAAAAAGTAGCCTTTGAACAGTAAATCCAGAGCATGCTTCCCGCCAGAGTTGGCAATTGCGAAATAGCGTTTACTAGAAAGAAATCAGGTCATACACTTGCAGGAAAGACGTTCACCTTGGCTAGTGAGATAAGGGGTCAAGGCCTACTACCGCTCTACCACTACGGGAGCCCTGGTCCATAACAATATTTCACAACCGTCCGGTGTTCGGTCGAGCGTTCGACAAAGCTCTATCCTATTACGTATTTTATTCATCTACGCTGGATTCTCGGGAAGGCTGTAAAAGTAAGGGAAGATGCTTAGCTTGCACTCGGATGCTGACTAAGCGGTTAATATCGCTTTACCAGCTTCAAGCCTTCGTGAGGTTTAATCTAGGGTGTCACGCGTGAATGAGGTCGCTAAATCGGTCAATTAGTCCATAAAGGCTGGGAAGATCAAACTATTTTCAGCTGCATCTCTGTTTAGAGGAACCTCTCGATGTTGGTAGCTGTCAACTTTACGAAGTAGAAAGTTTTAAAGATCCATGGGTGAGGCTGTTGTCAAATAATCAGAGGAAGGTTAGCATTTTATCTCGAATTGATGCTGCTCGCCGGTTGTTTTTAGTCTTTGAAAGTACATATGGACTCGATGCGGCATCTCCATCTCCATCGCCACGAAGTTCAGAGTTTATAGCGCATCCGTTCGGTCTGTCCTTACATGGCTGTGATAGTCGGGCTATGCTCGTAAGATATGAGCCAAGACTGAAGGTATTTGATAACCATACTTCGAGGGAAATGCGCCGACTACGTCTCAAATGAGGCAGTCCGCAGTCGTTGCGACAGTATCGTGATGGTATCTCGGGCCATCCAGTAAAGACGAATAAGGTGGTGTGGACACTTTCTTCGTCGTCCACCTCACGAACTCTGTGTCATAGCCCTCGGTCCGGCACCGTTACTCGCCTAAAGGTGACAAACCTGGCTCGACACAGGTCGTTCGGACTTTGACATTGTTAGTAGACCTTTGTGACGAAGAGAATAGATTGGATTGTCTAATTCTGTTGCTGCGAGGCGTCACGTGTGAAAAAGTACAATGCGCACCACTATCGGGGTCGGTAAGATCAGGCATAATTGCAACCCTAGCAAGTACAGATCATCTTAGACATTCTCTATTCAAAATTAGCGTTATTTCGTACTCCCGTACTAGTCAAAAGCCCGGACACGTGTTTCGCCGATTTTTCTGTGCCTGTGTGACGCAGTCGGTCTCACAGCGTCCTCAATATCGTTTTGGTGTGTGAACTCCAGAGAATACTCAAGAAAATAATGTCAGAAATTATTCACCGCAGGACATGACGTTTAGTGACCGAGACATGACTTTTTAGGGTCAGGCCCAAAACTTTAATTAAAAATTGAGTCCGCTACAGTAGAATGGCCGCGTGATTCCCATTCTACAAAAAGTAACACCTGTTCCTTTCAGCTGTTCGTTGGCATTTTCTGGTCTGACCGCAAAAGCCATGTCCCGGACGCTTCACTTCATGTCCTGCGCTGAATAATTTCGGAACTTGTTACCTTCGCTACTGTTCGAATGCAAATAAACACAACTGTTTGGATGGCGATCCCTCTGGTTAAAGCTAACGTTCCCTCCATGTGTGCTATATGCACTCTCGTCTCCAACCCCCCAGGTTGAAGCTGACCTGTTTCCTTCCTTCGATGTTATCGACACGGCCTGGTTGCTACAGCTCATCGACGTTCGGGTACTCTTGCACCGCTGATCTACACCGCTCCCCTTCGCCTATTGATTTTTGATTGAGCTACCACCCCCCTGCGTGCTTGCATGACTTGCTGCCGTCTGCTTTCACACCCTCCTCCTCCTCCTCTTCCTCTTGATCTTTTCCCCTTCCCATCCTTTTCCGCGCGAATTGAATCTCTATTTTGCATTTATTTCACCTCTTTGTGTTGGCGTATGTGCAAACCCACGTTTTTCCACTTGACTTCTTCAGAGTTCTGTCCGCTTGCCGCCAAGGGTTGAGGCTGTGGAGCTGCACAGCGGATGGCTGAAGAAACAGGGTGGAACCTTTCGTACCTGGAAACGGCGCTTTTTTGTCCTAGATGGCACTGGGCGATTGGCCTACTACACCACCGCAGACAAGCTCCACTACTCGGGCTTCTTCAGCCTGGCTGAGGGGCCCGTCACCGTGAGCAGCTATGAGTCGGAGACAGGCAACGCTCCAGTCGACCGCTCTTATAACTTCGTCCTCAAACGATGTAAGTCCCCTAAATTGGTATTACCTCTTTTCACTCGCAGTGCTCTAGTCGCGTGTATTCGGTCCTGCTGTTGCAGTGGGGCTGAAACTGTCCGTGGTAGGCGTTAGAAGGAGTACGCTGTGGTGTTTGACGTGGACGTGGTCTGCCGGGGTCTGTGAACAGCGTTAGGTGAAGGCTCACACGAAGGTGGGCATTGCTGTCAACTGGCAGGACACCTCGAGATACGTCCGATCCGACTGCAGTGGCTCTTTTTAATGTTGTGTGCGGGTCTATTGCGAGGCTCCTTTTTCGGAGGTTTGCTTTGTGGGCACCAATCGTTTGCGACATGCCCGGAAGTAACTTCGGTCTTTTCATTAAATAAACCTGGTCGCCACCTTGTCTTTCAAACAAGGTGGACGTGGAGTGGAAGTGGAGAACGGGAGTCCTCAGCACCCAGGCCATGCTTAGGCAGATACAATTGCGCTGGAGTGGTCACTTGGTACGGACAGTCGACCGACGACTACCCAAGCGACTGTTTTACGGAGATGTCACTGTAGGTGCTCGTCGCAAAGGAGGACAAAAGATGCGCTACAAGGACACTTTGAAGAACTCTCTGAAGCGTCTGCAAATCAATACGGCGACATCGTGCAGGACCGATCTACTTGGCGAAGAACGGTAAAAACTGGCGCAGCAATCTATGAAGCCGGCCGGATTGCCGGCGCTAAGAAAAAAGAGGCGGCTCACAAGTCTCAAACCCTTTCAACCTGTCCGCGCTGTCGACGCACCTTCCGTGCACGTATTGGCTTAGTCAGTCACCTCCGGACGCAGTGCACCATTCCTTCAACTAACTGCCACACGCACGTGACTTGGTGCTCACTGCATGTACCAGACTACTGCAAGGGTGACCGTAGAGCACCCCCCTCTCAACTTAGTCCCGCACGTACAAGTTCCGTTTCACGTTTGTCTTCAGCTTCCGTCCACATCAGGATGGGATCGCCACCAGAAGCCTGGTGTCAGCCCTGCTACCGTCTGGTATGGTGTAAGCTCGGCCAAGCACCTGCGAATCCACCGCAACGAGACTAGAACACTAGGATCCAACACCGTGTCCGATCCTCGCAAGCGGTGACGTCCACCGCAAGTATGCGCAGCAATAAATGACTGAAGCGTGATGTAGACTGGCGCACAGCGTCCACCGATCGTAGGAACGCTCGAAGACGCCCGGAGGTGTGTGCGGACGTACTGACTAACTGCCACACACATAAACATCACATCGTCCTCACTGTATGTACCAGAATATAGTAACGGTGGCTTTGATCTCACCTCAGTACGATTAGCAAGAAGACCAGGCAGAGGGGAGACAGCTCTCAGAATGACCGAGTTATAATTTCATGAAACGTCCTGGTAGATTCAAGTTCGCCAGAGTTATTCTACTGAGCTATGCACTGACTTGCCATGGGCGGGTGGGGTGGGGGGGGTTGAATTCTCCAAGGTCGGTCTTACTTTCTGCTCCTATGCACCAGCCGACTGTTTTAATCTGTCAGTCAGATACTGATGGGGTTGGCCAAAGGACTCGTCTACGCGGGCCACACGACAGGCGCTTCTGACAAGGTCCGCCGTGTGCGTCCAACGGCAAGTTGGACAGAAGGACGGTAACATGCTCGTACTAGCAGAAATGTGCAGCATCTACTGCTCTTCTTCTCTTTTACCTAACTTCAGTGTCATGCCATAATCAAGAAGGCTGGAGAAGGATCGGGCGCAGGCGGCTGGCGCGGCGTGAGTCTGCACTTAGGCATGTCGCTACACCCCACGTGTTCCTCGCGCGTACACACTCAACCGTTCGATCGCTGCATAGTATAACGCCCACTAAGTGTCTGATGGCTGGCGAATGTCAAGGCGATCACAGGCGGGCGCAGGTGTGCCTTTTCTGAAAGTCCCCGCGTGCCGTTCTTCCTACTACTGCGCATCACACGTTCAGCCACCGCGTGTATACACAGTCATAAATCACATGTTTCATCTCTTTCGTGAAGTTTATAAACGTAAATGTGCTGAAAGGCGAACTCTAATGTGTATGTATGTGCACGTGAGTACGCGCGTTGTACACACACATTCGATGAAGGCCGCGCCAACTACCGCATCGCATCAGATCAAAATTAGGTGGAGTGGGAGAGTGCGAGGCTGCGATGCTAGGTTTCCTTTTCTCGTAGTAGCTTAGCGTAGTCCTTCCAACTGCCACATATAACCTGTTCGAAACTACTAGAACACATTAAAAGTCGGAGAGCGTGAGGCCGATGCTAGGTTCCTCGCAGTAAATCAGCAATTTTCCTCCGAGTTTCCCCGACGTAGTTACAGCCCCAATGATTGCAGCACATTTGGTAGACATCTACCTTGTTTTTTAGGTGGCAGGCCGTTCGCGAGTTTATTGCAAACGAAGGACACATTGTAATCTGCTCTTTGAGACATTCGCTCATACGAAGCCGCCTCAGTGAAGCCCGAAAGTTGTGTGGATTTGGGGTCAGCCTGCGCATGGCCTGCCTAGAAGCAATAATTAGCTTGGTGAATAACTGCACCCGCGTCCAGCCGTGGTTGTCTTACCTTCGTCATTCCACATAAACACAATGGGTCTGGGAAGGGAGAATTCGCTAACCGTTGCTGACCAGAAGAAATTCGTCCTGTTGCTGACGATCAAAGGGCTTAGCAGGGTCTCCATCATCAAAGCGTTAAGTACGGAAACTCAATCCAAATAAGCAAACGACTGTCTAAGGTAGTCGGCACTGGCCTGATCGTATTTTTTCCGATTTCGTTTTCCTAGTATTTTTTGGCAACTGTTTGCGGGGCTTCACGGCCGCTGGCCTTACGCGTCGTCACCTCGATGGAGGATACTTAGCACTCTGCCTTTTTCCGGATGAGTGCGTCGCGGGGCCGTGGCTGTTTGGAATTGTTAAGATCAATGTGACCCCCTTTGTGTATGTAATGACCAACTTTTGTAAGCTACAAGACGGTCTAGCTGTCTTTTGATGCGGTTAGCATCTGAATGGCATGCTTCAAATATGAGCTGTTTTGCGTTTGAGATGTCCGCATCTAGTACCAGCAGTTCATTATCTATCTACCCATCAAGCTTCAGTCCTGTAGATTGAAATTTAATTGGACAGCTTACTTTACCTTATTCATAGGCAATGACCGTATGCAGTTGAGTAAGAGGTCGCGAAATTCCATGACATCATTACATCCTGCGAATCTTGTGGTCTTTGACTGGTGCAAATAACGAGAAGTAGAAGAGGCGGGAGAAATAATACGGAGAAAGACGTGAGTGGCTGGGATTATCAATTTGGATTTATTTGTCATCGTCAAACGGTCTTACCGGACCCTAGGTTTTCAGGATAGGAGATTCTCATTCGGGTTCTTTGGTAATTGGGCGCTCCATCACCGAGCCACACACTTTCTCATTTGAACGCTGGTTTCATAGACCGTCGTCAGACGTGCAGTAAATATGCGGAACAGTGACCTGTTAAGTAGGCATGAAATAAGAGTCCCAAATGATCCTTCGTTTCTGCTCCACGCTTTAATCCCGTTTGCATTAAGTATTGTCTTTGTCCCAGTATTAATTTCTTCTGAGACTCCTGTTGTTTCCTGAAAAGTTTTATTTGCTTCTGAAGCGTGTGAATTTTATAAGGCGACACGTGTCATGGGTTATCCTGACTGTCATTTTTTCCACTGAACTATCCGCTTCGGTCGTATACGACTCGTCATTAAAACGCCAATAACCACAAAGCGGAATTTACTGACGTCATAAAATTTCGTGACTTCCTATGCAACTGCATTCGGTCATTGCCTATTAAAAAGGCAAAAAAGACTGTCCAATGAAGTGCCGAACTAGAAGGCTGAAAGTTGATAGGCCATTGCAGTGGTTGATGATCGATAAAGGGTGTAACATTGCCACTCCCGTACTCTCACTGCTGCCTTGCCCTTTGTGCCCACCCCCTTAATTAGGCCTAATTTAAGACAAATAGCTCGTGCCCTATCAAGTTTCAGCCTTCTAGGTCGATACTTAATTGGACGGTTGCTTTATCTTATTGATAGGCAAGAACTCTATGCAGTTGAGTAAGAAGTCACGGAATTATATGAGGTCGGTAGGTTCTGCAAACCTCGTTGCCTTTGTGTTATTCAAATTTCTTTCGCGAAAATAATGCTTCAATTTAATGAAAATAAGGTCTGAAAGTTTTGGTATCGTCCCGGAGTTGGTCGGCAGTGAGGTCATAGGACTATCTCCTAATCACCTAACTACTTTGAACTTAAAGTGTGCCCCTACCAAGACTCGGCTGACGGCTAACAGGCTGGAGAGATCCTCTATTCGGGACGGTCGGCAGTTTGAAAACGCAGCTGTAAGGTCAGCAGACAGCCGCCCGTTCGTCAGGACTCTCCGCTGGGTGCGCTTTGCGTTGTTGCCCCCTGCTCATCCGCTCTACCGACACTTTCAAATGGCACTTGACAGTCGTTAGTACAGAGATGTTTGCCCTGAAAGCCAATATGACCGACGAGCTACCGTGCTGCTCAAGCCTGGAACCCGGAAGTAGAACGGAACACACTGGTATTTCGTACAAAGTCCAGGTTCGCAACCTCTGCGAGGTAAGAAGTCTAACGGACAAACATTACCGGTACAAACGCGAGAGACTGGAATAGCCATTTGTGGTTCATTAACTGTTACCAGCCAGTCATACACAACCCCCGGGGTGCACCACCTGAGATCTAAGCCGCGACCTATTGATAAGGAGTTCAACTCCTCCGGTGAATCACCACCTGGGGTGGATATGATTGGTTGGCGACTAATAATGAGCCATCTCATCGGTCACCCCAGCCTCCCTTGTCTTTACTGGCAATGCTCATCTGTCTACACTACTACTACTACTACTACTACTACTACTACTACTACTACTACTACTACTACTACTACTACTACTGCTACTACTACCACTACTACTACTACTACTACTACTACTGCTTCTAATACTACTACTTCTACTACTACTATTACTACTACTATTACTACTACTACCATTAGTACTGCTACTACTTCTACTAATATTACTACTACTACTACTACTAGTGCTACATCTCCCACTACTACTAATACTGCTTCTACTACTACTACTGCTTCTACTTCTACTACTACTGCTTCTACTACTACTACTATTACTACTACTACTACTACTGCTACTACTACTACCATTACTACTACTGCTACTACTACTACTAATATTACTACTACTACTACTGCTACTAATACTACTACTACTACTACTACTACTACTACTAATACTTCTACTACTAATATCATGAGACCGAAAGCCCACTGACACGGCAGAAAACGGCTAGAATCGTTTACTGGATCTGGTACAGTTGTTGACAGAGCAACTACGTCAGAGCAACCGGGAGATAACTCTGGACGCGAATGGCTTAGCACGCATCGGTGGATAGAAGCAAAGACGTGAACCCCTAGGATCATCTCATACAAAGTTTAATGAGGCCGAAATCCTTGCAAGAAGTGAAAACCGCGTGAGCCGCTGCTCGAGTCATGATTCTCGGGCCCGCAGTCAATCAATAAGCACAACGAATTGCCGTTCCCATACGGGAGAAGGGTCAGGCCCATCAACAACTCCGACGACAGCAAATATAATTGTCGCGCCATTATCAAGCCCGCATGCAACACGGACAAGGAAATCGTCGTAATAAATGAGTCGAAAGCGAACTACCAAACCATCACTGCACCAATTACAACACCAAGCGGTGGTTACAGGAGCTGATACTTATAGGACGTATATGGATGGCTGCTACGAACTATAAATACAGCGTAATCTGCGCATGTATGACCCTAATCTGCACATGTTTCAGACTTTCCTACGATTACTTGTGATTAAGGATTCTCGACGTTATTCGTAGCGTTAGGAAAATTAAACTTTCGTTCCAGTGATCGCATCTTCTTCTTCTGAACTGCTTCCTGGAATTCGCATACTTACTTCGATTGGCAACATGAGTTCTTTTGGTTAGAAGACCAACATTGACTACTGATCTACGGGCTCCTTTTCATACCGGTTGCGATTACGTATATTAACGGTGACAGTAGGACGCTCACTGATTGGTTACAGGAACTGTTCATGCCATTGTGCTTAGAAAGAGAACTACAGGCACTCGTATCCCGTCCGCTGATGGAAACGACGTTGCTGGCTTGTTTTCAGGCATCTCTCAACCATCCGAAAAACCTGACGACGAGTTCATTACCTGTCATTCGTGCTTGCGGACATGTCGAGAGATGTTGGTGTTGACAACAAATGGTTCCCAAAATCACAAGTCAGGGATGACGGAATGACCTGGGACAGCTTTACTGCTAAAAAATGAACCGTTCAAAGGCTGCGTTACGCGCCAGTATGTCAGCTATGTCTACACGCCTAGTCTGTCCATGAATTTGTGTTGTTTTGAGGCCTTGATTTTTCGGGCTGAGTGCTCTGTCGTCTACAACCAATCAACTGATGAGGGAGTATAGATTAGCATACGCGAGGCGAGTCGACACTGAGTTTGAGAAAGGACAAGAGCGCGCAGTGTGCAGGGCTTCGCGAACGAAGGCAGCATGAGTCAGCGCAGTGGTGCTGAGCGTGCGGGCTCCCACAAACCTACCAAAGCGCTCAGGTCTGGTGCCTTCTTCATCGTATTATCGCACTGTCCATGCCCGTTTTATCGGTGTTTCTCTTGTATTATTGTTTTTGTGATCGCTGTATTACGGCCAGCGTTGGAGCCTGAGACAGTAGATCGGAGGTATCGCTTTTTCTTCGCTCAGTTGGGTTAGGCGAAACGCCAGTTTCCCGTGACTTTACACCATTGCTTATTCAACGTCGTTCACCTTGACTTCTTAATATCTGACAGCCTGAATTGACATTCCCTGATAATGACAGTGGAGTTTTCTTCTTCCTCTGCAAAGCGGACGCCTCGCCAAGTTCCGTGCCGGAGCATCGTCAGCAGATCTTCCTTGCCGCGCCCTCCGCGCGTGAGCGGACAGTGTGGTTGCGTGCCATCCGACGCTACCTGTACCTTGACAAAGGCGGAGGTGCGTTTTAATGAATGCTTATATACTACTAATGCATTTCATGCGACCAGTTGATAAAAAAGCGCTATTTTTAAATAGAATAGCTGCCTGGCTCAGAGAATCTGCTTGCATTACTGACAGCAGCCTTATGCTGGCCGAACTGGCGTCGTCGATCTGGATCCATTGATAGATGAACGCTTAATCGATTTGTTACGGGGATCACTCGTCACGCTTTTCTTGCGACTCACTCCTGAGCCCCGACATCAGCCGCGAAGTGGCTAGTAGTATGCACAGGATAAATACAGAAACAAGCAAGGGAGACTGGAATGGCCATTTCGGACTTATTAATCGCCATCCGCCAGCTACAGTCAACCCATAGCGCTACAACATCTGGAGCTCACTGGTTAAAGTCTTTGACTTCTAGCCAACAAGGTCGCATGTTTGGGCCTAGGGTGCCGCAAAATCTGGTTGGTTGATGATAGTTTATAAGACGGAAATTGCTGTTGCATTGCCTCTTGTCTGTTTCATGTTCCATGGTCCAGCGAACGTCGTTCAGTGCGTTCTAAACCTCTGTCAGCCGTCATCGCCCAACTAGGGCAGAGCCTTGATTTCTCTACTGATTAAATGCCCGTCGCAGTTTGCTTTATGAACCGGGCACGCTTTGTAGGACATAATTACAGGGCATGTCCCGTTTCGGCACGTTGGGGCCACGGACTAATTACACAAAAATAGATCCTTGTAAGCGAAAATATGAGGATTCTATCGCCAGGGACCACAACGTCCATTTCTACTTCACGAGGTGGGCAGAGTAGTGATATAATATATGTGATAATGATTATAGTGTTTCTGAATTGCGTAGAACCTTCCTCACCCAATCTCTTATCTCATACTTACTATATTCCTATGACGAAACGGTGGGCTGTAGGGCGTGGCTGCAGTTGCGACATATTGTGGTACATACATGGCCTGGTTTCCGCTGCATAGGTGCTAAACCGCTATAAAGGGGCGGGGATCGCACCACCTCCACAATAAAAACATCGTCGCTATCAACAGGCTAGGCTACAGTATGCCTTAATAAAACTATCAATTGTTTTGACCCACATAATCGCAGTAATAGTTGCTGCAGTAGAATGGAAAACGGGGTTCGAATTCCTATCTTTTGCTATGTAAATAATATTAAAACCCACCGATTCGTACAGTTGCTTGCAGAAAAGAAGTCAGAGGTGGTGTCGGTGCAGTTGGGGTTAATTTTTTATCTGTCAGAAACTAATACACAGCACGATTTTGTAAGCTGTTCCTTCTGTGTGCTATCTACCACGGTCCGCTCCTAAATTCATGAGCGTGGGCGGAGTGCTTCTCAACTTTCATACCTACTAATCACACAATAGTGTGTATCCACAGTGGGTAAACGTTGCTGCTTACGCAAATGTCTGCCTTTGAAGACCTGGCGACAATTTGAACTCACCTTCCTTTTTATGCGCAGTTTCGCTTTCTGCTTCTGTGTACTGATTAGCATAGACATTGGAATTCGGGAATACCTGCGCATACTAAGTCAAACTTCCAAAGATGAGGCGTGCGTAGGCTACTAATTTAGCCTCCTTTCCTCATATAGTGACTCCCTGCAAAGGCGATGTCAATGAACAAGGGGACAAAAAGAGCTTGTGGCATCGATTTTGTGTACAAGACGCCGGCGTCTATGACATACGACCTTTAAAACCGGATTAAGCCTAAGGTCAGGGTGATTATTCGTGATTCTGACCTCACTCTGCCATGAAGTAACGTGATTTACTGTTGGCTGGAAGCCGCGAGCTCCTACTCGTCCCACTAGTAGCTTGTTTCTGAATGGCCTTATATTGAGGCGAAATTACGCTGCATGTTCTTCACCCCGCCCTACGCTGCTCCAACGGCAAAACGGAGCCATTATAGCGAGAAGTGCACACGTACCCGCCTAGGGTAGGTTGACTCGGATCGCATATGCGAGCGTGCCGTAAATGCCACAGTAAAAATGATTGATTACAATACAGCTTTCGGTCCTTCCATCAATCTAAAATGCTCCCACGAGGGCGGAAATACTAATTTAGTGATTTGGTCACACTCTGTTTCGATCACGGGCTTTTACTGGAAGTAACCCTCCCATTTTCACCATTTTAATTGACAGCCCGGGGCCTTTGTGAAAAGTCGTGTGAAGTGTTCTTTTTCATCTGGTTAAAGTTGCATTTGTACTCATTGTTTTCAACTCACCTCTCTAAACAAGTGGACCATATCCTTAGTGCGTACTTGTTTCACCTTCACGGCATCTTCAAACCTGAAGCGTTTGCGCTGATTAGAAACATAGCAGGTCGCTTCCTTGCCCCTTTTATCTGACCATTTATTTCTCATATTTCCACTCCTTCAGAAGGATTTAACCATCGGCACCGTGTAGGTAAACAGTTTGCTTTTGTTGTCTCCGGTTCCTAGAACTAGCTTAGCCCATAGGTAATTGGGGTGATGTCCATGCACAGCTCGAGGCAGAATGATCCTTCCCGGTGTTATAGATTACCCACTGCTGGAGGCTGGGTTTTAACCATCTCAATTTAGTAACTTAACGCTAAAACTGGCACAGGCTTAGCAAAAATAGACATAAAGCAGGTTTTTCGAATCATCCTCGAACCCTGGACTTTGAAAGTCAATCATTTTGGCAGCCGCTCAGAAGGCGCTGAGACTCAAACTTGCATTTCGGCTGTTGCAGTTGTATTTTAATCCCACCAAATTTCAGTGCCAAACACTCCCCCCCCACCCCTGCGCTGCTTTATCTCCGTACGCACGGAAAGTCAAACTCTTCAAAAATTAGGGTGGGTAGGTCGAGCAATACTGTCTTCAAATGAATTATTTTTGTTAAAGATAAGTCAGGTAATTTAAGGGCGACTGCTCCTAGCTTGTGTACCCCCCAACCATTCAACTGTATTTCCGCCTTGGGCTACGAAGAGCATCGGTTCAGTTTTTACCTTCTGAGGCACATTTCAGCGTTTTTCGAATGATGTAAACGCATTGCGACAAATCCGAGTGGGAGAACTTCACGCGTGCATGTTCATTATCGGGTGGTTTAAGAACTTCTGCATCGGAGTCGGGCTTTTCGTAGGCATGAAGCCCACGGGGGGTCTGCTCAGTGACACAGCACCACGTCCACATGTAAAGTTTGCCCCGTCTGAACAGTCACCTCGACCTCCGTGCGGTTTTAAGAATTACGTTGCTTTGTCTGAAGTAGCAAGCACAGAAGTATTGACTAGTCTACGGAGGGGCACCACTTGCTGTAGCAGTCGGCCGAACAACGGAAACATATTTAAACCGATAAAGTTTACTGACGAATACAAGCGAGACAGGAGTTGCCACTTCTGGTTTATTAACCGTCATCAGCCAGCCATACCCAACCCCATGTGGTGCACCGCCAGAAGCTCGATCCCACAACCTGTTGGTTACTGTTGCAGCGTTCTAAGCTCTCGGCCTCACCGAGGGTTGAGTATGACTGACTGATGACTTCAAGTAAGCCAGAAACGCCCATGCCTGTCTCCCCCGTCTTTGTTGGTTAGGTCATTCTGCCTATGCTATTGGCTGTTGTACGGTAGCTGGCGGAACTCGAGAGCGAGTCCCAAGACAGAACGAGACGAGCTGGTCCCGTAACCAACCGATGAGCATCCATTTCCGAATATTTTTCTCAAACTCTTTACTGTTTTTCGAGGTCGAAAAGGCGACTCTTTGGCGACCCTCTACTGCCGATGTGCACAACATACCATCTTAAATGTCTTATTGCGCTGGTGTGATCTGCCTATCCACACGGCGAATCCTCTTAACCAATAAAGTGCTCCAATTTTGAACAAAAAAACACTCCAATGATGCCTTCCAGTCGCATTTATTCGCGCTGCGCATAAACGACCAGGCCTTTTCTCCGAGCTTCCTTCTTAAAAAACAAAAAAACACTTCTATTCGAAAAAAACCCCAGCAACTTTGTTCCCCTTTTAGGCCTTCTGATTATTCTGCTTTTGATCAGTATCATTGCGTTGGGAGCGCGTAATTTGTGTAAGTACATGGCGTTTGTTAGGCAGTAACAAGAAATTTTAAGAAGACGCAATTTGACTAGTATAAAAGGAATATTTTCGTGTGTTTTCGGTAAACTATATTTTTATTTACAAAGCATCTTAAACCAAGGTAAGAATCGCATATTAGTTCAATAATCGCCCTTTTTGTAGGGTTTTGTTTTGCGGGCGGCCAGCAACAAGCTTATTAAGAAGCCGGCATTCAGGCGATGCTCACAAACTTACTTCGTAATCTGTTCCCATCAGAGACACATTTCAAACTTTCGCCCTCCATTTAACAAGGGAGCACAGCAGTAGTGTCTAGGCTGTATTTGTGCTGACAGAACCACAATCATCAAGCCAAATTCCAGATTGTTGGAGGAGACAGAAGTCTCCAGAATGGTGGCTTTATTCTGCACAAAGCGCCGAGTTTCCGTCTCAGGTACCAGTGGCCATTGGCGAAGCCAGGGCTATTTTTGACTTCGTCCAGTCAGGCCTGAAATAGTGTCTGACAGCAATGGTAACTGCTTTTATCTGATTGGGAAGCAACTTCAATTAGTGTGCCTTTGGCGTGTTGCATTGCCCGAGAAGGTGTCGCCTCCAGAGGCCCATGCGGCACTGGCTGGAGGGTGGCGTGTTTAAGTGGCCCTCGGGCAGGAGCGACAATTTCGACGCGCGTGCGTGCGCGCGGGAAAGTCGGTCAATGGTCTTCAGGTCAGCACGTCGGACAAAACTGTCTGCGAAGTCGCATGACGTTGGAGCAGTGGACTTTGAACGAGGAAGTCGGATACCATTGTTGGCTTTTCGACGCTACTACTACTACTACTACTACTACTACTACTACTACTACTACTACT
>JAYGXS010000003.1:26132115-26154525 GCA_036362985.1 Ligula intestinalis | reverse complement strand
CTACTACTACTACTACTACTACTACTACTACTACTACTACTACTACTACTACTACTACTACTACCGTCAAGATCATTCAACCTACCCTGATACGATTTATTGACTATATTTGTTGCCCTGCGCTGCGCCTTTTCGAGGAGTTGAATATCCTTCATCATCCTCCGTGTGCGTGCTTGCATCCCGTAAACCAAATGAAATGGCACAGGGGTGCAGCAAATCCTTTCAATGCCTTCCGAGGCAGTCTTTTACACACGCCCCTCGATTATATCCACAGAAAGTATGCATTAAGCATTTTCTTCGCCACCAAAGCTGCTCCAGAAATTGTTTTGGTTTAGCCTACCATGGTAGGCTTCAATTCGGCCTGCACTTCGGACGATTCCAAAGTCCACCCGTATCACTGTGAAGCGGAACCTATGAATAAACCGTCCACCTAGCTTTCGTCTGCATCAGTGATTCAATCTATCTGATGTTCTCGACCAGACCGTGCAATTATTAGATAACGCACACACAAAAGTACACAAATGACAGTTCCACCGTTGGTTTGGACTAGGTCTACCCTGCGCACCACAACATTGTGATATCTGCGGTTGGATAAGATTATATTCAGTACCATACTTCCACTGTATTTACTACAATCTCTTCAATTCCCCCCACGTAGGCCCAGTGTCGTAACCAGGTCAGAGAGAAGAGGCCTCTAGTGCGGCTGGAGCCACCTCCTAGGCGTGCCTCCTCCTCTGGCTCGCATTCCATGGAGGCTGCGTTAGAGGAGCCGCAATTGCAGCCTAGTTCCTTGACAAGCAGTCGGCTACCCTAAATTCGGCTAACTGCGAGAACCGAGTTCTTCCGTTCGTTGGAAACCTTTCAGGCCCTTTACCGCACTGGGATAGTTTCAGGTTCGGATCACACACACACGTGTGGCCGAAGAACCACGCAGAACCCCGAGTTGCTGTCTTACGCATTTGGTTAGTTGGCAGCCCTTGTTGGATCAGGGGTCCCTGCAGGAGTCCAAACTGGAAGCAGTTGAGAGACGGAGAAAAGCCACGGCCTCAGTCGGCTTGAGCCAAAGGTCCAGGGGGCTGATTTGGGTGCCTGACCGGGAACTGCAGGCGAAGAGCTGCCGGCAGTCATGCGGCGAGACGCCGGAGTCGGGACAGCTGTCGGGTGTGGATGAATCGAGTCGGTGGTCTCATGCAGTGTTGGCCACTGGTAAAGCCAGGGCAAGTGTTGACTGCGTCCAGTCTTGTCTTGGAGAAAGTGAGAGTGAGCGAGAGAGCGAGGCAGTGGTGGCAAATGCTTCTGTATGTCTTTGTAGGTTCTGATGACGAGAGAAGCTGCGGGTTGGTATTGCCGGTGGTATTGCCGGCGGTGTTCTACCGTACGTTTTTGTGGAGCGCATGTAGCCTACTAGGTCCATGCGGTAAGTAGAGAGTTGGGTGTATCGTGGTGCTCGAAATTGATTAACCAGCCGTCGTGGGATGAACTCGCGACTGACCGACCGGGTCTGTGCGTCTTGCGCATGTGCGGTAGGGCAGGATATGTTGGGGCTGTAGAATGGGTTGCATTGGTAAGACTATTATTCGTGGCTGCGCTGGTTGATGGGTATTTGCTAGCGCTGAAGATTTGAGAGTTGTCGATCTTGCAGAGTGTGCTTGGCTTCTCGCTGTTGTTGCATTGATCTCCGCTTTCGTGGATGCGCATGTGGCCGAACAAGCCCATGCGCTCCTGGGAGCATTGATCGCAGATACTGCGGCGAGTCCACACACTCATATATCTCTCTCTCCCTTTGCGCAGTCTGCTTTCTTGGCCCGCGAGAGCGCTGTTGACATCCGCGTCCTCGTCATCATATCAGTCGACGTGCGCGTCCGAGGACACACTCACCCACACACATGCGCGCAGTGGCCATCCTCCTCCTCCTCTTCCCAACAACTTGCGTCGCAGTAACTGTTGTGTGTGTGTTTTGTTTGCGCAACTGCGTCCCGTACACGCCGCCGTCGTCTGTGAGGGCGGGTGGGGGGGGGGGGAGGACGAGATGACATTGCCTGCGGGTCGCTGTCGGCATAAATCCACACTCATCTGCTGCGTCGATGATGATAATGATGACGCGAGTAGTAGTAGCGCCTCCTGTGCCGCGTCCGTTCTTGTGTGTGCTGTCCGCACGCAATGCATAATTCACACACGCGATGCGCGCAATGAGCACTCGTCTGTGGACAAATCCGCTTGCTGCGGCTAACGAATCTACTTTCTGCTTGCAACCGCTGTCGTCTCGTCTTTCAGGCACGCCTGGACGCAGTCAACATCAGTCCTGGCTTCACCAGTAGCCACTGCTGCCCCAGACAGCATTGGTACAGGGTCCTGTGCACAATAAATCCCTAATGCAAGTGAACATGCGAGTCCCAAGCAGTGATGGAGCAGCAGAAGAAGATTCGGTCGCTGGGACAACACTTTTATTCGCCTAACGTTTCGACCGACCTTCGCGAATTCCTCAACAGACACATGAGCAGAAAGCAGTAGTGCACAGGAAGTTGTTGTAGGACAAAGTCATTACTGCACACATATGACAAATAACGATAATTGCCCTTGCAAGCGAACATGCGTGTCCCAAGAAGCAATTGAGAAGAAGAAGACTCGATCGCTTGGACAATACGTTTATTCGTATTAAGGCGAATCAATAAACGCCTTCCTCCCACGATGATGTGCTACAGTCTGAATCTTCAGATGAAACACTGCAAGAAGAGTCAACACGTCCGACAATCTCGTAATTTCCCTTGTTTCCTGCACAATTTGACGTAAACCTTTAAGATAACCACGCAAAGCACATCGTCGTAATGTTCTCTTTGATGGGGCCTTTCACATGCTGAAGAACCAGCAAATAAAACAGCATGTTTACCGAATTTACAGTCACAGTAGCGAGAGCTCGCTTTTGCGTCTTATCAGCAAATAGTGCCACGCCACAATGGCGTCCGCCGCGCGCGAGAGCATGCAAAAATTGATAAGCCAATCATCTCTCAATTACGTAATTATCTTAACCAATGACCACTAGACCTGGTCGTACATTCAAATTTGATAGGGCCGGAACTACTGCGAGAGAGGACGCCTGTGTGAGTCGCGATTTACTTGATTCATAGTTCAGGGGCCCCCAGCCTATAAACAAGTGCAACGACCTGCTCAATTCCTACTCGATGCTGAGGCTCCGTTTGGCAAAAGCACTTCGGCACTCGGAGGAAGCACAGGCCAACGCGTCGTCTAACGCCAGCGTCAGGGAGTTAGATAGCCGAGCAATCGTCATGTCCAAAGCTAGCACTGGTGATGGAAGTTTGGCAAGTCACGATCCGAACCCTGACCCTCAAGCAATTAACGCACAGACAGGAAACTACTCTCAATAGGGGCACCGTTAATTGTTGCAGATAAGCCGTAGAATAGCGGCTGTATCCTATAAATATTGCAACTACCTGTGCACGAATGCCCCATTTCGCGACGGATTTCGAAACGTCAGCCGAATAAAATGTTTTTTTTTTCCGGCGATTACATCTGCTTCTTTTCAATGAGCATGACTTTCTGGTAAATTTCAGGACACATGACTTCCTGTCAGTGTGACGAGAACAACAGAGATTGCCGGCTCGCGCCAGATTCGCGATTGTAAGCGATCATAAACAGGGCCTACAGAAGGCAAGAAAACCAGTTATGAAACGGCCTAGCAGTCGCAGTGCGGGGATGTTGTGTAGCTGGGAGCAACTCTACACGTACAGTTTCTGTTGCATGGATCAGACGACATTTTTGGACTCGAGAAGCCCCCTATCAATACCTTTAAAAGGTTGACGACAAGTACACCCCTTCCTTCGTTGATTAACCTTCACTTGTCGTGATCCGCCTAGGGACTCATTCTCTAGCCTCGGCGGCAGCCATACAGTGGCTGGTTTTCTAGGCAAACGGGATTGCCGGCAGAGACAAGGGAGACGAGAGTGCCCATTTCTGGCCCATTAGCTGTCATCAGCCAGCCATACCCAACCCAAGGTGTTACCTCATTCGAAGCTCGAACTCCCGACATTTTGATCAGAAGTCTAACAGGCTAACGAGCCTCGAGTGGGGCACCACTTGGGGTTGGGTGTGACTGACTACTGACGGCTAATGCCCCGGAAATGGCCATTCCAGTCTTCCTTGTGTTCGCTGGCAATGCTGTCTGCTTCGCCTCGGCTAGGCAGCTACTATAGGTTAATCTCGAAACGCTTCCCCCGTTACGCACTATCGTCTACCGTTATGGCAATCACTTTCCGACAGGCAGCCGCTGTCCTCCTCACCGATTATCCACAAACTGGGTCATATCATTGCAGGCCAGACAGCGGTCTGCTAGGGTGGTTTGGTTTTCTGCAGATCTCTGACTTGGATATGGCCTTCTCTATCGCCACTTCGTCCTTCCTGGTTTCAGGATTGTGCCAGACAGCGAATACGACCGTGTCTGATGGCGGTCAACGTCTTCTGTGCCCGCAATAACTAGTGGCCAATTTTTTTACGGGTATCCTTCTTGCTGCTTAGTTCATGTCTAGTCGTCTCGGCAGTCCTTCCGTCCTCCGTGGGTGCGTGCCAGTTGGCGTGCAATGAAGCTGCCAGCCAAGAGAAGAAGCGTCGTGTACTATGCGGGTCGCCATGTGGCACAGGGTACCCGTATCATTCGCATTTGGCAACGCGACGTGACCCGCCTTTGAGGGCTTCGTAAAAGACGGCCAGAACGGGCCTATCAACGAACAAATGCTTACGGAAATCCTTCTGTTTCTGTCGTCGGTAAATCCACCAGAGTTAGCCGCAGACGCAAAACTAATCAGAGAGCAATAGGCGTGACGGAATTGCTTTTTTCCATGCGTAGGGGAGAGGGAGCGAGAAAACCACCTTTACGCTAACTTTCCAACTCAAATTACCCAAAAGCTAAGCCTGGTCTTGCATTTCCGTTGCGTAACTGCTCCTACCGGCAGTATCCACTATCCCAAAAAATGCAACTGATCCTCTGCATACCTACACAGTCACTGTTTTCGGTAATTTTTGATTCACGGCATATTCAACGTTGATCTTGTGGCGAATGTTCGCCGAAACTTCGCAGTACGCAGTACAATCAGCCGCATTGCCGAAATCCGGCTTCAGATTGGTCGAAAAATGCCCTTTGACCAAACTGTCTGTTCACATTAAAGGTACTCCTTATAACCTTTTAACCAGTGGGCATTCGGAGTTTATATCCTTACCTTCAATCAGAAACAACTGGAATGGTCATAGATGCATTATTTGTGGCTTGACCTTACCATTATGGTCTCTCTGTCTGTCTTGTTTCTCAATGCCATCCCTAGATATGTTTCTCGTTCGGTCGTAAGTAAGTACAAGTTCGGTCGTTTAGCATGTTAATGAGTTAATGCATTTATTATCACCAAGTGAATAGTTATTTTAGTTATTTTATTCCGAAAAGACAGGCCACCTTCACGAGATTCGAACTCGCGACTAGCGTTCTGACCATCACCTGAGTTACGCGGTTCCCATCAAAGGCTAAACTCTCAGCCCAAATCTGCTAAATCCCCTATTTATTCAGCGAGCCAGGTAGTTACTTGACGATTCTCGATTGCTTTCTAAAGACAACCAATCAGCTAATTTAGAATCAGAGGTAGTGGATTTCATACTTTGCAGCACCCTGGACTTAGCCTAGGTACGACTAAACTCACGACTTCCGGTTGAACGCCCCTTGGGCGGTGCCTGTTCACGAATAGTGCAAATCCGCTTAAAACACCTAGTTAACGGTGGGCTTGGTGAAATTTAGCTCAATAGTATTGCCTGCAAAGGAAGGAGAGACTGGGATGGCCGTTTCTGACGAATTAGCCGTCGTCAGCCAGCCATACCCAGTCCCAAGTGGTGCACCTTCCGAGGCTCAAGCCCGCAACCTTTATAATCACGACCAAACGCCCTAACCATTGAGCCACAAGCCCGTTGTCTTCCCGGTTTAGGTCGGAAGCTATTGACACTCCTTGACGAACGTTTGCGGGCAGCTAAAAGAACTCACTCGTCCCGTTTCGTCTTCTTTCTACCTTCTCGAGCCCAGTGGCACAGCGGCTAGTATTCTATGCAGATAGCATTGCCGGCAAAGGCGAAGGAGAAGGGAATGACCATTTCTGGCTCATTAGCCGTCGTCAGCCAGTCATAGCCAGACACAAGTGGTGCTTCACTCGTGCCCTCTTGGTCAGAGTCGAACGCCCTAACCATGGAGCCACGAGTTGGTTGTCTTGCTGGTTTAGGTTGGGAGATTGGCAATCGTTGATGCACTTTTACCGACAGCTACCCGAATTTAGATAAATAGCTTAGGAAAACCGGGTTGAACCCCCGACCAACACGCGACAGTTCCCCCGTCGATTTCGACGATGGGCACCACGCGCTCCAACAAGCCGCAGCAAACGCTGAAGCAAGCCGCAACTGACACAAAGGCGAGCTGGGCAAGCAACATGAGAGCAACAGCAAGCAGGAGCAACGCAGAGAACTCGTGCGGGAGAAAACAGGAGTTTAGGCAGACTTGCACAGAATCTGCCCACTCGCTCGCCACTCCCACCTCCGTATCCGGTGTAAAGACAAAGTCAATTAGACCGGTGATGAGGGAGGGTGTAGATGGCTGGCGCGATAAACACTCAGCACGCGCACACTTGACACAGCCATCTCGCTAGGTATGCTCCCGACTGCGTGGGAGCGCCATAAAGGCCACATTAAGAGGGAGCCATTGCAGCCTGACTTTCAGTCCTCCCTCTCCTCCCGTACACATACACAGACACACGCGTACAGAAGGAGCAGCTACGTAGGGGGTCCGAGTTTTCCCGTCAGTTGGCAGACCCTCCAAGCCACGGCTTTTAGCGCACCGTGATAGATTCAGACGCATTCAGATTTATTATAGTGAGGGAAGAATCGCGCCGAGATCGACCTCACTCTCTCATCCACCGCATAGTGACCGCCTAGCTTTTCGGGTAGCCGCAGTGGGGCCTGAAACCCAGTGGGAGCGCGAGTGCAGTCACCAACAGGGAATCAGAAGTGCGAGAAAGTGCCAGCGCCTTCCAGGCTGCAGGGACCGTGGTTGGCTGAAGACTGGCATTGCATGTGCATACAGACCATTGGATCTCAGAAGGGTGAGAGCAGCCCTGCATGAAGCCTGGGCCAACACCCTCCTGAGGGACACACACACACACAGGTAAGAGTGCTTAAGAACAGAGGCAGTCGTACGGGTTGCGGGTTCCGCAAAGGAAGCGAGGATGTGTGGCCATCCTGCTTGCCTCGCCATCTCCTTCTGATCTAGCGCCGACTGGCAGATCAGTCGTTTCTGTGGTGAGGTCGAGGTGCCCACTGCTGCGCAAATGTAAACAAAAGCGAAGAAGGCAAATGCAAGAGGTTTGCAGGATTTAATGATCTCAGAACATTTCGTGACCTCTTATTCAACTGCCCACGTTCATTGCCCATTAATGACCTGGAGCGTGGGGAAAAGTACAAGCCCAATCAGGACAAAACCACGCGTAGATAAAAAGCACCCGGAAACCGGGATGCAATCTATCCAAGTGTGTACTAGATAGACGTTGCGGCAAACACAGACCTGAGTAAAATAGCAAAGGGGTCTGCGTCAATAACCATGACTGATATGCAAACCAACCCCTCCTCCCCCCGCCCCAAAGATGCCATGTCCGGATGAAATGATAGAAAATAAGCGTGGTTCTTGTTCTACTACGAGGGTTCAGGCCTTTAACAAACATCAGAAACAGTGGGGTATTAAGTGTATCACAGTTCTAACTTGTTAAGACTTGTTTGAACTTTCGTCTTGCTCAAACATCCAATTGGATAAGGGAATGTATTTCGATTTAAAAAGAAGTCTCTTGCAAGTTCGTTTGGAGATCTGTGACTAAGCCCGGCTGGAGACAGTCATCGCTCGATGAGTCATCATTGTTCACAGCTTGCTCCACGAGTAAGAACGTCTTGGGTGGAGAAAGACCAGATTAAGAAGGAAAACCGCCCAGATTTAGATTTAATCAATTGTGAAAAGGTAGGTGGCCGTGGTGCAATTCAAACTCATAACAGCAGGAGCCATGAGGCGCAGACTTGATTTTTTAATACTTGTCTTGAATCTGATCCGCAGGACCGAATGGAATGCGCACATTCTGGCACAGCAGACTGACTGTTTAGGCCGGTTTATCTTAACAACCAATCGATCTACAAGCCAGGCTTATGTTATTAATAGGTGTTTTTCGCAGATTTTAATAATTGCTCTTAATATACCCAGACCATGCCATTGCAGGCTTTGGTTTTAAATTTCGCTATAGCCGACAGATTTTTCTAAAATTGGAATATACGTTACCCGGTGAAGTCATATTGCCTCAAATACTGTACAAAGCGGGATGGTGGAGGGAATACTCTGCAACTAATACTTATTTTACTACCATCGCTATAAGTACGAATACAATTCTTACTCCTATTAATTCCACGACTACTGCTACGTCTTTTACTACTAGTACTGTAACTACTTATCTTACTACTAATTCCGATACTATTATCACGAATACCATGAGCATAATACTATTTATACTACTGATAGTACTGCAACTTCGATTGCCACTACTAATAATACTTCTAGTACTGCTATTTTTACTGCTACTACTAGTTTTACCACCAACGTTACTACGGCTACTACCTATAATACTACTACTGATAATATTACTAATAATACCACCGCTATATTACTACAAGTACAGCTCCTTGTACTACTACCTGATTACTACTAATAATATTGTCACTTCTAGCATCATTACTAATGGTACTACTTTTACTAATACTACTGCTAATACTGTCACTACGATTACTACTACCAATACTACTTATAGTACCACTATTATTAATGCTGCTACTGCTACTTCTAATACCACAGCTTTATTAATACACGCACTACTGCTAGTACTGATACTTGATTACTATTACTACTAATAATATAACGCCTAGTACTATGACTAATAGTACTACTATTATTAATAATGTTTTTACTACTAATACTACTACCATTACTATTACTACTTCTAGCACTGCTACTTCTAGCACTGCTACTTCTATTACCACTAATAATATTTCTTCTAGTAAGATTACTAATATTATCACTATTATTTATATTGCCACCACTGATTCTACCGCCATCAATATTAATACTAATGTCAATGCTACAACTACTTTAACCACAAATATATTACCACTAGAGCTACTACTAGCACTGGTATTTCTATTTATGTTAATAGCACTTCTATTACCAATACTACTAATATTACTATTTATACTACTGCTACTTTTATGGCGACTGCTATTAATACTACGACTACTACCGTCGCTGCCGCCACCACCTCAGCCATTGCAATTGTTGCAAAGGCCGTCCTTTTTCCGCACACATTGGGTGTGTGTGCTAGAGGCTCGCTGCTTGGCAACTCTGCGGGTTTAAACTTGCCAACAGGAAAGTGCACCACCATTATTAGTCCTATAAGATTTGTACTAGCCGGTCACGAGACATTCTTTCACCTAGCCTGACGTAATACGCTGCAGTGCGAAAATTTAATCGCTCAACTTTTGTCTTCCTCTGAGTGGTCCTTGTTTCAGCTCATAACCAGTTCTGTCCTCGCGGTCAATTTGCGAAAAGCTATATGCACTTTTATTATCTGCAATTACGACTTCAAGGTCATTCTGTTAACTTTCTTTGATTATCAGACTTGCTGAGCATTCTCACACAAATTTGCGAAAACTTCTAGTGAAAGCTTAAAAATGATTAATTGGCGTGCATATGTTTGCCTTCGATAAATTATCTGCAGGCCTGTAACTGTATGTCCTGATTAAGTGCATACAGTAGGCGGGCTAGTAAAAAACAGAGTGCGCTTGTCGGGGTCGGTAGGGGGGGGGGGAGGAAATTTGGGTCAACAATCTGATTAGCGTCGGGGGGGACTGGAATCCAAGGCAGATGATAAACTGCGGGTTGTTAGATTAGCGACGTCCGGCCATGGCAACTGCGGCGCCGTTACGGCGTTCTTTTGGGTGCACAGGCTTGGTCTGTGTAGCCTGATGGCAGCCGCTCCTGCTGTTGGCAACAGCCGCTGTCTAAGGCGTTTTTAATAGCTCGTGGGCACCTTGTAGATCATGCTAGAAGTCCCTCCGGCACCCACCTGATGGTTTGAGCCTATCAGGTGCGTTAGAATGGAATTAGTTATGTCCTTTATCTGACGCTTCCCTAAAAATGCTGGAAGATGTTGTAGTACTCTTTTGAACAAACGCCTGTCCCTGCGACCAATATAATCTGCCCACAGGAGCAAGTGAATAAATAGATGCACATAGAGGTGGTCTGGGCTGGCCATTTTTCCTTGATCTGTCCGTATAGGATGGGAGTAGTCGAGAACGGTACATGGGCGTTGGCTGCTGGAAAAGTGTTTGATACAGCTTAACTCAGGCACCTTCTTAGAAGTTAGCTTGACGAGTCTCCTTGAACTGGGACCCTGATGAAGAATCGTGCCTTATTAGTTGTTAGAACCGAGGGCTTTGGCGGTTTTTCAGCCAACCTGCACAGTTTATTAAGTTAAGTACGCCACAAATGTACAGGCCTAAAGAAAATTTATCGAAAGCAAACGAATAATCCGCAATTCGCCTTTTAAAATTCTCACTTTAGTGTACTGTTCTGATATGGACTGTAGTAATTAAGATCACAGGCTCTGGAGATCAGCGGTTATTGAAGCGGGCGCGCTTACAGGCCTAGAGGTCTCTAGACATCTACATTAAATTTTGGCTTTCTTTTTTGAATACTGGCATTCGGTTAGGTCTTATTTTTTAAATAATATTCTGCAAGTAGTTGAATTCTCGCAAGTATCAGATATACAAACTTCGAAATGTATTATTTAGCAAACATGAAAGCGACGGATACGTTTTGGTCTGTCCATATCAGAATCGCGCACACACCCACAGTGGGTAAACTTGACTGTTTATGTGGCATTGTTTTCCTGGAAGAAATTTAAACAAGGTGTAGATCACGAGTTGAGCAGAATTTATGGATGTCATTAATTTTCGTGACCTCTAATTCGTCTGCAAACGGTCATTTCCTGTTAATATAGTAAATTAACTGTCCACTTAGAAGGGTGAAGCTTAATAGATAAATAAGATGGGAAACGTAAGTCAAAATGTGGGTCCATAGTGAGCTTTATCCTTCTAATTGGACAATTAATTTATTATACAGGGTGCCCCACAAAAAACCCCTAAGTTTGTGATTGTTACGGCGGCCGGACCGCCCATGCCGTCACGATCGATGGCGGAGAAAACAGAACACCTGGGCCACATCCGAAGTGAAGCCGCCCCCGTTGGTTCGCACCCGCATTCATGTCGCCCACGCCATGTTCCGCTCAGTGGTGAGGAGCACCCACACAACGTGGGTGGTGGTCGCAGTGGAGAAGGTTCTAAAATGCCCACCTGCGCACTAAATGCCAGGAATATTCTGGAAAGACGTGTAGACCCATGCCACAGCTAAGCAATTTCCAGCGCGAGGTCGTCGTCCTATTCCGGAAAGAACATCCAACATGGGGGTTGCAGAAATGTCGGAACATTTTGCCTAAATTTTTTGGTGCCATTACAACTGACCAGTTTAGAGGTGTCGCGGCTGCATTCAAACAAGTTGGATCACCTGTAGCAAAGGTGCGTAAGCCTGGTAGTGGCACTTCTTGCAGGCACGATTCCCCAACAAGGCGAGCAGTCTTGGAACTTGCCGTAACTCCACCAGATCATCACAGAAGACATTCAAGTCAACGTGAAATTTGTAAATAACTGGGATTGTCAAAAGGGTATGTGCACAGAACAATTGCAAAATCCAATTTAAAATGTGTTCGACGTATTCAATGCCATGTTTTAACTGAAGCACACCAGCAAGCTCGAAAGACGAAGTGTGATGCCATGCTTCAGCGCTTCGGTGAAGGAGAAAAATGGAAACAAGTGTGGTTCTCAGATGAATCATCATTCTGCTTGTCTGCACCACTGAATAGGCAAAATGAACGCATATATCGTGCAGTGGAAGTCAAAACTGATATTCCTGATGAAGATTTGCTGGTGGAGATAGACAAGCAGCAAAAGTCTATCATGTGCTATGGTGCTGTTTCCTGGCAAGGCAAAACAGACCTCTATTTTATTGAAGGAGATGCTGCTGGGCAGGAAGGTGTTGCACCGAGTTGAAGAACGAAAAAACTGTAAATCAAGTTGTTTACAGAGAGGAGATGGGCCCGCAGATGTTTACAGATATTGATCAAGTAATGCAGGGAGAACCCTGGACGTGGCAGCAAGATGGTGCAAAGCCACACACTGCCAATGACACTGTCGCCTGGCTCCGAGTTAACACTCCAGATTTCATCACACCCCAGCAATGGCCATCCAAGAGCCCTGACCTGAATGTAATGGACTTTTGCATTTGGAGTGTACTCTTACAGGAGGTTCAGAGACGAAGAATAGGAATCACTGATATTGAGTCAATAAAAGATGTGTTGATGGACACATGGAACAACATCCCTCTTGATGTCATTCGTCGAGCAGCTCAGAGCTGGATGGATCGCTTACATCGCTGTTCTGCAGTTAATGGACAGCATTTTGAGCGGTATCTGTAACTTGTTATTAGGTAAAAGTTTGTTAATTACACAATAAAGTTGGTAGTTATAATTGTAATCACTAATTTTTATTTTTATAACAGTATGAACATTATCATAAATTTAGGGGTTTTTCGTGGGGCACCCTGTATTAACAGGCAATGTCTGCTTGCAGGTGAAATAGAGGTCACGTAATTTTATGACATCAATAAATTCTGCCCAATTCGTGATCTTCGCCTTGTTCATATTTATGCAGCGTTATACTATTTGCGATCTTTTGCCCTAATCCTGAGGTACTCCACTTTTTAATCCGCATCTTTTACAACATTTGCAATAATCCGATTATACTCGAGGAAAGCATATTTATCAGCTTTTGAAAGAGCGCTTTTCAAGCCCTGAATACCTTTGCAGTCGATCTGCCGTTCTGGCAACTGCACACATTCCGTTTGAGAAAAATCGCAAACTCATCCTTTTTTAGTAAGAAGACACCATAGACAGACGCGGTGAGATGCGTTTGCATATTTAACGGCCTTAAGTTAATACAGGATTGGAAGCACCTTTAAATTCCGAAGTTTGTGCTCCTTCAGGCTAAACTTTTAAAGTAGATGTAATTCGCCACAATTAGAATAAGTGACAATCTTTTGGCCTTTATTCATAATAGCCTGGAAAATAAATTGACCAAATACGTTGTAAGTAGAAAGGCAAGGTTGAAGAAAAAACGTCTTCGATTTTTCATCATCAATCAAGCAAAATACTATAACGGAGAGTCGAGTTAACGAGCGTTTTAACAATCGATCAGTAGTAACTAGGAGGGTCAGGGGTAGTATTAAGGGATCAAAGGGTCAGATTCTAGTCATAATTCGGCACTAATGTGAGGGGGAAAGGGATCTGATAATTATTTCATGTCGCTCCGTCGTCCCTGTTATTTTTAGCCAATGTTATTCTCTGGCTGCCAAACAGACACCCATTTGGATATCGGCATTTAGGGCCAACTAAAATATCTTGCTATCATACTGTGTGCTCATCGTTATTATAACTCCTACTCTCAAATCAAAAGTACTTTTCGAAATTTCCTTTAGCACTTTTGGAAATTCATCATATACCGTAGGTTATCTAAACAGGATCACATTGTGGACACGTACAAGGCAAACTGGAATGTATTCTTCTAGCTTATTAACCATAATTGGCCGACCGTACACAACTTCAGGGGTTTCGATCCCCGAGGCTCGAGCTTGCGATCTTCTAGTTAGAGGTCCAATGGCCCAAGCATTGATCTATAATCTCGTTGTTCTTTTAGTTGCGAGTGAGTAAAATGGTAGAAGGGCGCTAACCGATCGCTTACGGCTGCATTAGTCTCCATGTGTTTCCGAAAATTCTGTTTTTGTTTTTAAAAAAAAGATTTTCTTCGGGATAAAAAGTAGCTTTAATGAGTGAATTTTCGAGTTAAGCGCCCCAACTCGTCTTCGGACTAACAAGAAAAGTGCAATGAACAACTAAATTTCAAAACTGCCGAAAACATCAATAGTTATATGAGGTGAGACATGCTTGGTAGGTGTGGTCTCAGTTAGTCTCTGTCGTGCGGTCCCTGTCTTTTTCATCGTTCTTTGACGTGCTTATAAATACCATCCATTTCTACGTGCCGGTTGATGCATGAAACATCAGAGTGTATGGTTCCAAGGAATTCTCGGTCATTTTTGGAAGGGCAAACTCCGACAATGCGTGTTTTATCCCATGCAAAGGCGTTTCTTGTGTCGAGGCAATGCATGGCCGCTTCGGAAAAACGGTCATGTCTATTCACAGCCAATTGGTGCTCGTGGATGCGCGTGGAGTCATGTCTTTCTGTTTGGACGCAATATACAGTATCACAACCTATGCATGGGATTTTATAGATGGGTTGTTTCTTATTGAGGTAGCTGACCCTATCCTTCGGATGTACTAGCTGGGTGCGTAAAGTAAAATTGCTTGGGATGCGTATGTTCTAGTTCATACGAATCTGTTTGCTGTGGCTAGACCGATTAGCCTACTTGTTTGGGCATCAGGACCATTATGATAGACGTTTGGTGCCATGCCGTACTTGTTGTTTGAGGTTGAACAGCTCATTGCAACGCGATGGACTTAGGAGGCCTCTCATTACGCTTCCAGGGCTGTCAGACGCAACCGCCAACGAGTTTCGCGGGGAAGTGGTAGGGAAAGTGCGGGGGCGGAGGAAACGAGGGGGATCCACTGTCCATAAGATCGAAACGTCATTCAAACTCTCTCAATTCGCCCTCGCATAGTTGCTTGATGGTACATGCTAGGGTGTAAGGTCATAAAACGTATCGGAACAGCGCCTTTTGCCGGCGATTGATGCAAGCCTAGCAGCACGAAGCCGAACTTCAAGCTGAAAAGTGCGATCCAACCGTTTTTGGTGAAAACCTCCTTTGACTTCCAGAACGTGTTTAAATACTCTACTGTTTCGCATTTAAGATCGTTCTTTGGGCGACGACTGGGCATCTCCTGCGATTCGCGGAGGCCGCTGCAATGCAGACAAGAAAACTAGAACCCAGTAAGCAGCTGGAACACGCTCTTAACCTTGCATTGTCGTGGGAACGATAGATAAGAGACGTTAACCCACAGCGATGTGTTTGTATAATTGAATGACATCATACAATTTCGTGACCTTTTATTCCACGGCATTCGTTCATTGCTTCCTGTTAAGATACAAAACTGCCCAATTAAGTACCGACCCAGAGGACTGAAACTTGATAGACCATTACCATGGTGACGATCAATAAAGGACGTAAACCTTTTCCTTCTCCCGTCCCCTCACGCAGCCCCCCCTTTTTTCCGTATGACCGACCGCTACCCTGCACATTGCTCCCCCGTCCCTTTTTAAATCACGCTTGATTGGCTTTTGCTGTAACCTAAATTGCCTTGCTTCGATAACCGCCCCCCTTCTCCATTTCCCTCCCCCCACCGTGCGCATTCGCATCTAAGACCAACAGCTTGTGCTCTATTTACCTACCAAATTTGAGCCTTCTAGGTCGATCAGACAGGTTGTTTTATTTCGATTGACGCAAATGTGGAAAAATTCGCGGCCTCGGTGGAAGTCAAACCCACACAGCAGGGAAGGCTTTTGCGCAGCCATCGCTCTAACGAGGCTCACCGTGCGCCGTTAATTTAATCCCACTTGGGTCGATTTGTTTGCCCAGCTTTGCCGCTCATATGGCCTCCACCAATACGGGACAGCAAGTTGACTGCCATGCAGGATTTCCTAATTAGTCATCTGGGACCCACCGGATGGACTACTAGGTCAACCTTGGTTGTTAGGCGTTTGGCAGATTTCAATAATTCAATTGACTCAATTGTGCAAAATTTGCTGCCTCAGGGGCAGTCGAACCCACACAACAGGGAAGGCTTTTGCGCAGCCAGCGCTTTACCATTGAGCTACGAGGCTCACCGTGTGCCGTGTATTTTTCACAATTGGGTCAATCAAATTATTGAAATTCGCCAGAGCCCTAACAGTTATTGAAAATGTTAACAGATAATGACCATATACAGTTGAATAAGAGGCCACCAAATTGTATGAAATCAATGAATTCTGTGAGCTTCTTCGCCCTTGCTGTATTCATGTCCCTTCCAGGAAAACAACGGCTCCATTCTCCCAGGATTCGTCGAAACCTGATTCGGCCTGGCGCTCCGCGTTCAGCCGCGTGAATTTGTCGGGAGTGCACACTCTTAAACCTTTGTTGTCCACAGCAGATCGTCACGATAGACTCAGGCAAGCAAAGTCCACTCAACGTGAACTTTTCTGTGCTAAACAAGGATGCCAAATGCTCGGCTCATTCCAGGATTTCCGCACCCTTGGACCTATCGTGGTTATACGTACGTTTTAGGAATGAACCAACCCTATGAAATCCGGTTCGTGAATTCCCTAGACCTGCACACCAACTCCACCGCACGCCTGAATAATTACGAATTGCTCGTATGTTTTAAATAAAAAGTAACATCAGCGAAAACAAAAAATTAAAACACCAAGGGATGGCCTAAATGGGACAGTATGGTTCAGTTAATATTCCTCTGCTGACGACGGTCTGGCCGTGTTCTATGAGCTCATGCACTTTTGCAGCGGCATTTTCATGCAGACATATGTTAAAAACGATCTTTTCTTGTCACCCACTCCCTCCCCCCTGAACAGGACTGTTCGGAACGCACCTTTCGGAAGTTTTTCTGCACACTTCTCCCACCACACACTTTCTGCCCCGGGTGGTCTTCGAGGCTGCCGAGTTCATCCGGAGATACGGCATTACAGCTGACGGAATTTTCAGGTATTTCCACCATATACTAGTGTTTGTATTTTTGCGTATCCTCGCGTTTCCGCTCGTTTTCAAAACAAAATATTGTGTTTCATACCACCACCAGCACCACCACCACCACCACCAACACCACCACCACTACCACCAATTGATCGTACAACAACAACAACAACAACCACCATCACCGTTGGTACAATAAGTGGTGAATGTCCCGGAGAGAGCCACTACAGGAAGGAGTGTGAAAATCGTGTGGATTTCCAGGCACGTGGATATCCCCGGGAACAAACAAGCAGACGCTGAAGCATCAGCGGCCAGGGATGCAACGGACGTTACATTGACATCCTTTGCGGCAACGATGAACGCAGTCAGACGAATGACCCGCAGGCCACAAATGACACATGCACGCCGCCGAAGAACGTATACGGCCCCCATCAACTGGGATGAAGAAGAGAAAATGACTCGGCTGGATAGAACGACTCTAGTAAGCTTTAGGGCCGAACATCGTCCAGAGCTGAATCACATCAGGAAACGGTACAACCTGACTGATGATTCCACGTGTGCAGCCTGTAGGAAAGAAGAGACGAACGAGAACACCTGATGGAATGCGCAGCCGAGATGGTTGCCAGAGTTCAGGAGTTTGTTGTCGACTACAGACTGAGAGCGCCGCTCGACCTAACCGTCCGAAGACCCTCTGTCACAGTCCGGTATCTGAAGAAGATCCGGAAGTCGTGATTCTAAAGCCACTTACCTTGCAACTGCTCCTGCAACAACAACAACCACCACCACCCCAGCTTTGAATTTGCACCGGATACAGACGAAAGAAGAAAGTGTGCTAGATACAGCGAAAGGCACCCACGAGTCACCGTGTCTGTCCCGATTATGTTGTGGGATACACCTAGAAGCTTCGTCCGAATCGACGGTCGAGCAGCCTGTCACTGCGCACATGAATGGCGATTAATTAAAAACTCGCTCACAGACTGCACGCAGGTCGACCTACTGCTGCTACCATGTTTAAGTCCTATTGCCCCCATCTTGTTACTTGGCCCGTTCGCCACGTAGTCTGTTTGGGGCTATGACACCCAATTACAACGTGGTGATTTTACTGCGGTGCGCACTTTAGGACGTCATAGCACACACACACACCCACACACAACAGTTCCCTCGTCGATTTCGACTATGGGCTCCACGCGCTCCAACAAGCCGCAGCAAATGCTGAAGCAAGCCGCAGCATACACAGAGGCAAGCTGGGCAAGCAACACGAAAGCGACAGCAAGCAGGAGCAACGCAGAGAACTCGTGCGAGAGAAAACAGGAGTTTAGGCAGACTCGCACAGAATCTACTCACTCGCTCGCCACTCCCACCTCCGTTTTAGGTGTAAAGGCAAAGTCTATAAGACCCGGGAATGAGGCAGGGTGTAGATGGCTGGTGCGATAAACACTCAGCACGCGCACACTTGACACAGCCATCTCGCCAGGTATGCTCCCGACTGCGCGGGAGCGCCATAAAGGCCACATTAAGAGGGAGCCATTGCAGCCTGACTTTCAGTCCTCCCTCTCCTCCCGTACACATACACGGGATACACGCGTACAGAAGGAGCAGCTACGTAGGGGGCCCGAGTTTTCTCGTCAGTTGGCAGACCCTCCAAGCCACGGCTTTTAGCGCACCGTGATAGATTCAGACGCATTCAGATTTATTATAGTGAGGAGAGAAACGCGCCGAGATCGACCTCACTCTCTCCCCCACCGCATTGTGACCGCCTAGCTTTTCGGATACCCGCAGTGGGGCCTGAAACCCAGTGGGAGCGCGAGCGCAGTCACCAACAGGGAATCAGAAGTGAGAGAAAGCGCCAGCGCCTTCCAGGCCGCAGGGCCCGTGGTTGGCTGAGGACTGGCATTGCATGTGCATACATACCATTAGATCTCAGAAGGGTGAGAGCAGCCCTGCATGAAGCCTGGGCCAAGACCCTTCTGAGAGGGACACACACACACACACCGTGGGACAGTCATGCCAAAGCCATGACATTTCCTTTTCGCGACACTCGCGTTTGGGTGTTCGCTGATGACTGTGCTGTGGTTTATCAAAGGGTGCCTTCCATATTCTGACAGCCCATGCAGGCTATTAATAGTGTCCCAGACCTGCATGTGGCCCTCGTTATGGCCGGCCAAGTCTTGCCTCCCTGCCTCTGCCCATGACTATTTCCCTCTAATCTTTGCACGGTAGAGCCAAATCATCAGCCAACTTTCTGATTTCTGGAGATGGCATTAACAGCAGAATTTAATGGATCACAAAATTTCGAGTGTTCATCGGTTGCTTACTCCTATCCCTGCATAACGTGAGTAGCGTATGCGAAAATACAAAATTGGATTTCTACCGACAAAGTCAGTAAGGCCATAGAACTCTTTCACGAACGCTTTCGAGCTTGAGCTGCCGCTTGTTTTGCTCTATTCTCGTAGAAATTTATTATTTTATGCCACCCTGTCTATTTCTCTACTTTGTTTTTCTGCATTAATGATCATGAAGTATCCTAGCACGCTATCTCACGTGTGAAGAAACGGAAATTGAGAAGTTGAAAGTCGACCTGTCGCCATAATAGACGTGGATATCATGCAAACCTTTAATCTTGAATACTCTGTGACCTTTTGCCATGACCTCTTACCTTACCTTATCTCTGCTCTCCGTGAATTGAACCTTTTTTTGCTGAAAATTTTGGACATTAGCTTTAAAATAAAGCTTTTCTTTCGCCCTCTCAGTACCGTAAGTATGTTAAAACACTATGGAAGGTTAAAGTGAGGAAAAAACGTTAAAGCGAAAAGTTGGGCTGCGTGATGTGTAAATCAGGGAGCCGGATGTTCCTAGAGCAAAGTTAGGTTAACCACATATTTCAAATGTTTACGTAGGTCGGTTTTTGATCGCCGTATATAGGCTGCCTCCAGGTAGTGCAAGGTGCGAATCTACATGCAATTGACTGCTAGAGCCAAGAAGCACTTGCTTATTTGGCTGCTAAAACAGGAAAACAGAACTCCTCGTTCATCCATTACTGTACGCTTACTTGATACGGGTCATTCTGTTGCCCCAAACACTTCTTTCCGAGTATTTTTCGGGCATGAACAATTCGTATGTTATGCTGCATGGAGGCAGTCTGTATACGGCGGTCAAAACTCGTCTATGTAAACAGGCGGAGCCTGTAACATCCGGCTCCCTGATTCACACATTACCCTGCATACCTTTACCTTTTTGCTCTCTTTTACTTTCCACGCTGTTTTAACATGCCTTCGTGAACAAGTTTCATGACCTTAATGACCTTTTATGTACAAATTTAATTAGTTCTTTTCTCATACCATACTCACGTTATGCAGCGAGAAAAAGCAGCTGATAAGCACTCTTGAAATTTTTGAACCCAATAAATTCTCTTCAAATTTGCACCAGGGAACAGATGCCTTAAAATTCCTTGTCATTTACGTGCTTATTGGCCCACACGGAATGGGGAAGTGGACCAGCAAGCCGGTGCCTTTCACAGGTCAATACAGTTATCGATCGCTGTCCTACCACCCAAAGGAAATGTTTCTGTAGATTTCAGACGGGCTAAATCACCAACCATAAACTTTGCCTATCCCAGTAAGTCTCTCTCTCCGACGAATTCTCGTTGGTCTGTGAATTGGGCTCCTTCCAGGACCTCCATGCTCCACGGTGTTTGTTTGGGCACAAATCCAAAGGTTACTGTGACCCTACAGTAGATAACCTATGTCATGAACTGGCAACCGAAATTCTGAGTACTTTTAGATTCAAACCAATTACTTGGATTACCTTACAGACTAATTTCAAGATGCATCAGTCACGACAGGATGCCAGTTTTTGAATGACCGTCTTTCTGACCACCCACGAAAAGTACACGCCGAAACTCTTATGCCTGACATTTTCTTTGCGCGATACTCGCATTCGGATGTTCACTGATGACTTTTCTGTGGTCTGCCAAAGGGCACATCCCATTCTTATTATCCATACAGGCTATTTAGATGCTGGACCTCCATGTTACTCTCGTTCTGGCCTACCAAGTCTTGTATCCCTAACCATGCCCCTGTTCACGACGATTTCCCCCTAATGTTAGCACGGAAGCGACGCATTATCAGACAATTTCTTAATCTCTCGCTTACACGATTATCGATCGACGTAAATTTGAGTAGCAGGCCTGCGCCCTTCACGGGTCGATAAAGTTGTCTATCTGACCAACTCGGCTGCCCTACCATCCAACTACAGGTTTTCTGTAGATTTCCTTAACGCTTACACGTCAGCCATGAAGTAATCTCGGTGGAAAGATTCTCGCTGGATGCATCGTGCCAGACCTCCATGCTAGCCGATGATGGCGCCAACGTGTCTGTTGGGGCGATATTCTAAGGGTTATAATGATACTACAGTAGATTCCCTATTCCATGAAATGGCAACCCAAATTCTGAATGGGTTTTTGATTCGAACAGATTGATTAATTAAGTAGAGTTTTACTATCTTACAGCCTGATACCAAGGTGCGTCAGTCACTCCAGGATGACAGATTTTGAATCGCCTTCTTTCTGGCTACTTGCAAAAAGAATACTCTGTAATAACTGGCTACTTGATTAGCATCCATTTTTCTCATTTATTTTCACTGCCCTTGTATTATATAGAAAACACGCACAAAATACTCTTTCTTGTACTCGTCTGGTAGCAATTTACGTCATTTTTATGCATCAAGCAAGGGTATCTTTCGGTTTAAAAAAAGTTTCCAACTTACTTTATAATGTTAAAACCTACTGGGCGTTATAATTGACCTGAAGGCCTCCAAGCTACATGCAATATAGTTTCTGCGTAAGGAAAAGCACACATTTCCCGTTGAAATGACGAAAAATTGCTTTATTTCTTAAAAAAATTTACAATGAATGTCGATCATCTTATATACTTTTGTAGAGAGCAGTAATAAATTGACAGACACGATGTATTATGGATAAATATGTCACAATCTTTAAAAAAGTATACGTACACTCGCCGAATGCTCTTCTGAATTCTCTGATGGGAATATTTGCCACGTTAAAACAGTCCAAGTATCCCGCGGCACTCAACGGGTACCTACGAATCTTATGATTGGAAACTTTTTTAAAACCAAAGATGACATTTTTTGAAGAATAAGAATTCAAGAAGACGTAAATTGCTACCAAACGAGTACAAGAAAGAACAGTTTGGTGCATGCTCTCGGTAAAATCTATTTGAATTTAGATGGGCAGTGAAAATCAATTAGAAAACCACACTATTACTTAAGTAGTCATTTTTACCGAATTTACTTTTTGCTGGCGGTGTAAAAGAAGCTTGTTCTGTTGCCGGCGTCCGGCAGTCACTAAAAGATCTCGAGACTAGGCTATAAGGTACTCAACATCACCAGCATAATTAAGTAATTTGTTCGGATTGAAAATAATTTTCAGAATTTCGGTTGACATCCACTGTACAATGGATTCTCTACCT
>JAYGXS010000003.1:26110035-26132105 GCA_036362985.1 Ligula intestinalis | reverse complement strand
GCGCTACACACCGTGAGTTTAATCACACTTGGATCGATATTACCCGCCCAACTTTGCTGCTCATATGGAATCCACCAATACGGGACAGCAAGTTGACTGCCCAAGCAGGATTTCCTAAGCAATCATGTTGAATCCACCAGAATGACTACTAGGCTCGCTTAATTATTAAGATGATTTTGGCAGATTTCGTTAATTTAGTTGAGCGGGTAATATCGATCAGGTGTGTTTAAACTCACAGTGTGAAGCGTGAAATTCGTAGCTCAAGTGGTTAGAGCGTGAGCTTGCGTAAAAGGCCTCCCTCCTATGTGGGTTCGAATACCGCCGAATGCCGCGAGTTTTTTCACAATCGGGTCAACTAAATTTTCGTAAATAGCTTTTTATAAAGTATATTCGAATTTAAATGGACATGAAAATAAGTGAGAAAAAAATATGTTTACATTATACTGCATGATTACCAAGTTTATTATTCTCCTTAAGTAACTTGTCCCGCTCGCAAAAACTGTTCCGGATTTCAGTTGAAATTTAACCAAACAGGGAATCTACTTTACGCCGTTTGTGTTGACTGGAGTTACAATAAGAAAGCATCCCGTAGGCAAGCAGGCACAAACTCGCGCTGGATCGGTAATTTATCAATTTCCAGCAAAAAATAAAATCTTAACATTGATACAACTGGAAAACGGTTGCCTCGCCTTCCAGTGCACGAACTTCAGTCTTAAAATTTTAAGTTTTGTGTAGGAAAATAATGTATAATCCTTCAGAGCCGTCTTCGGGTGAGTCAAACCCTTCGAGTTTCCTCTAGGCGTCATTTAAAACATTTATGCCGACCTTCGAGCTAATAAAGCTAGACGTAACTCCTGAATCATGTGATGTGGTTGTCCAGGAATTTAACTCTCGTAGTTTACGCATCACGCGCCCGTTTACCCCGAACACCTGCCGGATTTCGGATTGCTGATCACATTGCACCGCTAACTGCAATTGCCACGGTTAAAGGAACTCTAATATAAACGTAGTCTCATCAACGGCATCTTCTGTAGCCTGTCTATTGCTTAGAATCCTCCAGTTAGACAACGAAGCTGGGGCGACCGGGGCATTGCTTGGTCCGCGACCGCTGATTGGTCGATTTTTTGGACCTCCGAGACCTCCGTTTATGGACGCGCTCGGGAGTTGCGTAATGCCGTTAATCACACCCCTGCCAATCCAGGATCCATTATGCAAATTGTTTTTACACATGTATAGCCACCGTCTCCATCGGAGTACCCGCCGGTGTGTATGTGCTCAGTACGGGCGCCATAAAGAAAGTACCTCACTAATTCAATGTGCGCGCGCTAATTATCCACGCCAGTCCCATGCTAATTTGATAGACCTTTTTGTGGCTTCAGTCCTGCTGGTGTAAACAGAAGCCGTCTGATTACAGTTAACACCCTGCATTCATTCAGTTAACACTCTGTTTTCGTCATGAAGTTTGGTGTTAAAAACAGACTGGGTCATTTGGGGGGCGCGTTTTTGGTTACGGGTTATGCCTCAACTGTGGCTCCGAAGGCGTTGCCTTTCTTTGCTCAGAAATCGTGCAACTTGCAGAAGGAATGCCCTAAGCGCAAAAAGTGTTAGGGCTCAAAATTATTTGAGAATGGGAAACGTTTTTTGTACCATAAATAAATATTTCCTTTGAATGTAAGGTTCGAAGTGTCTGGAGTTAGTTAAAGTGATAATTTTCTTCTTCCGAAGTTACACACAGGCTGTGAGTCATTTTGGTCCGGTGGATGGAGGGTTGGATAGGGATCACAACGAGCAGGTAACGGCAAAATGAGTTATAGGAAAATTCCTCGCTTCTGTCGGTCAGTCCCTAGATTACCGATCGCACACCGTGGAAGCATATAGGAAGAGGTACTGCCCCGCAACCTAGTAATACAGGCGGACTTCCACGAACCTTAAGGGGCCAGTAAATATGATCGAATCACAACAGTAAACAAAAGGACGTAATCCTTTTACTGTAATGACTCGTTGATATTTTTCGCTTCTTATGTGCTATGTCAGTTTTCGTGTATATTCCTGCGGTGTGTGACCGATGATGTAGGGATTTACCGGCAGACATTAATTATTTTCCACTCTGACCTCCATTGCACCAGAATGACTCGTTGCCCGTTTTTGCTTTCCGAAGAAAGTAATTTATGACCTGGCATTTAAATGTGACCTTCTGGGGGAGGTCTGCGATTAGCCGGTGGGGGAGAGGGGAGAGGAAATCAGACAGTTTGCATGCAGGCGATGGTTGGGGATGCAGTCCGAGAAAGGGGGTCTCGGCTAGCCGGGCAGGGTCAAACAGTCAGAGGTTATGATAATCGCTGAAACGCGCAAGCCTGTGCTGCGGTGGCTTTCGCCCCACGACTACGACCCTCCCGCCGCCCCCTGCCGTGACTAGGAGGCCTGCGTCCTGGTGGTGGTAGGCCGGGGGCATCGAACTGGGTTAGCGTTCAATTTGTTGACCTGACGTGCCAGGCAGATCAGCCTGGACGCTGACTTTGCCCGCCGCGGCGCGGTGACTGTCCGTCCACAGGAGGCAGATATCGAGTGGACGGTTCCCGCTGTGCCTCTTAAACCATGTTAACCGCACCCAACCCCCCCACCCCGCCTTCACTACCGGAAGCTCGGGGCGTCTGGTCGACTGCGCAGGTGGCGAACGCGAGCGGAGTTTCCCGAAGTGTAAGCAGTCATGCGGGGCAAAACCCTCAAGTGCAGCTGGCAACGTGCATGCCGCGAGATGTAGCGAATGGCGAATGTTTCGCTTGGCATCATGTGTGTGTGTCCGTTGCTGCTGCGGTAGAGGACAGAGTGAGGTCCACCCTCAGCGCATTTCTTTCCTCTCTAAAAACCATCTGATGCGCTCGAAACTATCACGGCGCGCTAAAAGTCTTGGCTTGGAGGGTTGCCAACTGACGGGATAACTCGGGTCGCGCAGTCTTTCCAGTGTCTGTCTAGTTGTGTGGGGTGGTTGACTGTGAATTGAATGTCAGGCTCAACGGCCCCTTCTTAATGTGGCCTGTATGCCGCTCCCATGCGGTAGCCCCTACCTAGCAAGGTGGCGCGTGTTGGAGTGTCTCGCGCACGCCCCCCCCCCCATCTCCGGTCTTCTCGACGTTTGTCTTGACACCGAGTTTGGGTGTAGGAGTGATCAAAGAGTGGGGTAAATAGGGCGATTCTACTTTCACCCTAATCCTCCGGTAGTCACTGCGTTGCTTTAGTCTGCTGAAGCTGGTGGTGAAAATCTTCGAGAGCGACGGTCGAACTGTCGTGTGTGTGTCTGATCACCGCCTTCGGTTTTAGGTACTACCGCTGATAGTTTATGTTCTAGAATAAGACGATGCGGTCGCTGGAACAGTCAGTTTACTGGCCTAGCGTTTCGGATTCTCACGCAAATCCATCATCAGAGACAGCCACAGAAAAAAGGGTAATATAGGCAAAGACGCAGTTGTCAGGCGACCATATGCCTACGATAATTAGTAGCTCTCGTGAGATCATTGCTAGCGGTCGTAATTGATATGAGGATCGCTTGAGTCGCCAATCCGCGTGATTTAATCACCATTGTTGATTGTTGGCGTGACGACCAGTTGGTGCCCGTAACTGCTGGCCACGCACATCCACTTTTGTCGCGACAAAATCACACCCCGAAAAAATGCCTCCTTGAGTAATTTACATGCGGCCTACTGATTTTCAATGGCCTAATGCAGTAGTCGCCGAAAATCACGGAACATACCGAAATATGCGAAAGATTGATGCTCTTTCGCTAATTGACATTGATTCAGGTTGTGCTACTGAATAGCATGTAGTCTATTCTGAAGTCATTGCAGTCATGATATGTGGGCTTTTTAACGAGCTTCGTTCTGACCACTAGCAAAACCTATCTATTGTTAAAACGGGATACTTAATTAGTATGCCTTTTATCATTTATTTTGACTGCCTTTGTAAATTCAAGTATATTTTAGGGAAAACATGCACGAACAAATTATTTTTTGTGCTTTTTTGATAGCTAATTACGCCCTCTTTAAATTGTATACTCAAATAAATCGATTGATGGACTTTTCATCTGAGGCTCAGACTTCAACCAAGTCCCGGCTTGCCTTCCTTCCAGCGTGAGTGGTTATCGCCGTGGTTAGGAAATATTTCTCATGATCCATTCCGTATGCCCAATCTGCAGTGACACATAAACACTGCGTCCGGTCACAAAGTAGCATTAGCATTAAGTTGAGCCGATATTTTAGTTGACCATAGTTCACGGGCCATTTCCTGACTTGGTGTTGGGAAACAGGTGTCCAACGCAAGTTTATTCTGGGCTAGTTGGGCTGACCAGCGCTTAAACCAAAGACTAAATCTATCTGTCCTCTGGATTGAGCCGCACCATCGAAACATGATTGGCATAAGAGGAGTGCGTGGCGTAGAAACTGTTTCCTCCAACGGGAACCCTATATTCTCATTGCTGTACAGGCAATTGCTATGTGACACGCTGCATCTTTTGTGCTCCAGGTTTGAAGTCACATACGCCGTCGGAGTAGACGAGTCGGCCTGGGGTGCTCGTTGTTGGATCGGGTCCTCTTGGCTGACGTAGCATAGCGTCGAAGGTCAGATGGTTTGCGTGTTAGCAGAAGTAACATCTGTTTGTAATAATTGCAATTTTAAACCTTGCCAAAACTGAAAGCTCCACTGTCGGTTTGATGAGGTTCATCTTGGGCATTAGGACGGTGACTTGCCATGGAAGCGAAATCAAGAAGAAACCACAGTCTGACTCCGGGATGACCAAGTATCGCAAGTTGCCGCCCACGCTTACGATTAGGACCATGCGTTCAACTCCGCAGACTTTATATAACCGCTCACCTCGGAAGCAAGATGAGTCAAACATTGTTTGTAGGATTAAAACTAAATCAAGCGATATATCGATTTGTCGCCGACTTACAGAGCCATGCGCAGTCACTGCTGGAATTGTGTCACGGATAATTGATTAGCTTGTCTCCCCTATAATTCTCGCCTTTTTGCTGCCGCTGATATAGCTAACGATGCATTTCTGTACGAGTTCGAACCCTTAAAGTAATCAAGAAGCTGTTCCGGTGCACTAACAGTCCTCTTCTTTATTCCTAATAATGCTCTATTTGTCACAGTCCGCAGTGTGTTTACGTACGTGACCGGTTGAGGTCTTTTTCCCTCAGGAAATGCGGTACTCAGCACTCCATCCAGGAGCTGGCCGATGCGTTTGATTCTGCGGAGCCGAGTCCCATTCTCAAGGCAGGCGTCCACGATGCCCACTCAGCGGCCGGTCTCCTGAAGCTCTACCTCCGTGAGCTGCCCGAGCCCGTAGTACCCTTCCAATTTTACGATCGTCTCAAGGCGACCGGCTACCGCATTGACGATGGACAGGACCTGCAACCCATCATCTCCATCCTTGAAACCCTGCCGGCCCCCAACTACACTCTACTGCAGTTCTTATGCCAATTCCTATTCGAGGTAGCTACTTTCAAAGATAACAGTAGATGTGGCAACTCAAAAAATGTTAACGTGTATTTCACGGACTGTGTTTCCGTTGCGATAATAGTACTTAAGTAGATTTGTAATAGTACATATCATACAGCATAATCCAAATGCACTTTAGCTTAGAAAGAGGTCCTTTATTATCAAACTCAAAAAGCATGTTCTGTAAACAATGACTGCTTCCATGCAACAACGACTACTACTATTAATACTACTATTACCAGTACTATTACTACTTGTTTTATCACTACTAATATTACTACCACTAATATCACAACTATACTACTACTTATACTCTTGTAACTACTACTACTACTACTAATACTACTACTACTACTACTACTACTACTACTACTGCTACTGCTACTACTACTACTACTAATATTACTGCAAATACTACTACTCCTACTATCATCACTACCACTACCACTACTAAGTATACTATTATAACTAATACTACTATTACTTGTAATACCATTGTTATTACTACTAATACCACAACTATACTCATACAATTGCTACTGAAGCAACTACCACATCCAGTACTACTACTATTACTATTTCTTGTACAACTATTACCACTAGTACCACAACTTTACTGCTACTTTTTATATTACTCATACTACTAGTAGTACCACTGCTGATACTACTACCAGTAATGCCACAGCTATACTAATACTCATGCTTTTGTTACTACTAATAGTAATAGAACTACTACTACTACCACTACTACTACTACTATTACTACTGGCATTACTACTTCTACTATTACCTACACCACCACCACCACCGCCAACATTACTGATTTATTTCACAGCATAGCGCTGAATCACTGGTGGATATTTCTTGCGTCCTCGACGTTTAGGACTCGTGCCATTGGTATTCCACAATTTGCAGAATATGCCAAGGTGAAAATTGATGAGTGTCTTATTTGACTTTCAACTTGGGGTAGGTGAAGAGCAGTAAGACGTCATGCTCGATCAGAGCTGCTTGCCTTGAAGCCGATAACACAACTCTTGCACCAATCAAGTTCTGGCATTGTCGGGCCGCCTTGATGAAGCCGGGGGGGGGGGGATAAGTGGGGTGGACTGGAAATGGGCCGGGTGAGGGCAGGCGGTTGCATGACAAATGGATGTGCGTGGGTGGTTGAAGTAGCGGGGGTTGGGGGGGGGGGCGGAGGTTCGAACGGCTGTCCTACTTTTAGGTAGCCCGCCATCTGGCGATCTTCACAGAGCAAAACTGCCCATTTCTTCCCATTAGGGTGGCAGAGTGGAATCTCCCCACCCCCACCTTTGTTTCCTGTTCGAAATGGCTGCTTTTTTCGTCTTATCCCCCCGAAGCATAGATCCCTTATCAGCGGAAGTTACCACTGCAGGGCAGAGAGAGAGACTATTTGACCATCGGGCTATTCGTTTAATGTCAGAGTTAGGCGAGATGAGACTGGGGGATGTTTGTTTCGCTTTATCGCACGAAATCATCGACTGCGGAACCAACAGCAGTCAGTTAACGACCAATACCGCTATCTTCGGACATCTTGAAAGGCGCGGGCTTGCTCTTCGTTAGGCAACAGCCCAGCAATCATTCAAAGAAACCTTCATTAATAACGAGCGGACACTTACAATAGACTTAAAAAGTGGGAATATTTTTGGCTGAGTGTTCAAATATGGTTGGTTACTTAGCCGAAGACGCAGCACTCCTTTGCAGGAAAGTAGATATTAAGATGGCAAATCAGCAATAGGCTGTCCTTAGGATCAGCATATCGTATCAACTAAGAAAACGAGTTCGTTAGTATGTATTGCTTCTGTTGATTATATAATCGATTGCCTATCACACGTCTGATTGATAAGTTGCTGTTTACTAACATGAAAATAATTAATTTCATTAAAAACTCAGATGACAGATGTATAATTTATAACTAATATAACGTTAAATGTAGAGGCGTTTAAGGTAGGGAGAGCAAAACTGTCTATTAATGCGAAATAATTACAATTGCAAAATATCAGTACTTTGTGGACTGTCCGCGGACATTTAAAATAGCATTACAGTCAGAAGATGACTTGGCGAGCATACCTTTGTTTTCGATAATTCTCATCAGGCCTTTAAATTTATATGGGAATTAAATGAATAGATTATGCGGGTTTGTAGAAAAAATAGAACGATTGTCAGGGGAATGGGGGGGGGGGGGGGGAGCGGGGTAAAATTTTGATCGGCGTTAGGGGAAACTCGTAGTCGGTTGAGGCGCTAAGCTGCTGGCTGTTGGATTAGCAGCTTTTGGCCATGGTAACTGTGGCGCCACGACGAAATTCTTTTGGACGTAAAGGACCAGTTGGTGTAGCCTGATGGCGGCCGCTTCTGTCGTAGCCAACAGACGCTGTCCAATAAATTTTGAGTAGCATTACATTCGTCAAATATGCAGATAAACAGTTTGTCTATAGTGGTTTGTTCAGTGTGCTTATTCAGCACAAAATCACGTTTTCCTTGTACGGAAATATTCTTCTTTAACCAATGTATTACCGGAAAACGTTAGGGAGTGCAGAATACGCGTATTTCTGGCTTATTGGTCGTCGTCGGCTGCACATACCCAACCTTAGTATAGCCACAGAAACTGCCGCTACACTCGAGTTTCGAACCCGCAACCAGTAAGCTAGAGACGAACGTCCTATCCACTGAGCCAACGGGCCGACATATCTGCCGGTTGTCGATCGAGATATAGATTAGTACGTAGCGTCCACACCAGATAACCTGGACTGACCCCGGACTGACCCCGGACTGACTCAAATTACAGTTGCTAATTAGCCATTACGCCACTGCGACTGATAACCATGTCCATTACGATGTGACGCAAATTGTTACTCCCAATTAACACCCACTCCAGATGACTATATAACTGTATCAGCACTTTGAAACGCTATCTGTTCTTTGCAAAATTCTCTCAAGTCTGACGACGACCTGGGGATCCAGTGTCGAAAATTTACTGAATAAAATTATTCATTTTCCCAAAGAATGCCTTTCCTTGAAATTACATTTCTTGGGATGCCTGCCTTTCAGTTTACATAAATCAGAATATCGTACGAGCTATGAGTGCTAATTCCTTCGTTGAAGAATGTTAACCGACCGCTAACGAAACTTGTCCGTTCCGGTCTGCTTTGGGCCTCATTTACCGGGTCCCGTTTGCCATAGCAGCTAATAATATAGGCAGAAAGTATTGTCGACAAAGACAAGTGAGACTTGAATGTGCGTTTCTGGCTTATGAGCCGTCGTCAGCCCGTCATTTTTCAGATCAAAGTAGTGCCCCATTCGAGCCTCGAACTCGCTATCTTTTTGATAAGTGACTAACGTATTAATCATTGAGCCACGAGCTCGACCTCTTGCCGGTTTTACTTGGAAAATATTGGCACTCGTCGATAAACGTTCACCGACCGCTAACGGCACTCATCCGTCCCGCTCTGCTTTGGACCTTATTTCTCGGGCCTTGACAGCAGCTGTAGCAGCTGGTAATTTAGGCGGATAGTATTGCCGGCAAAGACTGGGAAGACTGGAATGGCCATTTCTGGTTTATGAGCCGTCATCAGCTAGTCATACGTAGATTCATGTAGTGCACCACTCGAGGCTCAAACTCGCGGCATTTTTGGTCAGAGACTAATGTATTAATAATTGAGCCATTGGGTAGGGTTGACGACGGCTAAGAAGCCAGAAATGGTCATTCAAATCTGCCGGCAATACAATCTGCCTATACTACTAGAGTTAATTCACTAGTATGCATTTATTCCGTTGATTCACAGTTCGGTAAGAATGACTTGCATGTCCACCTAAGCAGGGCCTGGGGAGCAGGAACCACCCACAGTACACCCCGGGACGATTCGACTTAGGATTAAAGGGAAGGTTAAGGCTGCCATTTAATTAGCCTGAAATGGTAATTCGAACGGATTTACTAGCTGCTGTATTTTTTTATGCGCGACAGATAGACAGAAGCAATAAAAACTCGGGCGCTCTCAAGAAAAAGGACGCATAGCCGTAGCCCTTGATTCAGATATCATGCACAGTCTTGCATTTTGTGATGACATCATACAGATTAAGAAGGAACAACTGGATGCAAGCGAAAAGCGTGGTTTAGTTGTTCATATCTGTTATCACAACTAACCCTGTCATTATACAGATCGGATAACAGATGACTGGAAACCGTGCTTTGCAAGATAGTCAATTTTCCCATCGCATCAGAGAGGAAACCGGGACCGTAGCTCCTAACTAATGAAATTTTGGCAGAGGTGACGTTTTGGACGCCTTTACTGGAAACGTTAGCAGGAACCGTCCACAGTACACGTAGTGAACAGAAAATGGACTCTTATACTCATCCCGGAATTTTGACTTTTTAAAATTTGGAAACGTGTCATTGCACCACATTCTGGGAAAATTTGGTTTAGGATTAAGATGGGAGGGGTTGGAAGCCTAGGGTTGAGTAAAGGATTAGGTTAAAGTTTGGGTTTAAAGAAATAGATGAAAATAGGTTCAGGATATTGGAGAGGGTTATGTTTTGGGTTCAGATAAGAGTAGGGCTAGGATGAAAATTAAGGCAACAGTCAATTTTTATGTTAAGGTTGGTGATGGGGATGCCTTTCCGGGCATGTCCTCTTTTGCAATTATAACAACAACCATCCGATGGTGCCTAGGCGCGTCTGCGTTCCAATACTCTGTCAATGTAGCATTCAAACTGCATGGACAAATCCTGGAGTTATGGCATTTCTGGAAGCAAGTCAGGCTGGAATGGTAACTTGGACTGATGTATTAGATGTTTTTTTTGTGACACGCGACAGACGGAAACGAACCCATAAATTGGGTTTGGGAAGTTAAGGTTAGGCTTGCCAATCCATTAGCCTGGAATGGTAACTCAGACTGATTTATTAGTTGCTAATATTTGCACGCGTGACAGACTAAAAGAGGCATAACAATTTAGCAAAGAAACAGGACGCGTCGCCATGGACGTTGGCTTAGATATCACCTATTGCCCGCCATTAAGCATGTGCAATAACATCCTGCAGATTAAGAACTGATGTGATGTGGTTGAAAACGTATGTTGCCAGAACTGGCCCTGCCATTACACCGGTCAGATAGCGGATGACTTGAAACCATACTTTCCACGACTTTCCATGACAACTCATAAAACACATCTCAAAAGCTGTTAAAGCTGGCAACCGACGACAAAAAAACTCGGTTCGACAAAGTGTGCTAGTGCCTTACAAAGTAACTCGATGTATTTCGCGGAGTGAGTCAGAAGCTATGCAGAAACTGAGAAAAGACGGCAGTATTATCACCGTGCCTGCTGATTAGGGACGCTCGACTGTCGTGATGCACCGACAAGATGTCAGTGAGAAAACTATGACTATTCTTGATGAAATATAATAACACAGATCAGTACATAACCCACATATGAAAACAGTTGTCCATCAGCTTATCAAACTGCTTAGATAGTATCGGTGCAAGAGTGTGATCACGAAAGATTAGTTGTTCCACATGAAAGTAACTGATACCGCTCTGGCTATGGTCTGCCAAAAAATCACAAACCAAATGTTCCACTACAGTCAATCTATGTGCTTAAAGACCATCCTCCCTACAATTTGCAAAGTGGATGTACACCAAACCGAAATTTCCTCAGTTTGATCAGACTCTCGATTCCTCGAAGACTTTCGAGTTTGGAAGATTCAATTGGACGAAATAATTGTCTCTTTCGACAAGACTTCTTTATTAATATCCCACCAAATCAGACGCACGAAGTCTTCCACAAGATACTCGAAGAAGCATATTATGAGGCTCGGAGTTCCCTCAGAATAAAAAAATTTCATGAGTTTATTTGAATTTTGCCAAAAATGCTTTGCGTTTTCTGGAGAAACCTATTAGTAGATCAAACTAACTTCGATGGGCTCCCCAAGCTCCGGTTTAGGGGCCAGAACTGGTCCTACAGGAGCTAGCAAAAACTGCCTTCACCCAGCATGAGCCTGTGTTTTGGCGTCGCTGCGTTGACTACACGTTTGTTATCACCAAGAGGACCATGCTGCAAAATGTCCATAACTTGCCTAATCAAGTCTTTCCTGACATAAAATTCACGGGAGATTGCAGCTCATTCCTAGGAAATGGGCCATGTGTTTACCTTCACAGCCACCAAGATACTCATCCACGCCAGAAACAAGACGGACCGATAATTGATTGAAGTCTTGTTAACAGTTTTGAAATAAATAAATAAATAAGTAAATCAATCAATCAATCAATCAATGTATCGATTTGGCACCGGCGTAAAGAGCTCTGCGCAGTCACGTTAAGATGCGCGTCGCTGAAAATTAATTAATGCATACCCCCTTTAATTGTTGCTGCCTTTTTACCTCTGATGTTGAACTGCTGTAATAATGTGACAGCTCAGGACTATAAACCAACTGGTCTCGTGCTGGGCAGGCCTTCTCTTTTTTGACTCATGCAAACAAATGCCACGGGAACTTTGTCTTTCAATCGTTCTATAAACTTGCTCGCACGCATTCCACCAGTAAGGAGTTGTGAGTAAAACCATATTTTCTCTGGAATAAGCGGAAGGAAGAACTTATTTCAGAACTATTCACCCGCCAATTTAAGTGTATTGCATACTTTTCTGTCAGTCTAACGGCAGTTAGCAACTTTTTGTGTGATTACTTCAGGTTTCAGAACACAGCTCCGAGAACAGGATGACCATAGAAAACCTGGCTAGCGTATTTGCGCCAAACATTCTGCGCCAGGCCGAAGAGGATCCAGACATCGAGATGGCCGCTTCCCCCATTCTGACAGTCACCGTAGCCGGATTCATCAGGTCGCACAGAGAACTCTTTCTACGTGACCTCATTTCCCTGGCACAGTTTGAATCTGTCGCTGCCGCAGCCACGTTGCCGGTGGAGAAATCCTCCTCCACCACTGCCACCCCCTACCCGGATGCTGCATCCACGGACTCCTCCGTCAGGGCCTTCGTGGGATCGTTAAAGGCGAAGAGAAAGGCTCGCAATCGATCCAAAACCATGACACTGTCTCGAGGTTCGTATGACCTTATAGACGGCGAATCTGTGCACAGTACCCCTGAGCGTAAGCAGTCTTTTTTGACTGTTGTGTCATGTACTTTTTATGCAACCTGGCGATCGGTATTTGCAATAATTGCACATTCTATCGTTGTACGGTTTGGTCACCAGTATGTGAGCTTGTTGCACCCGCCCATAAAATGTACACCGACGTAATAGCTACTTATGTTTATTAAGTAGCCCGAATTGTCATACTATAATGTTTCATCCGTTATCGTTTTTTTTGCGAACGTTCGCTACAGAAGCCTGGAGACTAGGCCTGTTAAATGGTCAACCGATAGAACAGCGCGGTTGCGTACTTAACCGGTCGTCTGCAGTCTGTAAGTACAACTTAGCAAACTCCCCACGTGCCAAAAAACGGCCGGTCCTGGTCGTCCGTCCCCCATGCAGGTAATCGGGAAGGTAAGCAGATGCCGGCTAGAAAAGACTCGAGCCGTTAGGTCGACCCCAAACAGCAACATGTAATCCCGGTGGTAGACAGCGATGCGTTGACCGAGCAGCCGCTTTGTAAATGCCGAGGGCAGCAGAAATACTGTAAAACATTTAAGAGGAAATCGCGGATTCCGCAACAACCTAAATAATTAAGTCAGCCTAGTTGTCATTCTGGTGGATTCTAGATGATTGCTTAGGAAATCCTGCTTGAGCAGTCAGCTTACTGTTCCATATTGTTGGATTGCTTAAGCGCGGTAAAGTTGGGCGGGTAAAATTGATCCAAGTGCGACTAAATTCACGGTGCAGGCGTGGCACTTGTAGTTCAACTGGTAGAGCATTGGCTTCACTTTAAGGCCTTCCCTTATATGCGGGTTCGCATCCCGCCGAATGCCGCGGGTTTTTTCACAATCGGGCCAACGAAATGGGAATTTTTGCAAAATGAAAACCATCATACAGTCTCCTCAGTAGTGCCACTTAGATATTTTCCCGCATGCTACTCACCAACCTGGAGTTGTACCGGCGCCGGGGCCGCTTCCAGAACGCCAATACAAATTATGGAAGCCGGATCGAAACACAGACCCTGCCTTTGCGGTGCATCAACTTCAAGAAATATACCAGAACACTGACGAGGCAATTAAGTGGGAAGCATATCTTTTGGGGTAGACCGGTACATGAATTAGTGAATAGGTCGTTTTTAGCCCGCATTAATGTCTGTTTAGTCTTTTTTCAGCCATCGTGCCTACCACCATCGCCAGTTGTCCTTGCAATTCGCTAATGCCCTGGCGCAGGGACGATGGAGTTGTGCCGATCCTGGAAAAGCAGGTCTCAGGTGGATAAGGGAAGAAGACAGAATGCGGTAGATGCCGCGCAAGTCTACCTTCGCTTAAAACTAATTCACTGATTCTGGCTCATATCATTGAAGGTGCTTGTACTTTTGTGGTCTGCGACGAATGAACTGTCCTTGAGACTCAGCAGATACCAGAAAGGCAACTGTTGTCCCATTACCTAAACATGCACCAAGCAAGCGAACAGAAATAAATGTTTGATGAAGATTTCCTTGTTAAATGACGTAGACCATGACACACGTTGTTTAGAGGAAACTAGTACTGGTCCTTTGGATCCGTTTGTGCTTTTTGGTTTCGATTTCGGGCCTGTCACGAGTAAGTAGTCAGTATAAATAGAAAAGAGCATTTTCCCGGAGAAAACGGAGACGCAATCGCTGTGACGAGAACTTATTTCGCCCAAAGTTTCGGAGTTATGTTCTAGTCCATAACCACAGACGCCGTAGGAAACGTGTAATTAATACTCAAGAAATTGCAGTATTTATAAGGTACAATCTCTATGGTACTGTATACCGATGGCAATTAGTGCCTTCTCTCCTTATCGAGGACGGTAGCTCTTTGACTGGTTGATGGTCGGCCTTAAAGGCGTTAATCGGGAAGTGTCGCCACTCGTGTCGCCTTTTGCGTTCTCAGCCATTGGCGTCGGAAAGTGTGTTCGCCCATGCGTTCCCTCATTGGCTAATTACGTTTGCCGAAGTAAGCATCAGTATTGAACATGCGGTGGGTAAATAACTGCATTTGTTATTAGCGCGTGAACAAAGACAAGAATTGTTTGCGGATAATATGAAGCCGTTGATGTCGTTGCTAATGTTGCGTTGGAAGTCGAAACGTCGGGTGAATAAAAGTCTTGTCGCAGTGATTGTGTCTACTCCTTAACATCCATTAGTGTTCTCCTTAAAATCCCTCAAGTCGCATCTACATTTCTCTAGTATTCAGAAAATGCCCGTGGAGTTTTTTCACTGTCGGCTTTTTTACTTTTTTCCCACATACTGGCTTGTGTCATCTGGCATCATCTATAAGAGGAATTAAACTCCCAAAGTAACTATTACGCATCTCATTATGCTACTCGTAATATGTCAGTAGTCGTGTGTCTTTATTCTTTTAGACGAATCGACGGCTGCTGGCTTTTCGTATGCAATTATGTAAACGAACTCCTTTTTGAACTCTTCCGTTGTATCGATGTATTTCTTTGCCACTGTATTACCAATAGGGGACTCAAAGGCATTTGACTATTTGCCCTCAATAAAATTGTAATGAACTTACCTGTTACCAGGGGTCGCACTTGCGCTAGTATCGAGAATCCTCTCCCCCCCCCTAAACACACAAATTGCTAACTATATTGAGGGCCCCCTGAAGTTAATTTCGCCTTTGCCCCCCTCTTGACCAGCCGATTTCCTTATGCACACATTTCCATTTTCCAATGGCGCTACAACGGTTTTTCTTTGTCAATCTGTACCTGAACTAATATCGCACAAACTAATGGCAGGCGTTATTTATAAACAAATGCTACTTACAATATGTGAGTAGGCTTTTTAATAGTGACGTTTTAGAAGGCTGCGTGTACGAATGTATATGACGCACCAGTTTGTAAATAAAAGGGTCTTCAAAAGCATTGCATACTGCCCTTCACCTAATAATGAAGGTAAACTGAATTTCCCTTACAGGTGTTCGTAAAACGGTGTCAGATCGAGGCCAAATCTGGTTTCCACACGAGCGCCACGAATTACCCGCCAATGGCCGCAGCGGTGAAGCATCAAACGCCTCCTCCTCCAGTTTGGTCATCATCCACCCTACAAAGGACCGGCCCCAGGAGAGTAGTGAGCGGTTGACAGCGCGCAGTAATGGCGTCTACCCCCCCGCGGTGACCGCGTTGTCGAACACCGCCATTTCGTTTCGGTCTCTCGCGGCCGCTGCTTCCTCCTCTGCCGCCTCCTCCGCACCCTCCCCCAGTGGACCGCTGCATCGCTTCAGCAGCGGTGAGGTCGTCACGACCCCCTCCTGCGGCTCCACCGGACGTCTGTCTGAACGGCCTGTCCGCAGTGCTGGCACCACTGCGGATGCCCGACGGCCGCTGACTCTCCGTCGTTCTGGGGACACCTCACATACCGCCTTTTCCAACAGCTCCTCAGACCGAGGGCTCTCCTCTTGTGATTCTAGAAATGTCAGTCTCACTGTTTACCATTCAGCTGTCTGATTAGTCTCCTAATTAAGCAGCCGCCACACAACGTACACAAACACAAAAACTACTTAAATTCATTAAGTAGCCCGATTTTCTGTACTAGAACGTTTTCTCTTATAGCAAACCTGCGATAATATGATGTGGAATCGTAGGGAATAGCCAGTCCCAATCTGACTTATGATTAGTCTTTTTAGTAGGCCTGACCGTAGGCGTCCTGGGGCAGTTGCCTCTGGTTCAGGTAAGTCCTGTCTGGATTAAGGTATCGGACTGCGGGCTGGAGAACTGTGATTCATGCCATAACGTAATGTTCTGGGAAAAAAAGTAAAAAAAAACGATTTTATTTTTGTCGGAACGGAGGGTTTTAACTGCACTTAGATAAATTTTAAGACAGTCCTTTTTGTGTACGGCGACATTGGCGTTGCCCATCAAAATTGAATTCCTTGAAAAGTGGAATTATCCTGTTATTGTGGCATTGTGCTTCTAATCTTTGCCCGTAAGCGTGCGAAGAGATACTCAAAGATTAGAATTATGCATTTAGGTTTATAAAGTTTAAGATAACACCTTATAAGTATTAATAGCCTTCAAAATAACATCTACTAGAAAATATGCCGTTGTTTCAATGCGTTTTTCACTGCATCAAACAAATTCTCTCGAACTAACGCCACCAAGTGTCTCCAGCGATTTTTCAGAACATTTTCTGCGTTCTGAAAATGCCCTTACTTTCAGTCTTTCTTCATTATTGGGGAAATAAAGCCGCAGAGGTGAGCACAGGGGCGAAAAACAGTTATGATTTTGTTTTTTTCACCAGAAACTGGTTGATTTTGAATGTTGCTGTGTGGGCGCTGTGTGCATTGTCACTATGAAGTGGCCAGCCTCCCCCCACCCGGATCGGTTTGTTTTCTCACTGTCTCAGACAATCGCTTCACAGCGCTTGCAGATACTAACGCTGGTTTAGCGTGGTGCCATGGAGTAGAAATTCCACGCAAACATCTTCCTTGAGGAGGAGGGGAGGGGCGACCCGAACGGGTTTCATCTCCTCGAGTGGTAGTATTTGACCATTTCTGAATGCGGTAAACCATTTGTCACTGCTTGGTTGGCTTAGAGCGCCCTTCCCCCAAAAAAACTATGAAGGATATAACCTGTTACTCGTGCTGATTTCTTTAACAGAAAAAATAACCAGACAATTTGAAGCTGGCGTGTCGCTCCTTAAATTCTGTATTGTAAAATCGTCTAGAGTGCGTCCGTTGGTAGGGGGTTTAAAAAACAGTTACCCATTATCCGCTGCGATGGCTTTTCATGAACGCTGCAAAGCCAACTAATCAGAGGGTCTAGTAAACATACTTTGTGGCAGAGGTCAGCGTCACCAACCCTCTGCATACAAAAACGTATTCTTCTTTTTGGCTACCCAATCGTTTTCGTTTGTAAGGCTATTTCTTAAACAGTTCGGTAGAACGATTGCTTCGCACTTTCCTGTTTGTAGTGTACAGGCTGAAATCCACCCAGCATGCCTTTATGCCCTGTTCCAAAATTGCAAATACGAAAAAGCCTGGCAGACTGTATACTAAGATTTCGTGAAATCCGTTAATATTCTGTCTGTTTCGTTTCTAAATTACGCGTAGGCAGGTATTATATTGTACATGCCTTGCATTTAATAAAATTTTTCTTTACCTTCATTTAGGCGAAAAATAAACATAAATTTTTGGTTACCGTCCCCAATCGTCGATGTGGCAAAAAATATACAGTCAAAGCTTTTTCACTGCGTTTATAATAAAAAACTTCAGACCTTTGCTCAGTATAATTTTTTAAACTGAAATTATTAGGAGGAGGAGGAGGGGTAAGCAAATTTGAGTAATTCAGTTGACCCAATTACGGATACTCGCAGCCTCGGTGGGAGTCAAACCCACACAGCAGAGGAAGGGTGTTGCGCAGCCAACGCTCTACCATTGAGCTACGAGACTGACCGTTTGCCGTGAATTTAATCACGCTTGGGGGATATACCCGCCCACCATTGCAGATACAGCAAGCTAACTGTCCATTCAGGATTTCTTAAGCAATCCACTAGAATGACTTCTAGCCTAACTGACATATTAACTGAAAACTGAAATTGTTCCCTATTGGCTCTCCACGAGTGGCCTCTTCGGGCAACCCTCATGCCTCCAGCCATCGTGTACTCAGGTGACGGGGACGGCACGAGTGTTGAGCAGAAATTACCCAGTGCCTTCGAGTAAATCAGTCTATTTGAGGCTCTACAGTCGTAGATTGAAAGTTAGCAGTAATATTTTGGCTGATTTCTATTAGTCACAGCAGGATGCCCCGTCAACTTCATTAAACTGCCAACAGGCCAGCAGTAGTATATAAAGGGGCTACAGGCTACGCTATATTGACAGCAAAGGCATTAGCTGAGTTTTATTGACAGCTGGCTGCCTGGTAACGACCTATTATACGTAATTTGACGAAAACCAAAAAACTCAGAATTCTGTAATACGGAACCGGTGGTAATGGGGGTTGTACGGGAGTGCAGGAGAGAAAAGAAATATCTCCAACAAAAGCAGAGAATAGCAGATATTATCATTATGAAAAGCTAATAAAGGCCAACGAAATAGCGCGCGATAAGGGCAGAATAATAATTAACAAATTACGTCTTTTCAATTAGATGAGTAAATAAAAATACTTCGGTTGACCCAATTGTGAACAAGTCGTGGCCACGGTGGGAGTCAAACCCACACAGCAGAGGAAGGGTGTTGCGCAGCCAACGCTCTACCATTGAGCTACGAGACTGACCGTTTGCCGTGAATTTAATCACGCTTGGTTCGATATACCCGCCCACCATTGCAGATACAGCAAGCTAACTGTCAATTCAGGATTTCTTAAGCAATCCACTAGAATGACTTCTAGCCTAACTTACATATTAACTGAAAACTGAAATTGTTCCTTGTTTCTGAAACAAAAAAACTGTACGATTCCTTCAATTTAGTTTCACCTGATTTTAATCGATTTACACATAGACTTTCCGGGGATTCTATCAGAGCAAAATGCATTAAAATAAAAGCTTTGGCGCTCTGTCTTACTATACAGCGAAGGAAATTTGTTTAATATCAGACAACCGCCGATTATGCCAAAATTGTATCCATTACCCTTGAATAAACTGACGCGAACGGTCAGTTTTTCTTATTTAAAGGCCAGATGTAGGTTAAACTACCAAGTCCAAATTCGATCCCAACTCTGCACGAATTACCTCACCCAGCTTGTAGGTTGGCTTCCTGCGGCTAACCTGGCATCAATGGCCGGCCACAGACGCTGTCCCGATGCATTTCTTGACCTTATGCCCCAGCATTTACCGTCAAGCGGGGGTGCGGGAACTGACAGTGGTCGGAAGACAGAAAATCCGCTGTCTTTCGACCACGTGGGCGGCAGTTACACTTTCCTACCCCCACCCACGCCTTCCGAACTCTCTGGTGGTCTCATCTGACAGCCAGACCTTTTTACCCACCGACGAGCAAGATTAATTGTACTTTTCGCCCCATTCGGTTTATGGTTGAGCTCTTAAGCCGGCGGTTGTTAGGCGTTGGTATAGCACTGCCGCTGCCGTTGATGTCGTGGCTACGCTGTCTTCTTTGAATATACTGTCGGCTGATTTAATAAAATATGGTTACTCCTGCCTTCAGGAACAACGACGACCAAAGTTTGGAGGGGGGGGGAGGAGGATGTGCGGTTGGTTGCGTCAACTCTGTTCGCATATTCACCACCGACCTCACTACCTCCGTTTTTTCCTCCTCCTCCTCCTCCTTGCGGCCTGTGTCAGTTTCAAAAAAGAGGTTCTTCTGGTTCCAAGACAAAAAAACATGGTGGTTAAGTGCCTTTTACTTTGAGGGCCGCAACAGCGATTGTAGGATTAAGGTTGCTGTTTTACTCAACCTCCCTCATCTCATCACGTTTATATGGAAACAAAGGACTATAGCGAGTAAATTCCAAACCCCAAAGATATTCTGGAGCAATGAAAAGACTCTGGTGATCCTACTTTAGAACTTCCCCCAGATAGTATAGTCGGCAGTGTTAATTACTAAGAGTACTAGTCACTGTGCGGCTGCTAGCGGGGCTCGAGAATGGGCCCCAAGGCAGACCGGGACAAGTGAGTTTCGTTATCGATCAATGAATGTTCATCAGTGAGTGTAAACTTTCCGCAACTCACTTCACACACGTCACTTATGCAAAAGCACTAGGTGTTAATTTTTGGGTTGTGGCAATGAGCAAATCGCCCCACCACCGATATTTTGACCGTTGTTCTCGACGAGCTCCACCACGAACTTCAGCGGACTCGGGGACTGCGGTTGAATCACAGTGAAATATGACTCCAAAACGCGTCACAACAACACCACCTTGTTAGGTAGACTCCCGCATGAGAGCGCCATAAAGGCCACATTACGAAGAAGCCGTTGGGCCTGACTCTCAGTCCGCAGTAAGCAACTTTAATCAACAGAGCACACACTGGGCTGACTGTGGTGTCCAGGTTATCGCGTCAGTTGGCAACCCTTCAAGCCACGGCTTTTAGCACACCGTGAAAGCTTAAAGCGCATCAGACTGTTTTTAGGGAGGAATAAAATGCGCTGAAGGTGGACCTCACCCCCCTCCCCCCCATCACCACCACCACCACCACCACCACCACAGTCGCATTAATTTCGCGACCTTGGGCCATGGTTCCAGTGAACCCTCCTTATTTTAGTGGTCCGCACCACACTGACATGATCTCTGTTTCGTGTTCTTTCTATACTGATTCTGTTATTCACGCTTTAACACGCATGACGTCCCTTTATTTGTGTCTGCTTAAAGGCGTTGGTGGGACCACCGTCAGCGGACGGTGATCAGCCGGACCCGGACTTGGACCTGCTGGAGCAGGTTCGCCACTGGCGCTCCGTGGCATTGGTGGCGCGCGCCGAATCTGCCTCCGAACGCGCCAGGGTGCAGTCCCTCACCACGGAGCTCTCCCGTCTGCGCTGTGATCTCAAGATGACTGAAATGGAGGTGACTCTGCTGCGCCGAAAGCTCTCCCAGCTGGAGCACCGCCAACAACAGCCAACCCCCGAAAGTGCGCCCTACGCGACTCTCAATCGCAACTCCGAGGGCTCCATAATTGTTCCCAGTCGCGTAGAACGGCCACGCTTTGTAAACCGCTGAACCGCGCGGTGGTGGCTTCTTGCCCTCCCCCGTCCCCCGTCCAAAACGTTAATTTTTTTAAAAAACATGGACGCCATCCAAATGGTGGTGATACTGGACCACAAAAACATGTACTCCGAACTTCAGAAGCCTTTCGTGTAAAGTGTCTTTGTCCTCCGTTTCCCTCCCCGACGGCCGGCTCCATAGTCGGTCGGATGTCAGCTCCCTGGACCAGGGTGTGACCAGGACTGCCGGCACTCACATCTTTTATCTCATCCCAATCAACAGGGATATCGCCTGTGATGCTAAGTCATTTAACCTGTTCTTTTTGTGTGTTTTTGTCTGTCTGAGTGAGTGAGTGCGCCCATTATGTGTATTGTGATATCTTCGTTACTGCTTTTAGCGGTCTTTTTGTTTTCTCCACCGAAACAGTAACACATTTCTCTCGCACTTTTACAATACTACTTTCTGGTGTGCTTTTGCGTAGGGGGGGGAAGGAGGAATGAATGTGATGGAGAAATTCAGGTCGACTCGCAACGCATTTCCTTCCTCCTTAAAAACACCGATGCATTTGTGGGATACGATGTGGTCCGGCCGGATAATAGACGATAGAACGTAGCTCAATGGTTATGAACTAGTAGATACTATAAGGCGTAGAAGGCCAGAGTGCTATGGATAATTTAATCAAGCGTAGAAGGGGTTGAACGTGAGTAATGGGTAAGCGACTCCCAGATTAATGCAAGCCCAGCCATGAGCGGGCCGTTTCTGGAGTGTCTAATCATAAACGATCCCCGCACTATGGCCCTTTGTGGACTGACTTTGAGAAGTGGTTAGCCAGCGAGGCAAGACACGTCCGCGACCTTGACACGT
>JAYGXS010000003.1:26057360-26095103 GCA_036362985.1 Ligula intestinalis | reverse complement strand
GACTACCAGGCTTACCTTAATTATTGAGGAATTGGCAGATTTGGACTATAAAATTGATAAAATTTTGAAATATTCCAAACCTTGGTAGGATTCGAACGCATACCAGCACTCTACAAATTGGGCTACAAGGGCAAGCTGAAGCTTCAAATCTTATTACAAGTGGTTCAATTGGCTTGCACACACTGGTATTCAGAGCACCACAGGCAACTCGGTTGAAGGATAAGATAAATCCACGAAATGCCAGCTTTCGAGACCACGTAAAACCCCAAAATTACTGCAACACACGGTACACACGAGCTTATACTGCCTTCTTTATACCACTAGCATAGTTTATAGGTGCTTGTCATTATAAGCAGGGTTAAAAAGCGAAAGGTTTGTTGATTTCCCACCATAAAGACCCCTAGCCTAGTCTTACGGGACCAATGGCATTGGTTTAGGTTTATGTTTATCTTTTAAGTTTATTCCTTAATTTTAGTGGTACTATAGTTAAGTTAAGTTTGTTTTGTTAAGTTTAGCCTAGTTAAGCTAATTAAGCCTAGTATATGCCAGTTAATTAAGTATATTTAGCTAAATGGGTCAGTAAATAATTAAAATTACAACCAAGGTTAACTTAAACCTAAGTCAAACTAATAAAACTAAAGATAACCACAGTATTAGGGGTTAGGGGTGGAAAGCCAATTTAACTTGTACCCATTTTAATAGTTGCAAGTTAAGGTGAGTATGGGTTATTCACGCTGTCGAGGTTCAAAAGAGTAGCTTAGCTGGGTTTGATATTTCTTTCAGTGGGTATTAGAAATAATGCTCTATGCTTCACTTCATATATCTAAGATAATAATATGTGAAAAATTATTTTATTGCAGTTTTCATAATTCATATACCATGTAATGTTTGAGAGCGGTTTTTCTTTATTTTTTTAAAATACCACCCTCAGGTTTGCGGCTCAAATTTACTTCCTTCTCTGTTTTGTTGCACATGATTTGATACATGCTAGCTAGGAGACCCTGTTTGTTACACTTCTTAGCTGCGTATTTCCGTTAAACAAGATGCTGATGATGGCTGATGCCTCCCTATATGTGACGCCCATTCAATCGCGGACGTGTTGCTAGTTTTTTTCAGTACACTGCCTTCAAATATTCAACTGCCTTACATGTAGATGGTTTTCCAGCTGCCTGCACTTCGGAGATGTCGCAAATGATCTGCCAATACAATGGTTTTCTTTGCATTCATTTAGAGATCGGACGTGCCCAATTTTGGAGAAGAAAGCGGCACTTTACTTCGAACGCGTCCATAGGATAAAAGTAACTGCAGTCTCTGGAAGCCTATTGGAAATCAGACAGCACTAGACCAAAATCAACTGTGCTAAAAACACACTGCTCTAAATCAATATGCGAAGTCTTAGTTGTGTTTGCCTTTGGGTATGTCCAGTTGCCTAATTCCGTTACTTATTTCAAGCCGGACAAATATATGGATGCAATTAATCATCGGTACCCTGCAGTCTCTCCAATTATTGGTTAAAAAACAGGAAGTTAAGTTGTTTTTTTTTCAAATTTTAATGTCCTTAGGGCTGTCATGCAAGCTTAATTTGCAAAGTTAGTTCTTTTTACGCTTCAAGTGCTTATTTTTAAGGAAACAAGACATTTTGTCACAGCCCAAAACCTCAAATTTAGCAGAACATGGATTATAACCCGAGGGTGCAGCTCAGTTCAGGGTAAACATTGGCACATTTAGCTAATAATTGTTTATGGGGAGGAAGTTTTTCTGCACAGATTTAACAAACAGGTAGTTTGATTCGAAATGGCATGGCTTTCTGGAAGTGCCATATGTACCGGGTGATTTAGACTTCTGAAACATGTGTGTTTGGAAAAATCAGAACCATGGTGTGGAGACATCTAAGAAAGGGGAGTAAGTGATTCCAAACGTAAACCATTCTTATTCGTTTAAATGACGTGAAGTGGCGGACACTTTCAGGTTCTACAGGTTAGTTTCAGGCACCTAAGTGAAAGCATACCTTCGTTACATACATTTTGCATGTAAATATAATAGTTCAATTACTTTAACAGGACAATATGCCTAAAAATTAAACACCCCAAAAGCGAAAAAATACATCCTTTAAGAAAAAAGTAATAACCTTATAGCAAAGCATTGGTTAACACAAAGACTCGGGAGGCGGTAAACAGGAATGTAAGTAAGCCATCTTAATGCCCATCTCGTGGGGAGCTGACGAGATTACTTGAGCAACAGACTGTAAGTTAAGAAGGATTTGTTTTATTTTACACTCAAAGCGATAGAAATTGAGAGGCGGGGATTTAAAATTGACAAATTTTTAAGGAATATTTGTTTAATGAGTTTTATAGCATCCGTAAAATTCGAAGGTATGCCGAAAAATTTTAATGAAGATAAGGATGCATTTTTAGGAAGGTAGGTGCTTACTTCACTGCCGAAAAAGTTTGGCAGCCTGAAAGAGTAAGAAAAAGTTTAAACAAAATCAGTTTTGCTTGGTAATGGCTACTTAATTGAAATATTGATGGTCATTATTGTATGGTATTATCCTGAGGCATTGCAGACACGTACAAATGCTGGCTTCTGAATAAAAACTAAAGTTTCAGCTTCTTTTTAAAACATCATTCGATAAAACATTGCCAATTTCGTAGTGATGACCTTATCTTGGACATTCCTTGCTCCTGCTACGTTCAACACATTCAATGTTAAAATGAGCCAATATTGATATTGTTTTGCAATCATGTTTAAAGTTTAAAGTAAAATTAATGCTACTGATTTTTTTTGAAATTTTTTGCAATTCTTAAATAATTTTGAATGTCTCCTGTCGACAACATATACCTCTCTTTGAAAAAAATTATTGTTACAAAACTCATACAATTCAGAAGTATATATGGACTGTACCGTATACGCCATAAAGAGCATTCATAAACGGTATAATACAGTGCAATTTGGATTTATATTCTGTCATCTTCAAAAATTCGCAAAAATACATGTTTTGAAAACAAAAGACGTTCTTTCATAGAGTAAAAGCTGTTACGTAGACAAGAAATGCTATCAGACGAATAAGAAAAAGGATAATTGTGCTACTGTTGAATGCTTACTTACGTAATTTTATGATGAGTTTCCCTATCAAGGAACACGAAAAACTGACAAAGCGTGTATTTATTCTTTACCGACGGCGACTTTCGCAGACGGTCGAAAGTAATTGCATTCAAGTTTTGGCAAGCTGTTGCACCTATAACTCCTTAAAATTACTCTTCAAGATAAAACATATTGAAATCAAATTTACCTAATTATTCCTAGCCGAAAACATAATTTAGTTTGCTTTTTAAATTCATGGGAAATCGGTCACTACCTCTTCTCCAAGTACAAGTTTTGTAGTTTTGAAATGCAGAGGCACTATTCAGCTAGACATTCTTGAATCCACAAACCTATCACAGATGCCTTTGAAATTCAGACAAAGTAGAAAACGGACATTGCAATAAGAATTTATTAATAGCAAAAAAAATTGAAAAAAAACTTTTCCAGCCATAATGTGGGATTTATTAGTGATTTTTAATGTGTCAGAGCATTTACCAGCATGAATGGATAGAATTTCGTTACCGAGTATGTCGTTTCTTCCTGGGTGAAATGTAAACAGACTAATGATTAATGATGGGTCGTGAAGAAAAAAGAGAAGGAGCTTCCTGGCGAACAGGAATTACAGTCCGTTTTTGTTGTTTCTAATTATTTTTAGATTGTCACGCAAAACACAGCTGGCGAAGAAAGTTATTTTTACACTTAAAGCTGGATAAATGCTAGCAGGTTTAATCACAGCAGAAAACGCTGATAATGCATGAAAACCATGAAGGATAATTGGAACCTGGGTGCATACTACAGAAAAAAGGGCCACTGGCGGCACTATTAGTTATAAAAGTCGGAAAAGGCGAAACTATATCGTTAAGACGTAAGCACTGGGGATACTTCGTTCAAGCTAGGTAAAAATCGGAATCCCAAGATGAAGTTAGCAGCAAGTAAACGCAATCGCATGGTCAAAAAGTTATATCAGCTGGTATTTCGGATTCCCTTTCGGACCAACCATCAGAGCCGGCAACTTTAATGTTAATATTCTTTGTGATAGGTTCGATAAGGACTCGGAAACGTAAGATAAAGGAAGCCCCTTGGAGTCTTTACATAGCATCATATTTGGAGCTGACATAATAATATTAACGGCACCATTACGGAAACGGTGTTGACAGAGTGTGGCTGGAAGTCAATTGACAGTCTCATAACAGCTGCAAAAGGCAAAGCTTTTTTAAAAATGTAAAACAGGTTTTGCGCGTTTTGAAGCAGCATGAAAGTAAGCAAGAGGTTTAGAAGATGGCTCACTACCACTTTACGATTAAGATGGAAAAATGGGTTTTAATATCCCAAAGTGAAAGAAGTGATTGTTAGCATTAATAAACTGCTATTTTTGAAAATTAAGTGTGCTGTTAAAATGCAGAAGTTATTTTTTGAGCAAAAAAACTGAGATCAACGGTCAGGCTTACGATGACATGTAGCTCACCATTCGCAGCAGACTCCCGTTAAACATTCATAAGGACATTTTAAGAAGGCAAGATAGTAATAGCATTTACAATACAGCTATCGAAAACTGCGCCTGTCAAGAAGATGAAATATTTAAGATGAACATGCTACAGAAGTTAAAAAAATCGTAGTTTTCTTCAGATATGTACTGGCGTGGTCTGTTTTTGATAAAGTAGTTGTCATTAAAAATTACCCAATAAAGTTTAGCAAATATTTTATAACCGAAGGAAGCACACATTATCTTTTTTAAACGAGAAATTAATAAAAAAATAATCAGATACAAGCAGTATTAAGTGTTTTTGGAATTGCAGAATTAGTTTGCATATTTTAAAATTTTATAAAAGCAGTTGGCGTCCTAATAAAAACAGATTTAAAGTTTTACTTTTCCCAAATTTGAAAAAAATGGCCACCATGCTATAAAAAAGCCAATTGCAAACTTTAATTGCCGAAAAGATGAACAGGGAAAATTAATATTTCCTTCATTCATTCGCTGACGTTAAACGTGAAACAATGTCCTAATATTAATTGTGCTTCCATTTTTAGAACGAGGCGTTTATTTATCAGAGTGATTGCGCTAGAGTTTAACTGTATGAGCTTGATATGTCTTCTATGTCACGTATTAATAAGCCTTTAAACGTTATAAGGTGTCGTTAATAACAGATAACCTACTTTAAGCATTCACTTAATATTCCATGGTTTATTATTTGAGAAGTGAGTAAGATAAATAGCCGCAGATGAATGGGGCAGCATCCTATTGGGCTTCATTTTCGAACCATTTACCGTGAAACCCGCACATGTACACTCCTGACACCCATCCACGCTTGTACATCCATAATAAGAAAGACATTACGGCCTCTATGTTTCCCATAATTACAGCTAACCCCTCTTGAAGGCCCTATGATACATGGCTGAGCCGCATCCTCTATAATAGCACGCCAAGGTACCGATTATGTATATTTTGGAAGTGAGGCAAAGGAGAGCGTGCTACCGATTTATGCATAACGGCTTGGAGAGCTGGCACGGAAATTGCCTGAATTCAGGTTGTACCTCCCTGCACAAGCCTTTTCTGTGTCAGAAAAAGTGCTTCTGCCCAGAGCATATTTTTTGACGAATATCCGGTACTAAATATGGCATAAAATGTATCAAAAGCACATAAATAATGCGCTGCAGATTGCTCCATAGTAATTCAAGTACTTTTTGTCGATACTTTTTAAGCTTTTTGGCGTTTTTCTTGACTTCAAAGACAGTAATTAAACGTAAAACAAGAACCAAAAACTCCACAGCCAACGGAATGTGAACTTATTATTGGCACAATCTTCAACTTTTTTTCTATTTTTAAATGCATGAATTCTATTGTGTGTGCATATTTAATAACATGTACTTCTATGAGTTAAAACGTTTCTATGGTGCCTACAGTCACTGACCCATGTCGCTAAGAGGTTACATAAATACAAAAGTGCGTATTTTAGTTAGGCAAAATAAAGAGACTGGCCCATAAAACCCACAATGGAAAAAATGTGTCATTTGGTATCAACTGAATATCTATTTCTTTTTATATTTAAATGCAATTTAGAGAAGAAATGCCTCAATAAATGCTTAAAACTACGCATTTTGTGAAAACTCACACTCAAAACTATAAGGGAAAAATATTTAATAGGCAATATTTAATAGGCGTTTTATTTGTGTAATATACAGTTTTAACAACCAAATTGGTTAAAGGTATCTAGCTTACTTAATCAGGACCTTTGAAATTGTGAAAGCCACAGCTTTGGCTGCGTTTGAGTAAGAGAGAATTACTTGTACAGATCAGTGGGTTTTATGAGTAACGTAATCTACCTTTATAAGTATTCATGTTTTACCAAGTGTTTAGCGGCAAGCTGAACCATAAACCAACCTCAATTATTTAACATTTCTGTTGAAATTGACCAATCATTCTCTCTTTTTACCGTTTCCAGAAAAATTTTCCTCGATGTAAATCAATTGAACTATTTTACTCATAAGAAGTCAGCTTCACCCCTTTTGGTTATATAAGCTGCAAGGAATAGGTCATCGACAAACGAAATTTACGCATTTTGGAGGATATTACATGTTCCGTAAATGCTCCAATGATCCATCGATCATTCCTCTTGTTGTTGACAGTTGCCATTTTTGGTTGGCGTGCACCGTAAGTGATCTTTCGGTTTAACTTGTTCTGTCTACATATTTTCTCAGCAGTGAATGTGGAAATATTCGAATCATCCTCTCTCTTAATCAAATTTGGTTGACCGAATTATTGAAATCTGTCAACCTCCTAACATCCAGGTTTAGCCTAATAGTCCATCCGGTCACTCATTGAGAAATTCTGCCAGACTTACTGCTGGCCTACTGGTAAATTCCATAGATGCAGTAAATCCGGGCAAAAAAAATTGACCCAAGCGTGATTAAATGCACGGCATATGGTAAATCTCGTAGCTCAAACGCTATAACTTTAGCTACGCAGAAACCTGCCTTGCTGAGTGGGTTCTACCCTCACCAAGGCCGCGAAACTTTTAAAATTGGGTCAATTGAAATATATTTTGGTGTTTCTGCTGACATTTTGTTCGGTTTTTCAGTGAACATACATTTCGGAAATAACTCAACACTTGCAAATTCACGGACTTTTATTTTTCTTCACGCATATGTTTTTAGAACGCGGTACTGGCATACGCTTATTTCATCAAGTGTCAACGTCGGAATATTGAGATAGGAATATTTTTTGAGCCACATGTGTGATTCTGGTGTTTTCAAAACGCAAACAATTCAAATGTTTAACATTTAATTAATTTTAGCAATTATAGTCGATTTGAAATTTGAAATTTCAAGAAGTACTTAAAGTCTGCGATCTCAGGGTATATTTTCGCCTGCGCGTCCCTTTGTGATAAGACTGGCTGTAACCTCATAATGCTATCAGACAGCTGTAGAGAAAAATAAACTGTAATAAAACACAATGTTCTAAATCATCGCAAAACATACTGGGTTATGATTTATTTTGGTTTTCTTAGCGTGCATGGTTCCCGTCATAAATAAAGGCATCACAAAAAGTAGGTAACCGATTAATAATTGGTACCTTACAGGCTCTGAAATGGTGATTAAAACAAACAGGAATTTATATTCATTGTTGTTTTGTGGTTTACCTGTTTTTAAGGCTGTCGTGCAAACTTCATCTACATAAGAATTTATTTTCACGCTTCAGCTGCTAAATATAGAAAGATACGAGGAATTATTTCAGAAGCAAATCCATAAATTACGTAAAAACACTTGATTTAAGCAGATATTAGTCTGAGAGGCTACGACAGGAAGATTAGCTTAACAATTATGCAAACAACGCTGAAGCAGGCATACTTTTTGTGGCGAAGTGTGCTTCATGCTGGCAATTTTTTGCCTAGATTGAGCGAAGAAAATGGTGTAGGCTTTCAGAAGAGCTGACTGGACCAAGACCACTGAAAATGTCAGTGTTTAAAAGAAATAAAAAGTAAAATAAGTAGAAATTTGGGAAAAAAGGATGATGACATAGGTGGAGTTTCCTAACTTGAATGAAAGAAGTGAAGTAATGGAACACCTTTGGTCGCTGCAGATGAGCATCTAGTGTCTTACTCAAAGCAAGCATTCTGTGCAGAACTCGTGCATACAAATATTATATACAAACACACAAACGTTTGAAGATGCGCCTACAAAATTGACATTCAAGTAGAAAGTACACGTCTCTTTAGAGCAAAGGATTAATCTATAACAAAAAGGGCAAAGAAGGCAAGGAGGCAGTTGGAGAGAAAAATAGTAAGATGTTGACATGCCAACGAGATAATTTGAGCAATAGACTGGTAGATGAATAGGATTTAAAGAACGCGTATATGGCAGGATTTATTGGCGTCAATAAATTTCGTGTCTGCCACTCAGCTGCATCTTGTTGCTGCCTGAGGATAATAAAGAAGAGAACGTGCAAACCTTTAAAATTTTGTAGAACGAATGACATAACAGCAAGGGTCATAGTGCAGTTTAACTACTGATCATATAAAGCACACTGCAGTAATCAACGTATGGGAAGGAAGGGCATGGGGATTGGATGAAGGTTAACGAAAAATCACTTGATGATTAAAACTTAGTAACCAATTACCAGGGTAATTGGAGATTGATCACGTGATCAAGCTGCTTACAGAGGTCAGGTTTCTCTCGTCGTATGTAGGCAGCTTCCAAATAGCGCAAGGTTTAAATTGTTTGGGCCTGAAAAAGTACTCGTAACGCTATTTTGACGTCGACAGAATGCAGCTGAGTGGCTGTCACGAAATTTACTGACGCGAAAAAATCCTGCCATATACGCGTGTTTTAAATTTGTACCAGGGAAAAAGTGGTTCAGATAAAAGGGATTGTCTGATTTCACATCCAAATTAATAGGAGTCTGTATTGGTGAATAGGGATGTGAGTACAATTTACAGGACAAATCGTTCGTAGCAGCCGCTGAATACGAAGGCTTTCTGAATATTGCGTAATCAAAATCTAATAGTTTTTATTTACCAAGTGTGAATGTTGCCAACTGTCGATATTAATTGCATCAGACTGTTGAGAATGTGCTGTGTTAAACACTATTAGACATAAAGTTCCATAGTAATAGATATCACAATCAAATTTAAATGATATTCGTAGTCGAAAGCACGATTTGCTTTCTGCTTATATCCTCGGGAATTCGGTTGCGGAATATACTTCAAGGAAAACTTTTAAAAATTCATTAGACCAAATTAGCGGAGCCTCAAACATTTCAATTATCTCTTAAATTTCAATCGATGAAGGGGCCAGCCATTTTAGAAGAAATTAACTGTTAACAGACAAGTTCTTAAAGAAAACAATCCGAACAAAAAAATTGGATGCAGTAATGATTAGTAGTATGTCAGAGCCTCAATCAGTATGAACAGATGAAACTTACTAACAGTTGAATTGTCTACAGACATAACAAGAATAACGAGATATGAATGGGAAGAATAGGAAGCTTTCTGGTTGAAAGGAAGTCTAGTCGAAAAAATGCTGTTCCCTTTTCTTTTTTAAAATAATTTTCAGATTGTTACGCAAGCTGCACTTTTCAAAATAAGTTATTTTTAAACTTTGAAAAGGATAAAGGTACTTGCAGCAAAAAGCATAAATTATGCATGAACACTTTGAAAAATAATTAAAACCTAGGTGAATTTTGAAGAACAAAGGGATACTGGCGGCACCATTAGATACAACAGCATTCAGCTTGGAGTCTACCGATATCATCTACCTGGCATGTACAGCGTCCTTCTTTTCGATTTTAGTCCATCGCAGACGCCATCGGCTCGTATCGCTTCATCTTTGGTCAAGTGAAGTGAAGTCAAGTTTACGAAAAAGAAATATAGGCAAAGGCCTTTGAAGTCCCTATTGATATGTAGTATTTAAAAGTGCATTGGCACAGCCAAACATTTCAAAAAAACGTTGTTTTCATAATTGTAGGCGACTACTTACTTGTTTCAAGTAATACACTCACATTTGTTGATGTCATTTTACAGGAACCAGCAAATTCAGCTAAGCAAAAAGAGCAGACTGTGAAAAAACTCCTGAGGTATGGCTCAAAAATCAAACAAGGAATGGAATTTGTGGATTTTAGGAGAAACACTGTCACTCGTGGGCAAAAGTATGTGAAAGATAGGACCAGCATGCTGCAAAGAATGTTGGCGACAGCCACTGGGTCCATGTAGAGTAATATCTACATCCGGAGGACCACACGAGGAGACCTCAGAGTCACGAGAACGTTACCCAAGGACAAATTTGACCAAGATAAGAGCAAAGGAAGCTGCCACGTAATCAGCAGTCGGTTTTTAGGTCGAGACGAGAACGAACGTGACAAGGCCGCGTAGCCTAGGACCAGAGGTGCTGTAGATGCTACCACAGACGCTCTGGTGAGAGCTAGTGCGAAAGCTCGTCGCGGCATCTCTGTTTTCTGTTTCGTCTCCGAGAAGAAATAAACGGATTGAACAAGTCATCTTAAATGTCTGTTCAACCAATCTCACCAGTGTCTCTAGCACTTGTCGTACGTTCCGATTCTGCGACTGCCTGATTGGCAGGAGGTTGAAGGCGAAACCTGGGGCTCAGTTGTGAGGCATCCCTTCTTGAACAGTCGAGCATCTGTGCGCTAACCTTGACCTCTTCTTCTGGACCATAAACACCTCACCAAATGCCACCATCAGTTCCTGCTTTCGTTTGCTTTCCGACTTCTCGTCCCTTGGGTGTTTGTCGGTGCTGACGTACCCTATGCCCGACGGTTTGTACAAACTGCGGTTTGTGCCTTTTTCTGTTGCCAAGAAGAGCCTCATTGTAGTCTTGTGGACAGTCGATCGTCGCATATTAGCGGATAGAATGAGACCCGTAACCTCATTCCTCATTTCCATCATAGCCTTTGCCCCACTTTGCGGGATACCGTGGGTGGGCTTGTTAGGCGTTAGGAAGGCGGTCACAGGTTATTGGACTGATTGTTTTTATCGTCGCTTGTTTCAGCTATCAATGCTCCCCTGATCGCTTGTATGGAACGATCGGCTCTTCCGCTTTCTCGACAAAAGTACACTGAGAAAGTGAAGGCTCTTCTTGCGCATAGAAAATTTAACAGACCAGCGCTGAAGTTAGAAGTCAAAGCAGTATCAGCTCAAATGAAAAAATCTACTGAAAACATATCGGCGCAGGAATATTATGATGAAAAAGAAGTGGCGCCAGATAAAGGCAACAGATATCGCGTTGTTTCACATGCAAATTTAAGGGGTGGGCGGTGCTTCGCGCCGTGTACTATACTAATCTAACTCTAGAATGGTAAGTTGGATCTCAGGTATGTTGACGTAGACGACCTCCTCACCACCATTTCAATATTTCAGGAAATTCAATTAATCTTCAATTTTATAATCGGTTTTTCCGAAAAAAACTAAACGATAACACAGATACGAATATCTTTTGATATAAATCATCAACAATACAGTAAAATACAGTAAAATAAAAGTGCCTTCAGCATTTATTAAACAATATTCTACTGCCTGTCCAAGGTCCTCACCCATAAAACCCTATAACCATCATTTTATTAGGAAAACATACAGGGAGTAGGTATTAATGGGTAAGCCCACATAATATACTGTTGTCATAAATACTGTAAATAGCTGACCGTTGCACTCTTTAGGTCATTGTACCGGCTTGCAGTACGACTTTTCAATCGCAAAAGAGGAATTTTTGCAGATCTAGCAAAACATTAAATGACCCGTTTTTAGTTGTACTTGAGACGCAGATGACATTGGTATGTGCGAAGCAGTAAATAAGAGCTATACCAACAGCGAAGAACTGTACATCTTGGAGTAAAATTTGCAAATCCATAACCTCCATTTATGTTATTTTGAGTTTACTTGGTGACACGGACGAAAACGGTATATGCACGTGATTGGCGCCTAAGAGGATACAAAAATAAGCAATAAAAACATTTATCGAATATGATTTAGGAGCGGGTTAAAAGAAAATTGTTTGCCCATGGATCCGAAGTGAGAATAGTTAAGAAATTGAGGATTACTTACAAGAAATACAGGACAGATTCACTTTTTGAGTGCTGCTTCGTATCTGTTATATAACGTATTGAATGCTTATGTTAAAATTTCACTTTGTGTCTATGAATAAAGATGAAGGCTGGTAGATAATTGAAACAAAAGGTTTATTATTCAGGGCTTTCAAACTCGCACTGGAGTCAGCCACAGCAAAACTACCGGTAACGGAAAAGGCTATCACTTACTGCATGCATAAAGTAATTGATTACAAAGTATGCCTATGCGGAGGTACCTGTGCAGGGTTACCTTTGCAAACGTCAGATCAATATATTGATTGATTGAATCGTCAACCAGTTATCAGTCTTCCATCCCTTTTCGCCAATTTTTGCCATCCGCGTGCAAAAAGTATCTTGAAGGCTGAGGAGTTTATTTCGTGTCCCATTTCTTTAATGTGGGCGGCTTTTTGCGATAACCGGCTACCCACCACAGACGGCTTATGCTGATAAATGTGCTATTCGAGCATACGTTCAGTCTGACTTGTGTAACAATAACGAACCTACTAGCAGCTTGCTCGCTGGGGTTAAATCATGCTTTGATTTTGCTTACTTGCTGCGCATCTTAGTTTGATCCGGTGTGCAATTTTAACACAAAAAAGATTTTGATCGATTCCGAGATGTTTTTACTATGCAGCAGAATGTGCCACGTCACTGACGCTGCTTGTATTTGGATCCTCCGGGCCTTAACGTGTTGATATCAACAGTAAAAAGGTTGACTGCTTATCATTTGTTTCGGTAAACTGAGAATTATACAATTCAAATGAGTAAAGTTCAGCTTTTTAATTTTCTGACAAAGTAGTTTTTGTTCGCAGTATACATCAGCATATGTCAGGCCTATTAGTGTGGACCGAAGTTTGGGTTGAACCGTCAACCATGCGAAATAAGCATTTGCTGCTAGCGGCCAGGCTTAATGGTATATGCAGTATATATGTTGTAACTTATCATACTAACAGCCTAGGCCCTACCTGAAAGGCTTACACACGTGTTTCGCCTTTATTCTGCCGCTGCTTGACACAGCTGTGAGGGGCTCAGCATAGTGAAAGCTGGGGGATCAACTGATACCGGCAAAACACATATCTAGGCATTTTAGCTAGTACTCAGGCTGTTAGTACGGTAAATTCTAACATAAAATGAGTACATGATATGTAGCTGAAGAAAAAAGCATACGTTTATACCAAAACTTCACAATAAAATGTTTATGAAACGCGTTTTCGTATTCTTTTAGTGCACTTTTTGGTTAACATCACCAAAATATGTCAACTGATTGCCGAGAAAAATGAACGTTTGCAATATTAGTCGCAAACTTACGTGCCTAGGGTTAATTGAAACTTGCTATATCAAATTTTCTCTTGCAGAATAGAGTTACTCATTAAAGTCGTGATTCCAGTTGGCGTTAGGGTCTGCATTGTCTACCGTTGCTTATTAGCTTTCAAAATTGTCACTTCCCAATGCCCTCGGTAGGATCTATGGCTTTAGAAACGCAAATGGCAAATTATTTCCATTTGTGTCTTCCTGTCATGCGCTGCCATTATAAATGGCTTTGCGATTTCAGTTCTCTTGTTGCTATCTGGACTCCTTCGAGAAAAAAAAAAACACTTCTGCTTTGCTGTGCGTGCGTGCGTGCACATAGGTCTTGAATTGTATTTCCCCTCAACGTTGCTGCCAATCTGCAGCGGTTAGCACATAGAGCAGGTCGCTCATTTGTGCCTGTCTGATTTGATTTGAAAATAATTTGTTTTCATTCTCATCATTGTCACGCCACCATCTGTTTATGTACTCAGCTTTCGCAGGTAAAATAACTTTCCAGTTGATCTATTCTTGAAAAAATGTGCTGTCCATTACGGGCTCTGTCAGGCGTATAATCGCACCTTCCAAACACGTACGTCTCGCCTTCCCCCCCTCTGCTTGAACTTAAGTTTGGCGTATGCTGCATCGTCCAAATGTCGCCAGTTCAACTGCGTGCCTCCTTCCCCACTGGATCTCTACTTCACGTCCTTTGCAATTATCGGTTTAAACATTCACTAGCTTAGTCTTAGAGAAAGACACAATAAACTGGGAACGTATTGAGAGAAAAATTTAATATATTCGACGCGTGTTCAGCAAAAATTTTTCGTCAACGTCTGCAGAGAAGACGAGCCACAAAGGCATATCAACTTCGAATGATGGTGGTCGATTCAGTTAGTCATACAGGTATCGGAGGCCGTCAGCCGGGTCGGAAGCAACTATGAAGCGCCAGATAATGCAACAAAAAGGAACACCTAGGGTCGCCTGTAGGATCCGCTGCATTTACTGGCAAAGCAAATCAGTCAAAGAGACTAAAAGACTTCTCCCCATGTTAATTGCTGAAGACGCGATACTTGCGCGGAGAAAGGACGCCAGGTCTCATGTCACACCTCGTTTGATGTGACTTAGTCATATAAGTAGTTTTGATGAAGCCAAAATTCCCTGGAAAGTTGACAATCGCAGGAGTTGCAATTTACCTAGCCCATGGTTAACTGATTCCCAGTCTGTCAAAAAAATCCACTAACCTGCGCAATCCATATGGGGTGGTGAGACTTAAGAAGAAGATGAATATGTGATCGCTGGAACAAGATTCTTAGTCACCTGACGTTTCGACGTCCATCGCGGACTCTTCAGCAGAGACATTAGCAGAAACAGATGCAGAAATGGGTATTTCACGCACACAGGGGTTGTACTATTTATAGAATGCAGGTACTGTGTTACTGCGCTCTTGTGAATACTAACGAGTCTCCTATCGAAGATAGTTGCCCGCTTGTGCGCTAACTGCTTGATGACAGGCTTATATTGTCCCGTTCCAGCGATATCATCTTCTTAAGGCTAAAGGGATTCTACCTCTTCCTTGAGGGCTCACACAAGGCGTAATAAGGAGGGTGATATCTCGGCCTTTGGTAAAATTGCAACACAAAAACATAAACAGATCATTGGGCTTCCCAGCGTCAGCTGATAAGAAGCCTACTCTTAGTGACATGCGATCCGCTTACTATCCTGGAGCTGATTCAGGTGACCCAGTGTTAACTAGAAAGGAGTCCGTTGGGAATTCAAGCAGACCTATCAAAAGATAATTTATTTTAAGCTTTTTTATTCAAATACCAATGTCATTGATAAAAATTGATTGCCTTGTCTTTCATGCTACGGCCCCATGCGATTAACTGTTACTGATGATGATCCCATATTACTGTAATATTAAAAACGGTAACTCATGCACATAGGCATTATATTTGAACACGTTAATCAAAATCTGCGTGCCAGTTTAGTCCACTCAAACATAAAAATACGCAAAACCTCTTAAGTCACCTACATAACATGCTTGATCGAAGCAGCAGGTACAAATAGTCCCGAGGTAAGATGATCATTAAACCATAATATTTCCAGATGAAATCTACTTTCAGCTGACATATTTGGTTTGCAGAGTGGACAAGAGAAAATTTCGCTAAACCAGACATCGCGGAAGCCAGCCCTTCACGGTGGGCACATTATCAAAGACTAGAAATCCGCACCAGTGAACTAGTCGAAGCCCAATAATGATACAAAACCAGAAAATAAGTAGCCTTATAATTTTTCACAGCTAACTTGCAATATTTAAAAAAATACTTTGGCATGATGTTAGTACAAAATGGTTATTGGGCAGTAAATACATGATTGTCCTTTATTTTTATTCTAAACCGAAAACAATTTAGTTCAGGAATTTCCCAAGATAATAGCTTTATATGCTGCACACAATAATTTTAACATTTTCGGCCGTTTTTTGTCTTAATAAAATTTTGTGAGGTCAAAGCAGTGTTGAATGGGCCCTATACGGGCCAGTGCATCTAATTTAAAGTTAAGTCAACTCACATTCCAAAATATGGTCGGAACCTGTCAATGGCAAGCATGAAGACTGCAAGGGTTTGCAACCACCAGCAGCAACATTCAGAGCACCTTGCTTTTTCCTTCCGAGTGATAGCTTTCCATCTTTACCAAAAATATGCCCGGGAGATACTGCCGAGCCACAATGCGGGGAAGGAGTGCTAACATGAGAGCATTTAACGAACTGCAAATTTTTGCCAATCTGATTAAGATGGTTTCGACAAAAATGTCATAGTCATGTCTTTTTTGTGCATCACAAGATCCTGGCGTGCAGTGAGATTGCTAACGCCTGCCTGTCCCATAATCGGCATTCACTATCCTTACTAGATAAGTCCGTTAAGACAATCGTTTCATAAAAGTTAACTGGTTTTACGATTCTAAAATTAGTTGGGAGTAGCCGAATGTCAGCGTTTTATGGCGAAGCCTTCTAACATCATAAGTGTGAAGTAGTTAACTACAGTTAGTTCCTAAAAAGCGAATAAAATGTGTTTGAAAAGACATAAACGAAGGAAAAAAATTAGGTTCTGAACTACTGTGAACTAAAGCAAGAGATTACACGGGTAAAAAAGTAAAAATTAAAGACCACCAATAAACGGAAGAATGACACAAACAATTAATCCGTTGGAAAATTATTGAACATCATGAGACGGTAGAAGTTAGCTGGTCCAAGCCGGATTATAACAAAAATCAGTAAATAAATAGCATGGTTTTTTTTACGGCTAACTCACAATATGTGAACAAAAATGATTTGGCAACATAGTAGTAGAATGCCGATAAAATGTGACAAATGCAGTATTAACCTTCAATTTTATTTTACACTGCGGATGATAGGGTTCAGGGATTTTTTTAAGATAACAACTGCAAGTGCAACGACCAAAAATGCCAACCTTTCCTGTCGTTTTTTGCATAAATTGTTTTTTTAAATAATCAAATAAGTTTTGAGTGGCTCCTATGCAGGCTAAAGTTAAGCTGATTAGCATTTCGGATCAGGGTCTGAACCTGTCAGTTGGGGGATTGAAGACTGCAAGAGTTTGAGTCAACCAGCACCAACATTTGGAGCATCCTATTTTTTTCACTCCCGATGCTATCTCTCTATCTTTGCTAAAAATATGACGTGTTATATGATATAATTTAATGCACTGCACATATTAAGCAATCTGATTAAAAGTGTATCAATAAATATGTCACAGTCTGTCTTTTTGTGCATCACGGGATGCTGGCGTGCGATAGAATTGCTAACACTTGCCTCTCCCATAATTGGCTTGTGCTGTCCTTTCTAGACAAGTCCATTAAGACAACCGTCATATAAAAGTAAACCGGTAAACCGATTCTAAAATCAGTTGGGCACAGCCAAATTTAAGCATTTTCTGGCGTAGCCTCTTCACATCATAATAGTGTAGTAGCTAACTACAGGTAGGGCCTTAAAAGCGAGTACAAAGTGTGCAAAACGGCATAAACGGAGGACCAAGAAATTATGTGCTGAACTATGACGATGAACAAAATGGGCAACAACGTAAAAAAAATATCGACAATAAAAATAGGAATGATATAAACTTGCCAAATTAGGATATCCTTCTGCAATAGCGGTCAAATATTGGTTTTAAGAGGCTACAACTGATAGCCAAACTTACTTGTTAAGGAACCCCCTAATAAAGAAGTAGGTACATAAGAAGAAAGGTTTAAGATTAATAGGTCGCATTTGGCCTCTGACGAACTTGACGGATACGATGTGTGGTCCGGCTAGATAATAGGCTATTGAACGCATCCCATCATTTATAAGCTAGTGAACGTGATAAGGAATGAAAGGCCAGATTGTTATGGATAATTAAATGTAGTTTTGAATGAGTAGAATAAACTTAATGAGTAAGTGACTCCCAGAAAAGTGCAGTCCAGCCATGAATGGGCCGGAGTCCAGAAGCGCAGTTCGGCAAGTAGATTACCAGGTCCGGACAACTGCAACCGAACAGCAGATCGTCAGTTCTAGGAGTGTCTTAGAATAAGCAGTCGCCAACTTAAAGTCCGTTTGTGACTTCGCCTAGGGAGGTGATTGGCCAGTTGGCCAGACAGTTCCGTGAGCTTAATCGGAGGTTTGACCGTCTAGCACGCACAAACCGGTAGGCAAGAAAGCTAGACTATCGGGTCATGCCCCACTGACATATAAGCAAAGCATGGCTTAAAATAAGAGGTCGCTACAACCTCAAAGGCTCTCTGAGCAGTCACGCCAAGAGATACTTCAGAGCAAAAGCAAAGTTGAAGCGGATATGTTTATTCGTTTAAACAAACACGTATGCATACAAACAGGGGTACAATGAAAATTGAAAGTAAACACAAAAATCGACACGACCAAACACTACAGTGGATTTCTTATCTGATAAAATCTAAGGAGTTTTCCAAGAAAATCCCTACAACACAAAAGAAGGACGTCCACCGAAGTAGCGGTCGTTCTTCAAAAATGGCATACTGCGATTTATCAAGCACGATTATACTGTTTAAAAGAACCACTTGTTTCAGACAAGCAGGCACGTTCGAAAAGATGAAATTCGGGCATACTATGCAAATGTAAACTTTAAATGTAAAGAAAGCCAGTTCATGCAGAAATACGACTTAATAAAGCAGCAAATGTATAAATACGTTCGAAAATAATCGTTTTGTAAAATTTTGGGATACAAGTGCTTCATTATATCGTGCAGTGAAACGTATGATTGTAACCGTAATGTCCAGTGTTCGAGTATGTATTCCAACAAGGTTTCACGAAAATAACTCGTTACTTCTTCTGTTAATAAATTGCTTGAATTGCGTTGGACTAACGCAACCAGTTTTTCGCTGCACTTCACCGAATGAGAACACACAGGAAGAAAATATTTCGTAAGCTTACGGGCAGACTTGCCGGTCTCTGACTAACATATTTAACATATCTAAATAGTACGCTTACGTTTGTAAGCGTACTATTTTGTGTGCATTCACATAAGTGTCCTTCAGTCAAATATATTTGTATTTATTTCGGGATTTTGATAAGGACGAGATTCATACCGTTTTTGAAACTGGTTTACTTATTTAAAATTTTCAGTGATTTTACTATATTGTTCATAAATGAAAACTTATTCTACGTGCTTAGCAAACCTTCAAAATAAAATGCTCATTAAACGCCTTTGCGTAAATAGTAAGCTGTCAGGCTTTCTCTCTACGGTAGGATTGTGTCATGAGGTTGTCTGTGGAAAGTTTGAAGCGTGCCCCGCAGGCAAACGAACGAGCAATTTAAAAGGAAAGGACGGGTGGGGCATATCTGGGAAGAAACAAGAACCCAATTTAAATGCCCCATAAAAAGTAATGAGGGCAAGTTGGGTCGCGTACTCAAACCTTGGTAAAAGACACTGAAGGTAGTTTTAATATCATCGCTAACCCCCCGCCCGACAAATGGCAAACGCGTGCATTTAGGGGGTAAGCCTTAACTTCGGGCAAGGTTACTTAAAGACATTTTTCAGAGGTATCACCAAAACCAGCTAGAAAAAGCTTTACAAAGTGCAAAAGGCAGAGAGATTAGGTCAATCACCCTACTTAAGATTTTTAGGGAAGCGGTAGTTCCCGTGGATAACTAAAAGGCCAATTTTGCTAAGTTTGCCGATTTTAGCAGTTATGGAATGTGTTTGCCTTTGAAGAACCGTTCTGCATTCCAATGCCACCAGAAAATCCCTCCTAGATCGATGAATGGCGCGTAGAAAACCAGAAGTGTACAGGTGATTCATCTACTGAAAAAATAAGCAATAACTATAATACATAAGGACACAAAAAGACCGCTAGGGACAACCTTACCCTTTCTAGTGTGCCTGGGCGTCTGGATTTAGAATCACTTAATCATGTCAGCTCATTGCCCAACAAAATGAACGTGTGCAATATAAGACACAAACTTATGTGCCTAGGATCAATTCAAGACTTTCTATATCAACTTATCCCTTGATAAAAAGCCTTGCTTAGATATTTCTACGTCAACTATTTGCGTACTTTACCATTTTTGACGTTTATTTAAAAAATGGCAGTTTTATCGGTTTTTGACATCCCTGAGAATATGGAATACATATTGCGGGGACGGTGAAAGAACTCACTTCTGTGTATATACTGGAGCAGTTTTCTATAAATGCGTTTACATTTCAGCTGCGTTCTAAAATTGCGAAGCACGTCAGAATGGCAGCATAGATACATTGATACTGCGAAAATGGTGAATCTTCTTCCCAGTTCATTTCAGGATTCCTTATTTACTCGTACTAAGGTTAGAGTAAATGTGTTTGGATATCTTTTACGGATTGACAGAGAAAAGTGAGTGTGTATGTTGGGTGCTCATAAGCTATTGTTTACCGTCCTTATTTATGGGGCTGTAAAACAAAATATACCTTTATAAGATAATTACGCAATTTTATGGCACAGAACATGGCAAATAATAATTTTCTAAACTGAATACACTCTTCGCCCCTAAAAAATAACGCTTCATGTCATATTGGCACATACCTCAATTTCACTAACACACAACAAAATTTACCGATTACTGAAAAGATGTTCATATATGTTTACGATTTTTGTTAATTTTCTTTTATGTTACGAGCCGTGCAAACACAACGTTGTTGTCCACAGCTTTTAGTAGCATAGAAAATTCATTGTATAGCAACAAATTTTGGAATTTGCCGAATTTTGTGCTCATTTCCTTTAAATATACTGATCCGAACTCAAATATTTCATCAAATTTCATCAGCTAGACTATCTACTGCATATATTACCAAGTTTCACTTGAAATGTCTACTTGGAAAGTATATATTGTCGGAAATTTATCATCGGAGCGATAAAATTGCATGAGAGAAGAAAATCCGACGGGTAACTTAGTTTCTAGTGGTTACAATGCATTTTTTACGCTGCCTGCACGGCAAGATTAACATGAAGAGATGATTGCGTTGGGGGAGAGAGATAACTAGGATTGGCTGTGAACATTGGTTATAGGTTGGGTACTCGGAGTGAAAAGTACTGGCACCTGCACGGAATGATCACAGAGTGTACTATAACAAAACCTTTCCAAAGGCAATTCGCATTAGGTTAAGGGAGTTAAACTCTGTTAAGTGCGATCTTCAGACCATGGTTCCTTAGGCGAGGAGAAGTCGGGAAGTACAAAATAGTAGGAATAGTTCACTGTGTATACAGAGGAACGAAAAAAAAGCAGGAAGAGGACAGACTACAAAGAACACGTCCTTCCGCTGGAGCGGCTTGATCGAAAGTGCGGGAATAATAAAAAGGGCCCAGAGTGAGCATCAGGGTGAGTTAGCTTCAGGATGCTAATTGGCCCGACCAGTGCGGAGTGCGTGCACCTCAGCCGGCCAAGGGCAAAAGTACGCCTTGCATGCGGACATCGGCAATCACGCTGAGTCAACTGACTGCGCGGTCAAGATCGTCTCGCGGGACCACGTCCATGGCGTCTCGCGTTTGGAGGAGGTAGGCTGCAGCACCACTACAGACCTAGCCAATGGATGCTTACGACAGCCGAAGGAGTTGCCATATGACTAGCGAACCTAGTGTTTTGTTGTCAGATAACGCTAAGAAAAACACTATCACTTCAGTATCCGACGTTGGCGTCAAGCGGCGATCGCACATCACCTCCTGATGACAGTTGTCGACTCTGCACAGACAACAGTGACTTTCAATCCACGTTCCCGACCCATGACTTAAAGGCACAACCAATTGGAATCGCCTGCCACATCCAGCGCAGTGACCTCTATATTCCAATCAAACCATGCGCGCTGCGTGAAAACAATGCGTTGTAGTCATAAGATACCTAGTAACCCTGTGCAATGGTACTTTTTTCATTATCCGTGCGATTGAGCAGGTCCGATAGCAAACTGTCGAAAATAAATAATTGCCAAACAGTCTTTCACCATCAGATACGTGCCATTTATCCACATGACTTGGCGGTATTTGTAGGATGCAGTCACAATATCAGTGTGTACTTAGGAAACTACACGGCCTTCTTCATAAAGATTATAGCTTTCGATGTGCTAATTTCCTAATAATTGGCATTCGCTGCGTCAGTTGCTGCAATTTCGACATCTGCTTTGCAAATCGGCATAATGAATTGTCTTCTTGAGTACCAAAACAATTATTTTAGTGTCCTCAGCTTTCACACTTTTACAGGAGTTCACCTTCAGCGCTAAGAAAAAGCAACGAAAACAAGGAGATAATTATTGAGGGGGTAAACGCCAATCAACTGTCCGAGGTCATCAGGTCGTTAGGGCCAAGAAAAAGCGGCGAAGAGGTGGGCAATTATAAGGGTGCGCGCAAATTAGCTGCCAGTGATGGACGTCTGGATAGGATTGCATGTGGCGTGAATTCCTAAAATTGCCGCCCTTTTCGTTGCTGTGTCCTACCTCAGAGGATCTGACGACCTATGAAAGCTGATAAGCGTAAACCCCTCCACAATTGTCCTTCTTTTATTACTGATTCTCACATCTCAAGATAAACTCCTGTAAGAGAGTGAAAACGCAGGACCCTAAACCACTTTAAACAAGGCGGAGATCATGGGAGTAGCAGGATTCATTGACTTAATATAATTTCGGGACTTACTATTCAATTGCTGACGGTCATTGTCGATGAATAAGAAAAAGTAACTGTGCAATTAGCTGTTGACCTAGAGGAGTAAAAACTTGGTGGGTTAATAGAGTAGAAGCTTTGAGGGTTATATGTGGGCGCATGGTGAGGTGGAAGAGGAAGAGGAAGGGCGTGGTCACAGCATAGCAATTAGTGTTCCTGAAAGACTGTGAGACAGGGTAAAAGGAAATGGGGGAGGAGGCAGAAGACGGGGTAGCAGTCAGTCCTAAGGGGAGCGAGGAGGCATGAAAGGGAATGCGTTTATTGAGCGTTACCACGACAATGCGATATCGATCACACAATCAAGTTGCTTACAAAGTTCTCTTTTATCTTTTTAGTATTGCAGTGGCCTCCCCAAATCATAAGTATTTCGTATTCCACCGTGAGCCACCAATTCGGCATATTTTCAGCTTACTACGCTGCCAACTACCTTTTGCTTGCGCGCAATGTATTTGCATCCGTTAACTACATGCTCACTCGTAAACGCGGTTGGATGTGACCAGCATAGGCAGAATGCCTTAAGAAGAAGAGAATGCGATCACTGGAACATGTGTTTTATTTTACTGATGTTTCGGATTCCGTCAGGAATCCTTAATCATAGGCAATTGCAGCATAGTCATAGTCATGCGCACATAGGGTTGCAGCTCACTCGACGACACGTAGCCATATTTCCAGTTTGACGAGGCCGAAATCCTCGCAAGTGGTGACAACCGCGTGAACCGCGAGCTTCTGGAGTCATGGTTTTCAGGCTCCCAGTCCGTCAACAAGCACAACGATTTAACGTTCCCATACGGTGTACTGAGACAACGACAGTGGGCATAGTTGTTATCAAATTACCAGGCCCACTGACAAGTCAATTGTGGCATTTAGCTTGTTGAACGCGAAATTAAAATCAGAACTGCATCGATTAAGACCCAAGAAACCTATCTGCGCATGAATATGACTATGCTACCATTACCTATATTTATGGTTTACTGACGAAGTCCAAAACGTCAGGAAAATCAAACTCTTCTTCCAGCAATCGCTGCTTCGCCTTCTGAACTGTTTCCTGGGTCTCGTATATTCTCCAATTATGAGTATGTCTTTAGTTGGTCTTACGGGAAAAGCGGCTGTTGTGCTTATGTTAAACAATTAAGAGGCGAAGTAAGTTATTTTAAGCCTACATCGAAGCCTTCGCTTTATCATGTTGCGTTTTACCACAAGGGACTCTCGTGATTATCACTGGGGGTCGACTTTGATGCAATAATGGCTTAGCAGTACGCATTAATGTCCTTAAAGGCCACGACTTTATCCCCGTATTGGATGTAGGCATGATAATTGCAAGACAATTTGACTCATCATCGACACTGTTGGTGGCTTGCACCCTCCTCATGTGACTTATTCCACGGCTCAGGCAAACTCTGCGTTGGTAATAGGGGAGCGGCAAGTTATTACGCCGGTTGCTGAAAATCATGGAATTTATGGCTTTATCAGTCCAAAGCTCAATTTGTGGGAGAATTTCGGTCTCATCGAACTTTAATATGTGCCATGAATTGCTACTGCTGTAGTTGTGGATATTACTTTAAAAGAAAGTCTCTAAAGTCCTGTGAAATACAGTGTGGGTTTTAACTCATGCAAGATGCCAAAATTTTTGAATGATTGATATACACATGAAAAAAAGAAACGTTTAACTGATTGTGAACTTAAATGAATATCAAAATTATGTATAAAGAAAAGATACTTTCTCAGGGAAGCCTCAATTTCCGATTGTTTAAAATTTAGCTATAATTTTAACTAATGAATGTAAAAATACTCCTCAGGTGAAATCGTTATCATGCCATTTATCCATAATAAATTAACTTTCCATCTGCCAAATTTCGCTACAGGTATTTTACGGATTGGATTACGTTTTTTTCACATCATGCATTGAATTTCGGCAAATTTAAAAAAACTGCACCAGACACAATAGTAGACTTTGCACTAAAACTACCGTTAGCATCACTCTTTGTCCAGATGCCGTTCAAGGATATATGGCACCTTCTTAAATTACCTATATTCGGAATTTGAAACATACAGAAAGAAACTATACAGCAATGCGTTATGATCACTGAAAGCCCGCTAAAATTACAGCACAGTCCCTAATTTGTCTAATAGTTCTTATATGGCTGAGGCAAAGCTACACATGAGGCTTTCGCTAGTGGTAGTATCGGCAAGAAAAACGTATCCCAAAATCACAGGTTGGGCCAGACAACGCTAACTGTGCTAAAGGAACCTTACAATAGCTGCTGCGAAGTGATCGCATACGATGTGTAGAAAGGCGAATTGACTCCGTGCGAAATTAAGGGTGTGTACCTAAGCGCACAGGACCAGTAGCACATCAGCTCAGTCTTTTGTTTGCTTCAGCCAATCAGAAAGAGGTGCATCTTTTTGGCGTCAAGTTCGCGAGGCATCGAGCCGACCGAAAGACAGCTAAAAGGAGAACATAAGTGGCCCATGCGATGAGCCTACGATGTGCAGTCACGAGTGCTGTTAGTTGCTGCAACTGCTAACTTGGCTAACAGAGGCGCGAGGAGTAAGCAGACTCCCACAAGGCCGCTCCGAATGTCATCAATTTAATCATCCTTGGCTATAACTTTGGCTAAACTACATCTTTATGTTTTGTAAGTGTGGATTCAAATACCACGGTTGCCGTCTAAAGTTTCATAACTGCGTAAAATTGTTACTTAAATCTGCCATAATCCCCTACTTATAAATGGTGTCTTCCGGATATCTGGTGTATCCTTAATTGATTATTTCGAAAAAACTGTTAGGGCAGTCAGCATACTCTGTCAGAATGGGTGGACTCCATGCCCTGCAGTAGACCGGGCCGGTAACTTGACTAAATTTTTCGAAGTTTGCCCAGTCTGGGGGCTTCGTAAATTAGTAAAATAGAGCTTTGGCCGTACTATTGCCGTCTTCTGGCAAGTGTAGGTTTAAATGCCACTTAAACCGCCGAGTATTTCCCAGCTGGGCTAAAAGGAAGAATTTGAAGATGAATCCCCAAGTGGACGGCAGATAAGCAAGCGGAGAGGAGGTACGCAAACACCTAAGTAGTGACTCATTCTACGGATCACAATCATACCTTAAGGGCAAAATCCTGGTGTGCAACCTTCCAGATGTCCGAGTCACGACTTTACAACCTTACGTTTTCAATGAGAGCACTATGTGCTTGGACAAAGAAATAAGACACACTAGGTAGCCATGCAAGTGAGGAGCATTAATAAGGGCAATGCTAAGCTGTCCAGACATTATTTCGTGAAAAATTCACACCCGTGATGAAGTTATGGTAAATAATCTCACGACTATGGCCGAATCAGCAGCATTCGCATATGCTCTTCTCTCTGAAGATGGACCCGCGACGGGATCCGAAATGTCAGGTGAAAATATTTATTATTCCAGCGATCGCATCTACTCCTTATCATTGGTCTCATCGTCGTTCATGATTGCCACTGGCTGACAATTATGACAAGAAAGTAGGTAAATGGCGATATTGCGTGGTAACCATGCCAGTTAACCCAACTGACTGTAATAACCATGCAAATAACTGAGAATGTTCACGGCAAAAACGGCTGCAATGCAACTGACTTATCCGTTTTTGTATTAGGTTGGAACATCCGCGTTGAATGCTGAAGCTGATAAGGTCAATAAAAATGAGCTGTCGTACCGCTACCACATGCGATCACAGCGTTTGCACGCTTTCGTCTGAGATGTTTGGTTTAAAGGCCAATTCGAAACTTTATGGATTGGGCGTGTTCTTGTAGAGGACAGTTCTTCGTTTAGTGTTTTTGGGCCAGTGTTCAGTCGAAATTTTATAAGTTATTTTCACATGTCTACGATGTAGGCAGACAGTCGTTCGCTGAATATCTAATAAAAGCGTTTTCTAAAGAGCCAAATGGTTATAGTTTACCATTTGCTCTTAGGCATATGCATTTGTTTTATTTCAATACAATGATGTTTTTGCAATTAAATGATTCTAAAACCACGACCCAAAGAGACAGTCGCATAAGGAGCAGTGTCGAAAACTGATTATTTGGGCAAATACTACAAAGAAGTATGTTTTTGAAGGGTTCAATAAACACACCTGTTACAATCAATTTTAAGGCATACGTCTGCAATCGTTTAAAGCCCTATATTGTTCACCATTATTTCAAGAACAATGTGCACCTCGTCGCCTCAAACTCCCGTTAAAATTACAAATAAATATGACAAAATAAAATATCTCTTAGTGTACACAAAATAATGCGTTAGCGATCACACCTGAAAATTCCATTTAAATTCGTTCGTCACTGACCAAAATGTCCACATTTCAGCTTACCAAATATATTGGAGACCCAATCGGTGCAATCATGCCTAAATCTCTTTGCCTTAGTCCGACGTATACCAAATGATATGTAAAAGCGGAAGGCTGCGTGCAATTATGTTGGAATACATCGTCGAAAATTCGGGCGCTATGTTCACAATCGAACCTGACATCAGGCATAATATGAAGCATATTTGTGCAAAAACTTTCTCAAAGGGACAACTTTCAAACATAATTTCACTTTTGCTGCTTTATTTTCACAGCGTTTTTGCATAAATCGGGTTTTCTCTACAAAGTAAACCCAAGTTTACTTAGAAAGCTCAAGTAAACTTTTCCGCTTTTCTAAAAAGATCTGGTCATAATTGACGAGGTAATATTACTTGCTTAACCGCAAAACATTTTCATTTTTAAGCCCATTTATCGTTTTACTACTGTAAAACTTTAAGGACAAAGCATAAGACTGTGTTGCATAGTAAAGAATTTCTTGGAAAAATCCACAGATTTTTCGATAAAGTGCATATACTGTGGATAAATATTATATTCTTTAGGTGGCTGGAAGGTGACCGTGTCCTTGCTTTTGTTTGGAGATTTTGAGAAAGTTATATATCGCGCATTACCCAAACAAGACTTTTCACCATTTTTAGTCCTGTTTGCACGCCTGCCACTTGCCACATTGTTGTAATTTTGTTAGCGGGTCAAGGCGTGACTTTACACAAACTGTTGCTAATAGTCAGATGGGCTCTCTCTGAACAGTGCAAAGACGCCGCAGCTGTGATGCATATCACCAACCCCACCGTAATCCAACAGTCCTTAATGTAGGTGTCCTTGAATCTGGGCCGACGAGCAGACGTTGCACAAAATAGAATCTCCTGAAACCAGGGCAGCTAAAATTTGAACTTGCAGTCACTGGAGGCCACAAGGGGAGTTTCGATTACAATAGACTGACGTTACAAGCAAAAATGGTCGACTTGCCTCTTCGATTTTATAAAGCCTTTATTGAACAGTGCAAAACCCAAGTGCCTGAATTTATTTTTTACGACAAACATTTGTAACCCATATTCGAAGAAAACAGCCAACTTTGTGCTAGACCACGTCTATTGCGTGGAGGAAATTAAATCAAAATGTGTTAATGGGCTGACATTTGTTATCATAAAAGGCTTACTTTTCTTATTTGAGTGCATCATTGGAAATAAACAAAGGAAGAAATACAAAGTTTAAAAAGTTGTTTTTTATTCAGTGTTGGCAGGTCCACCTTTCTCCTTCTTCTCATTGGTGTTAGCAGTGTTTGATCAATTCAACCTTGGTTAGCATTTTTAGGTCGATGCCAAGGTTGAGGGATTTGTCCTCAGCTTTTTTTAACTCCAATTATCGCTCGCAATTTTTCGTTTGCGTCGATTAATGACTTTTGCACTGGGAAAACTAAACAGATTACGATTTTCAAGACTGCACTTGTAATCTCTTCGGCCTGTGTCTACTCATGCATACACGACCTGAATCGTTTGTCTGTCACGTCACAGCAGTAAGCCGAAATGTTAAGAAATTGGCAGCGTAAACAACATCCTTCTTGTTCATAACCAGAAGTCCATGGCCGGGTTCGCATCAGCAGTTTGCGGATACTGACTTTGTCCGATATCCAATTCCCACACTGAGTGGTTTTCGTTTGTGTTAAATGGCTTCCAAGTCCACTCTTTCCCGTGTGTCAGGCCTGGAAAATCTTCGGTTTTCCTTTTTTCTCGCAATTCACCTGAGTGCGCATTTACTACTGACATTTGTTAACGAAACTAGCCATTGAAGTAAAGGAGGTGCCATAGGGACTAACCCTTTCGCAGGTTCTTCGCTTGAGTGCAACATTGTGCGTTGATGCATGTAATGCATGTCCGGATGCAAGTTTTTTATTTGAGAGGGGGAGTGCTTGTTCCTATTGTGCAGAATTGTAAATCTGCTAGTAATATTTCGAAAGAAAACGGTTTACAGGACTCCATTTTTTGTCTCGAATCTTTTAGCTGAAGGAAAGAGATTTATCCTCTATTTAAGTCCGCATTTTGGATTGGATGTGACGGAAAATAAGGCTTGTTTTTCTTTAAGGGATCTCTTTCGCGTATGTGTGAAGAATAAAAAAATATGTCTGCATTTATATACCAGCCATGGTTTTGTGATTTTGACATGCATTTATTTCGACAATGGGGTCACATGAATGGAGGCGAAATATCAAGTTCCGGTTGATTATAAATGTAAAGGAGCAGGCCTGTTGAACACCAGAACAGTTCTTGTTCTGATTTGTGCAGGTTTTTTTGTTTTTGATAGCTGAAGCAAAAAGGGAGTGATAACAAAGGCAGGTATGAAGGTGAGTGCAATTTGCCGGCGCGAAATAGATTCACTAATTCACTGGCAAAGAAAAAGGAGACTGAAATGACTATTTCAGATCTAATGACCGTCAGCAGCTAGTCATACACAGTCCCACGTGGTGCAACACCCAAGGCTTTATCTCGCGACTTTTATTATTAGAGCCACACGTACTTAGCACAGATTCACGAACTGCCAGAACCCAATTACTGTGACCCAAGGCGGATCGAAAGGAGTGAGTTTCGTTAGCGATCGGTGGGCATTCATCAATAAGTGTCATTTATTTTTTGAGTTGGCATCTTTGGATCAGATCAATTATCGCTCAGCTTTTTTTTCCGTGTGGGTGATTATCATGCTAGCTGAAAATTGAACTCACGTACTTGTTCGTATATGCCGGTGGCAACTTGCGTTTATTAGTCGACCCAACGCACACTTTGCTTTAAAAAGATTTAGTCTAACTTGAAAATTATGACGATTATTTAGAAATCCGATGTGATGCACTACTTTAGAAGGATCCTTGGAATTTAGGCAGTGTTCAATTTTCCTTCTCCTCCTCCTTCTTCTTCTCCTCCTCCTCCTTCTCCTTCTTCTTCTCCTTCTTCTTCTTTTTCTTCTTCTTCTTCTTCCTCTTCTTCTTCTTCCTCTTTTTCTATGCGTCATGGCTTTCAAGCAGCTTTCAAGTCCTGCGCTTGTAGCAAATTCCATTTTATTAAATTTCAACGTACATGCTGAAATTTGTCGTTGATTTGAGCATTGAAATAAAGCTTACATGCAATACTTATGATAGTACAGTCACATCTGAATTGATCGTATTCATGTCGGACGCTCAGATTTGAAACAAGTTTCTTTTTAACCAACTGGAGAAAAACTATTCCAAAAAGTGACTTATTGTGACGAATGCATTCGTTTGAACTTCTTTCGTAAATTCAAAAGATATTTTACAGAAAACATGCACAACTTTATTCGTCAATATACGTCTTTAGTAAAAAATAAGGTTTTATTGACAATATATTTGAACAAAGGTTTCAAGCTTTTTTAATCATGATATTTTCCATGACGGTGACATGTGTATTCATAAAGGAAGCTATCTGCATACTTATCAATGCTGCATTGACCTTAAAATTGTTGGCTCCCATCCATTATGACTTCTTCCGCACACTAAAGTGAAATATTGAATTCTCCTTAGACAGAATGCGTACAGCATTTTTCTTTGGAAATCAAGAAGCCACCTGTAACATTTGGTCAGTTTGAAAGTTATTCAGCGATTCAATAACGACTTTAAAGCCAAACAATGCACTATATTTAAGTAAATATTTCAACTGAAGCATAACTTTCTTCAAAACAGGCTGTTTGCTGCCGTCAGAACGATGCTCGTTAAAAAGCTAGGAACGGAAGGTGAGTAAAAATATCTGGGGATTGCGCTTTGCAATATTGCAAACCAACGTGCGTATTTTGTTTGAATGCTATGAAGCATTTCTGAATTTCCTTTCACATTTCATGAGATAGAGAATACAGTGTCTATTGTAATTTACTCTAGTGCAAAAATGATATGTGATAACTACTTTCGAATGCCAGTCGTTTTTAAGTAAAAGAAAGCGTGGTCCTTTCCTTATGTGTAATTGTAAACTGTCGTGAATCTGAGGGCTAAAAAATAGATATCGCATGCAAAAAGTACGTGTATCATGCGCCAATGAGGTGGTTGTCGGCACTAGCTGCGCCGTTAATGGCTCCTGTGTGGTAATATAAACGTTATGTGGTCAAAAATCCTAGTGACTGGGGAAGAAAAGGCTGCGATAAGTGTTATGTGACACTGATTCTCTGTAAGCTGAGATAATCCGGGCTTAGTCAGAACTGAACGGAATTGTCGAACGCATCAACACGCATCAAGAAGATAAAGTAGGATAATACGAATGACAGTTGTGACCATAAAATAGTCATGCATATGAAAAAATGTATAATGAAAGGGGGTGCAAACAGTGGATTATTTATGGCGCTAGATAACCTGTCTGGAGGGAGGACGATACTTAACTTTTTGCTGCAAAACCAGTGGGGAATACAGCGCACGTTGCTTCTGTGGGTTAAGGTTTGGAGGGTGCAGGACAAAGTTGGGGATGAAAGGCAAGGACTCGATTTGCGAGAGAGAGGTTGGCAGTTGAAGGTAAAGGACATGGCTATGTTCACCAGTTCCAAAGTTACACAGTCTCCGTCCCAGACCTGAATGTAAAAAACTGTCCATTCTTTCAAACAATCCTATTTAGTTTTTCAAGATCGTACCAACACATAAAAAAAGAATCCTGTCTTACGAGATCAATGGTATTAGTCCACTGTTAAATTTATAATTTTGTTTAATGGTAATGTAGCTTAGTAATGGTAATGTAGCTTAGTAATTCTTTACTTAAGCATACGTTAGCTTTGTAAGTTTTTTATGAAGTATTAATTGAACTATCAATCAAAAGAATAATCTTACCTAGAAACAAAAATTAATTGAACCTTATATTTAACACATATACTGAAGTATTAGCGATATATTTGACTAAAACTAACAGAACTTAAATTAATTGCGTCATTAGAGGCTATAGGTACTTTATGTGGTCGGACAACTCTGCTATTACCAAAATTACTATAAAAGGAGCTTTCGGCATTCACATCCATAATTAACTTCATCATTATGAAAAAAACACGTAAAGAGACCCAAATAGAATAGTTTATTGATCAAAACCCATAATCACGACCCCTTTCCGAAATATAAACTGTAAAATAGCACAATATTTTCATTAAGTCGTGGATGTTAGCTGTTTTTTTAATACTACTGCAAGATAGTTCATCACATTTTTCATTGAGCATGACTAAAGGTGCTAATTTTTTTTTGTATGCATTGAAAGAGAAAATTTCAGTAAAATTTTTCAAGAAGACAAGAGATCTTTTCCGGAAATGAGTACACGTTAATGTTTGAAACTGTTCGCGATGCCTGTCATCCGAAGATCAAATGTGCAAACGTGTTTTATATTATTTCATAAAAAATATAGTCAGAAAATGATTATTATTAAACTATATATAATTAATATAAATTTAATTTTAACATATTATCAAATCATATTTTATGAGAGAAAAAACTAGCATATTGTAAATGACCTATTGTGAGAAGAACCCATTAATCCATTCTATGTCAGGCATTCGTTGTTTGCCTAAACGTGAATGTATAAGGAACCATCAAGTCCGATTTAATGAACATTCCCGATATCTTCCGATTTACGGTATGTCGTGGAAATATTTTCCAGATATTCGAATTCGTGTGCATTTAATGGTCTGTTTATTTCCCTGAGAAAAGTCCATGCTATTATTATTACTTCTTATAAAGACAATAAGTAGAAGCTTTTTAAATTGATCAGAGAAAAGCGTCCCCGTTTACTACTGGGAGTAGCCCATGGACAAACGGAAGGAGAATTTGCGGATCCACGTCCACGTTCGATCACCGGCTTCATTCAGCATTTGTAATTGTTGCCCATTTATCAACCTTTGCAAAGCAGGAATAATATATTATGTCAAATATACCAAGAAGTAAAGTAACCAATTAAGGGACGTCTGTTTTAAGTATATGTCATACTGCTCTTCATATAAACTGTTCTGAACCCGAGGGGTTGCTTCTATTTAAGACTAACGTGACTAATTCTGCAATCCAGCCAATTGATGGGAAACCACCGTAGTTCAGCCAGTTTTTAATCCCAAATTTTACTGCACAAAAGTACCTAAACATCAGTCTGTGGTCGAAAAGTAGTTAAATAATCCTAAATTTGCGAGTGAGAGAAGTGACCTTGAAAAGTGCCAAATGGAGGGACGAAAATGCTTCTTTCTACCTCAAAGACACCCAGAAAATGTCTGATGTAATAAACTTTGACTTTTCATAAAACACCAAGGGGAGCCTCACAAAACGCAACTACACCGCAATAAAGCAACTGTTAGCTAGAGTATACAACACCTACCCAGTGCATTTTAAAGGAAACTGAAGCCCAAATGCAACAGATTAATTGGTTAACATAATTCCGTTCAGTCTTTGCGATATCTGCGAAGGTGGCTGAATTTGCATGCAAAAGTCAGAAGTTAAGCCGAAAAACATAAAGGTCTGCGCAGAAGATACTCCTATTTGCTTAAATGAAACACCAATATGTGCCATCTTAATCAACAAAAAACGTAAAAAGTAAGAAAAATTAATTGATGATAAGCTTCTTCTATTCCTAAAACGTTTAGATCACACGTTCAAATGAAATGACATTAAAAGGACGATCTCTGTTTGTGGATTGTGCTATGGGCCAAAAAAATCACTGCTTATCAGAACTACATAAAAACGACTAGTAATTAAGTGTTCTAATCATAGCAATTAGCAACTCTGACTATTAAAGGCAATATTTACCTCATGTCCTTGATTGGGCTTGTGCGGTATTTATACCGGAAAAATAATCAAATGATATATAGTGGGCGCTACCTCTTATCATATTTACCGTTCATGGGTGCCGAAAGATGCCTCAGAATATACAGCAAACAGGATATACTACGTTTAATTCAAAAAGATTTGACTATTGTGAAGATCTCGTCATTAAAGGATTTTTAAAACGTCGAGATCATACACGAATTCGATAATGTAGGCTATGCTTACGCTTCACAAAACGTTTGCTAACTAAGAAGCTCATACTTTCTAAGTTAAACTGTTTCTATAATATTTAACCTGGTAGTTTTGGTTACACATTTTGGTCAAAGTTCAATTGATAGTTAAGGTTTTTGGAACTAAGGGCTTATAGTTGATGTTTGTATTGTTAACCAACTTCATTCTTATTTGTAGAAGAAGACGAAAAAGTCAGCCCTGAGACAACAATTTGATTTGTTTGAGCTCTGCAGTGGGTATAGGCGTGCAACTACAATCGAGTTGTTTTAAAGTTTTGCCAAGCTATACGGGAAGAAGCTAGGGGAGGGGGAAGCTGTTTATGTTCATGATAAGGCTGAGTCCAGGCCGTCCTTCGAGGTTACCTCGGCATGCCTTCCAGGCTGGAAACTGGGCCGTGGCCTTTGGCCACGCAAACGAAGGGCGTGTTGGCAAGGCGGTATTTTGAAGTGTCTATTGATAGTCATCATTTTTCTTTGCAAAAAAGATGAAGGTACGATCACCAGGTGTGCCTATTTATTTGTTTGAGCTTTCGGCTTTGGTACAATAAGTTTGCAAATTGACGTGCTTTGTAGTTCATCTACGAGGGAAACATGCGAAAGGGGGGTAAGTTTGATGCCATGCTCACTAACTTTGTTATCCTGGAGTTCGTCTTTGGTTGCCAATTGGGTCACAGGTGTTCGGTGCGCGAATGCAGGACGTGATATTACGGAGGCATATGTATCGACAAGGGTAGTTTATATGGTGCGCATCACAACCCCTAGTCCCAGCCTTTTGATCTACGGACACGGTAAATATAGGTTTTTCGGGGTTTTAGAAATAAGATAGACAGTGAAGGCAATTGAAACAAGTAAACAGAAAGTGAAAAAATGAAGTTGCATTTGTTTTTTTGCGGCTGCTAGCAGTAAGTTCTTTGGCATTTTAATTATGCGTGCACGGCACTTCCCACCGCGAACTGCACTAACTTAATTCCCGAACGGTAAGTTAGAACTCACGCCAGTTGAGATAATTGACTACCTAACCACCATTAATAGTTTATTCACAAATTTCAAGAACCTACATTTAGATAATCAGGTTCTTCTGCAATACGTTAAAGGATAATACAGTTAATAAATATTCACAAATGCAAATCAAAAACATTTATAAATCCAGCAAATTAAATGCATCTAGCAGTGATAAAACCATTTTTACTACCTATCCTAATTTTTTCACCCACATTTTCCCTATAACCATCTTTTGCAGGGTCCGGGGCATATGACATGCAATTCTTTAACTTCTACTGCCGTATGCATCTCTCCGAAACTAGCGTGCGACGGTCCTATACAGTCCGCCCGAAGAGAAAAAAGGACGAATCGAGGTTGACGTTGCAAACTGGTCATCTAAGTCAACACTTTGTCGATTGGCAAATAATCGTGTTTACCTCCAATGATAGAATATATGAGCAGATCAAACAGACCCCGGTAGGTTTCTCGATGCACAGTCAAATTAAATACTTGCTCTTAGGAAACCTGAAGAAATTCGCCTTCGATCAATAGCACGCTGCGTTCTGGTGATGTCACGTCGATTCCACGTTTGTAATAAAACAATACTTACTTACGGATACATTTCCCGACATTCAGTTCACAGGGTAAGAAAAGACATCCTCTTTACACGCAGAGTCCATGGAGCACTCAGTAGCGTGGTGAGTAGAAAGGCTATTAACATAACTGAGATGCTCAACCACCGTAGCAACTGCCAATTGGAGCAGAAAGGAGCATGTGCCAGAGTACTCCGCTAGAGGGTAATAACCTATTGCAGTGAGTCTGAAGAGTAAGTACAGTAACTGCGGCATCTTCGGCAGCATCGGGCCAGCAACGTCACGCAAAACACACGGAGGAGAGCCATCAACATTCTGACACCCTCACCGCATTTTAAAAATTGTCAGAATCAACAGAGCGTAGTGATGCAGAGTTCAATGTGGTTTTCATTCATCTTCAGACAGCTACTCTGCGTATTTGAACCATGCAAGTAACGGACCAACTGGACGATGATGGACAGACTGCTGTAATTAATCGAATCTCATGTAGCGAGTTTTCTCACAGTTTTATAGAATAGACCGGAAAATGGCTTAGCTTGCTGTGACATGGAGCACAAAAAGGCAGTAAAAGTGGCGGCCCTGGAAAATGGCCACTAAATAAAATTAACTGGGCCGCAATTAATGGTCTATTTCAGCTACAACACAGGGTGCAACTGAGTATCTGACTCCAACTTCATTGATATATTTACTTACCCGCCTGCTATCAGGCCGTCCATTCGCGCAGCAAAGAGGCCCAACCTACTTTTCAGCCAAGGACGCACACCCTTATGCCATAATGAGACGGTGCAGAGTCAACGTCATCACGAAAACAGACCCCTGCATCCTTCTTCCTACCCCGTCCTTCCTCTACCTAAAATGAAAAAAAGCCGATCAGGTCTGGCCAAAAGCTCAAAGTCGGCAAGATGGTCTCTTTTTATGGAATCGAAACCCCAGAACATCACGAAAATTTTCTCCGTGATCTAGCTTTCCTCGCTTTTGCAGCTAAAACCTGGAGCTCTTACTTCCTTTTTGGCATTTGATTGGTGTCTGTAACGCCTGGCAAAATTATAGTGAAGGATTCAACTGCAAATAATACCCCCTATTACTGTCGTGTTTACTGTTCGGAAATGTAATGCTCTAAGATAGAGGAAGACCCTCAGAGCAAACAGTGTAAAGTTTGATCCTAAACTTATCATACATATTTTGGCTTAAATCCATCAGCTACTGTGGAATAACCCTGCTGTACTCACAAGGCAGACAAATGCTCAAAATACATCCAATTCGCCTAGCAGACGATTGATTAATAACGTCGAATATTAATAAGCCCTGGGAAACTTAAAACATATTACCATTTTTCCAACGTTTCCTCTCTAGTTGAGCAAACTGGATAGTGCATTACTAAAAACTTGCCACATTTATTATCACAATAAAAGCGCAAGTACCTGCTTAACACACAGCCGTTGCCTTTCTCACATGCATCATATGGAAACTTAACCTTGTTCGAATAGCAATGAGTTCTTATGAAAAAGCTGTGTATCGTCGAATTAGATCCTAATTAACTGGCCGCAAAAAAATTAGGAAGAAGACAATTTTAATGCCTTTACAATGCAACCCATTTCCCCATTAATAAGCTCGTTGGAAGCAGTTTTATGTATACACATGTATGTTTTCTGAAAAAATATTGAAATATCCATTGAAACAATATTGCCCAAATTCATCAATATAAAAGGCGTACTGTCAAATAATGCATCCCAAGTCCGCTAGCTAAATTAAGGCGCCTGCAGTTAGGTTAATTGCTATAAACGAACTAGTGCAACCTACCCTTGTCTTAATGTGTCGGACTACAAGCTTATTATATTAAGAATAATAAGCCGTTTAAGCAAACATTATAAGTACCAGGACTGTTCTCAGGATGAATGTGATGTTTACGTATATAAGGTCCTTGCCACCTCGTGGGGAGGCTCCAGTGAGATTTTCATTGACAGAAGAGTGGGTTGTCTAACAGACCAATGCACGCATGTCTGCTTCTACTGCTCTTTCTGTAGCTATACCCTGTTGAACAGAAAGGATTTCTTCCTAAAGTCAGGGCTCATGCGCAAAGGAATAAAAAATAATAACCTATTTTACTGTCACAAATTCGACCTTCCGATTTAAAGGTCAAAACGAAAATTTATACCTCATGACACGAATATATATATATATATATATATATATATATATATATATATATATAT